>BPLQ01005149.1:352912-370865 GCA_021605075.1 Caerostris darwini
GCAGCATAAAGATACCTCTTGGAATGGAGTAATTGAGTTCTATACATGAAAGTAAACGAGACATCTCTTGGATTTATTTGTCGGATGGCTTGTAGTTTTCTATTCAAAGCCCCGGTTGTGGCAAGTAAATACGTTTGATGATTTATTTTTTAGAGATTTGCTCTTTTCATAGCAGTTGAATGGGTAGTAAAATATCGAGATAATTTGTTGGAGTTTATTTAAACGTTTAAAAAGTTATTATGTAAAAGAGAAGCGATATTGAATCAGGTTTTCTTTGTCAGAACTGTTATATAATACTGTTCTACTAGTTTAATTAATTATCTGAGTTATAAAAATTATTCTTGAAAGAGCTGACATTTTTATAGGGCCAAATGTATTAAATACATTGTTAAAATTTCAAAGCAATCCTGATACACATTTTTAATACTTACCGAAAAAAAAAATGGACAAATTATTAGATACACTTGGCACACTGATTTAATGGCGAACAGCACCAATTCTATCGTTAATTGTAAGAAATAACCATGTATAGAAGATTGTGGCATAATTTTAAAGATAATTCTCGAAAAATATGCGATGTCACTCTATATTAATATTAGGTACATGTGGCACAATTAGTTAATGGTGAACGTCAAAATTAAAATCGGCAATTGTGAGAAATCATAAAATAATAAATGATCATCATAATTGTGAGAAATCATAAAATATGGTGGTATAGTTTTCAAGACTCTACTTCAAGTCCATAATTATTTTTGAAAGGAAAAAAAAGTTTTAATTTAATATCAATGCATATTTCTAAATGTATGTATTTTCTTCAAGAAGCAATTTTCATGATGTTTTACACATACTATCACCAAATAAAACGAAAAAAAAAAGGGCCAATGAATTTTATGCTACAAACAGCTACAAAAAAATCTAATCGAAATTATTCTGTTAATAACAACTAATTAATGCGAATTTTATTCATAACTTCGTGATTTATAATTTTCCAAACAGCTTTGTGAAATAAGTGCAATCTAAAAAAATTTTTTTTATCCTTATAAGCGATACTCCCAGAAACACTGAAACTTGAATATAAATTTTTTTTATTAAAATGCAAATAACACTTTTATCTTTCTTTGCTAGATCCATACATTCTGCGACTAGTATATTCAAAAGATTCTTTATCTTAACACTTCCATTCCTCGAGAAGTTTTCCGTGGGGATCTATTGAATGGAAAACTATCCTCCACAAAATAGAAGGAAAGAAAGAAACAAAGATAGGAAACAAAACCGCTGCACTGTTGCCACTCCAGTCTTCACTATTCAGTGTAGGGAAAACTGCTTCCAAAAAAGTTGTTCTCGTCTTTCTTCAGCGACGAGGGCTGGTATTCAATTCTAGGATTTACCAGCGGGGATTCAGGCGGGTGGCATTAAGGAGTACTGTGTAGCATAAAGATACCTCTGGGAATAGAGTAATTGAATTCTATACATAAAAGTAAATGAGACATCTCTCGGATTTATTTGTCGGATGGCTTGTAGTTTTCTATTCCAAAGCCCCGGATGTGGACATTTTTTTAGAGAGATTTGCTCTTTTCATAGCACTTGAATGGGTAGTAAAATTCAGAGATCATTTGTTGGTGTTAATTTAAGTATTTAGAAGTTATGTAAAAAAGAAGCATTGTTGAACTAGATTTTCTTTGCCAAAATATTATATAGAGCTGTTCTATTAGTTTAATCAGTAATCTAAGTTAAAAATAATTATTATTGGAAGATCAGACATTTTGTAGTGTCATTGAATTAAAAATGCTATATATATCCTTCCTTACCATACTTTTTTACATCTTTAAAGTGCAGATTTTATTATATTAGTTAGATCTGAAATCTTTTGCGTATATATAAAAGATGGACAAAGTGAATCTGTAAATCCTGTAAATCGGAATGTTCCTCTATTGGCTTGGAGGAAAGATGGTTTCAAACCTCAAACCTTCCTTCATGTTGTGCGTCCAAAAATACTGTAAAACAATGTGCTTCCATTTGAACCCTTACATAACTCTATGTCTGAAACACCATGCCATTCTAGTGATGAATTACTTATATCAATGTTACCGGTACTTGAAAATCAATTCAAAGTAATAATATGGGATTATATCGAGATGTAAGTTCCATTGCAATACGATAAGTCATATTTTTAAACTAATTTTCATGTCTATTTTTATTTGGATATAGGTCTTCTACAATAACAATGTGTATTATGCTAAAATATATAATTTTAGCTATACACATGTACACAGCAAATGACAAATATTTATATTTGATAAGTTGTAGCATATAACTAACTAAATAACTGGCACTATAGTCCTTTCTGGACCATAGTCATCTGCCTACTCGCAAATTCCGAAACATCGGATATTTTCTTTTTATTAGGAAAGGTTATGAATCCTACGCCCAACGTTCTACAGTCACATTAACCCGGGACCTACAGTTTAAAGTGGATTCCGAACCCTTACAATCATTCATGTTACCACCGGGACTCGAACCCAAAATCTGTGGCACCGAGAACCAGAGCGCTAAAGCTTTTTTCCTTATCCCACTTGGTAGACAGCATTATCTAGATCAAGTCGAAGAACCGTGTGGTCTATCACCGGGGAAAGGAGAGGGCAATTTCTGTTGAGATTAAGCCCCCGTAGGTAGAAGTCTGACTTGAATCCATGTCATTGAAGAAGGAGGACAGTGAGGACTTTTAGGGGAATCACCGAGAATTTGCGTATCGTATGGGAGAAAACCCGGAAAAGTCCCATCAGATAGTCCGATTAGCGAGACAAGATGCTGAACATCCCAAACGCTATCGAGTCTCCAAGTTTTTTGAAACAGTCTCTACAACAATGATGCAAGCAGTGTGAATCTCCGTCCTAATACTTATCAGCGGTGCGCGTTGCCACTGAGCCACGAGTCGGGCCGCTAAAGTTATAGATTATATGAGAAATATATTTTGTAATTTCATATTGAGGTATTTTTAATCTGAAACATTCAATTTTTTTTTTTTTTTTTTTTTTGCATGAAAATCATTTAATACTGAATTATAGCAGAGGATATAAGAGCTGTACTAAAATCTTTCGAAGAAAATATACTAAATAATAATATGAGTAAAGTATTACTAAAGAAAAGATTAAAATGTTATCGGCGATTTTGTTTTTTATAGAAAGGATGACTTTACTGCAATGTGGCAAGTTGCATTTTATTTTATTTTATGTATCACTTTTCATGAGATTGGTAGAAACGCATTTTATGTTAAAATACATAATCGAAAATACTGCAATTTGACAGACTGCAATAGAAAAAAAACTTTTAAAAAGTTTGATAAATTTCTGATAACAAAAAAAAATGTCGAATTTCGAATATTCTTTAAAATAAAGCTTATCCTAAACATTGATTTTTTTTTTATCAAAACCTTAAAAGAAAAAAAAAATCGTCTGCAAGATGAGTTTACAGAATCGAAAAAAAAAAAAAAAATCGTTTGCTAGACGAGTTCTCAGAATCAAAAAAGGAACAGATCAATTTCTATGCTAAGAAGATTAAAAGATATTCGATAAAAATAAATGAAGGTTCTAAAGATATTTCAATAAATGTTGGTTATAACCGATTAAAAAAACCCTCTCAAATATCTTTTTTTTATTTTAAAAGAAAAATAATGCATTCGTTTTATGAAAAAGTAATCATTTCTATAAAGAAAATTTCAATTATTTGTCTCATTTTATATACTAAAAACAAATCCAAAAGTAATTTTAAAAGTTACATTTTGGAATTTACTGAAATGTTTTAGTACAGAAAAAAAATGCTGGTTAAAATATCTGGTACACTGTTTATATTTTTTTCTTGATATTAAAAGGATGTATTTGAGAATTTTTATTGACTTTGCATAAAATTTATAACTTTGAAATGATTTTTTTATAATTTTTCACATTTATTTTTACATTTTGATGTTTCAATTTATCTTTCTTCCATCAATTTTTATTGCCTTTGTCTTTTTTTAAAATATCAATACAGTTGTAAATTGTTTTATAAAAAAAGGACGGCTTATAAGCAATTTTTAATTCTAAAAAATATTTGAAAAATTCCTATTAATAAATCATTTAATTTATCAATACATTTATACTGCATTCTAAACACAGAGTTTTTAAGAAAATTCGAAATTATACGATTGCCATACAATAACTTCTCACGCTGCTAATTAACTGGTATAATATGTCCCGAAAGGAAATAAGAACTTCCTACATTCCAGAAATTACACCAATTAGTAGTTTTGCTCTGTCACTAAATTAATTTCTAAAAGACTTTATCATCTTACAAATTGCATGTTACGTGATGTTCCTGAAAAAAACTGAGCATATCTTTCTTCTTATTGGATGTCATCGTCAGTCACGTGACTCGATATATTATCTACAAAAACTGTGTTTAATTCGTATTTGAATTGCTAGAAATTGCTATAAAGTTCATCCGTGTTATTGGAAAATAATGCTAGATTTGCTTTTGATTTGGTCTAGTCATCTAGTTGGCAGAAATAATATACTTCATAAGGCCCTAAGGGCATGCATTCCTAGATAAAGCTGTCTTTAGGATGTTATAGCTCTTTTCTTAAGTTTTACTGCTTGTTTTTAAGATATTAAAATCAGACAAATTTGGAATTCAAAGCAAGTTTGACAATTTTTTAATTCTTTCTGCAGTTTTTGCCATTTGAAAAAAGAAGAAATGTCAATTTATAGCAGAGTTTCCATTTATATTCCTTGGGTTTCGAAATACGAACCCTATATTCCATTAATTCTGCATAGCTGATATATATTTTCTCATTTAAAAAAATAAGTTCAAATTTGTTTTCTGAATTTATTATTTGATACATAGCCGCAAATAACGAAAAAACTCTTATTAGTTAATTTTTAATTCAATAAATACTATATTTTTTATTGTAAAATTACATCTTTTAAAATCTGTTGTTGTATCTGCTACCTTTGACTTTATATCTCAATCCATACAAATTTCACCCCTTACCATAGAGGGTTCCATAAACAAATCAAAATTACAAAGGGAAAAGATCAGACATTCTTAACAAAAAAACGATCAAAAGGACTTAAAAAACAAGTTAAATGTTTTAAGGATAAAAATTTAAAAAGCTAGAAGCACTCTAATAAAAGTCCATGTGAAGAAAAAAAAATTTAAAATCTTTTTGAAAGTAGTCTGCTTTTACAAAGTGCATTTTTTTTTTTAATATTCTCAAAAAGTAGTAAGACAATAAAAATAATTTAGATGATTAATGCATTAGAATTTATGATATAAATAACACACAACTACTAGACTGTGAGATCCGGTTTTTTCTCTTAGGATTTATTGTTTTTTTTTTATTTTTCTATTTTGTACATTATATTAATTACGATAAAATTCTCATGATTTATAACCATACCATATAAAATAAAACCATAATTTTTAAATTCAAATTAATCATAAAATAAAATCAAACTTTTAAAAACTATATTAACTGACAAAAAAAATTTTCTGCCTTCTTTTCTTACAATACAGTAGTTTTTTTAATGCTTGAACCTAATTAATAATAATTTTTTTATTGTTTTTAGGAAAAAATTAATATAATTAATTAAAAACATTTTTTTTTTGAAAATAATATTATGTTAAAAATAAGATTATATATATATATATATATTTGTTAATTTCGGTATATTAATTTTACTTTTTAATTTTATCTTTAATTTTATTTTTTCTACTTTTAATTCTAAAATGTTGTTCTAATTAAAATTTTTTGTAAAGAAAAACTCTGACTTGCATTGCTGATTATTTTATTAATTAATTTTATTAATTAAAAGGTGTATATAGTCTCATTGAAGCCAGGACATTCCGTTTCATAACTTCTAGTAAATACAGTGATGTATAATATATTGTAGCATTTTTTTTCTAACCAGAAGAATTTTGGGATTTTATTCCCAGGAGAGAGGAATGTATGTTATTTGACAAATATATAATAAACCCTTCACTTAAATTTAACATCAGACGGTAGTTATATTAGATGCAATTATTGTTTGTACTAATGAGAACAACCTGTCACACAAATCTGATAGCAGATATTCGATATCATGTACAATGAAACTCAGGAAATTGGCGAATGTCTGTGCGACTTCACAGGTCGAAACAACTGTTGTGGTTGTTTTGGGTACTGATTTCTCAGGATCTATGCAACCAAATTTATTGAAAATTTAATCAATTGTCATTTCCAGTATAATATATTTTTCCAATGGATATCTTTTTGTTAACTGCATTTCGTCCTGGTGTAGCAATTTTAATGGACAGTAGTGAATATAATGTTTGTAAATAAAAATTAAAGTGTTCCCATGAAGAAGAAAGTGATCCTTTTCTTGAAGCCGTTATAATTTTAAAATCTCTGTATTTTTTTTTCTTTTTATGCAACAAGACTTCAAATGACACCTTACAGAACTTAACGATCAAACTGTATTTGATTACTGACATATACTTCAAACAAATTTATATTTCATAAGCATGATCTGAATTCATGTTTATACCCATTTCTTCATTTTGTTTAAGACATGTAGTAAGATACGAAACAAGTAATAAAACTAAGAATCACCTTGTAAAATTTTTTTATATGTTTCCATACACTTTATACGGATACTTAAATCGTTGAGCCGAGACATATCCGGTTTGCATCATTATTTGGAACAATGCCTCCACGAAAAATACTTTCCTACGAACCGCACAAAAGAATTCTCTCCAGTTACAGAACTGATAAGTTGGATGGGGAGGGAAAAAAAATCCTTCAGAGAGTTTTTTAGAGAGCTTTTAAAAAGCCAGGATCTCACTCGAGGTGAAAAAGAGATAATAATCTGAAAATGGGATTCTGTTTTCGTTCCACTTATATCATGTTATAGTGGACGCATAAAGTGAGAATGTTTTTTATTATTTTTATTTTGCCCTAACACTTTTGTATTGTACCATCAATAATGAATATACTATGAGGAATTTAAAGGGGTTTTCCAAAATGTGTTTAGATTTGTGTGGTTGGTAATATTTAAGAAATAATGCGTTGCGATAGTTTCTCTTTGGATTATGGGCTTAGTAAAATTAAATTTTGAATTTTATAAATTTTTTATTAAAGAAAGTTTATTGGAGTTACATAGTGGGTCTGTCAAACAAAATATATTTGTTTTATACTCAATCCGGTTAGTTAAATCCCGTAAAAAGTCTGTCTAAATCCTTTTGATTTTACATGACTTGACCAAGGTGCTTTAAAATGTATGCTCTCTGCTGCTTTATTTAAATTTATCCAAATTACATCTTTTACAATATAATTTCCTGTCTTGTTATTGAAAAGCATACTTTCTTTTCACACAGACAATTGTTAGCAAATTCCTTAAAAGAGTTATCTGTTCCAATTTGGGTATGATGTTCTTAAATCTCTAATATAATGTATTTCTAAATATATTAACAGTGATTCAGAATTTTGTATGGGAAGTAGACAGTCTCGCTGATATGGGCGTAAAATGGTCTCATTAACCAATTAGGATTTGAGAAAATGACTTGCTAGCGAGAATTATAGCACTTTCTCTCGATACAGTAAACGGTGTAGCATTTTTCCCACGCGAAGATATACAGCATTTCCATTCCCAGGTGAAAGGAATGCATATTCTTTAACAAGTCCATAATAACAAGCTATCACTCGAATCTGACAGCAGAGGAACTATATTGTGGGTATTTATACTACATGCAATTAAGGTCCTGTTCTAATAAGAATAACTTGTCACTCAAATCTGCCAGCAGATAATCAGTGTCATGGATAATGAGACCTCCTGAAATTAGCGATTGTCTACGAACTTCACAGGTCGAAACAATTACAGATGGAATAGGGACTACCTCATAATTTGCTGCATGGGAGATAAACCATGGGTATGGGGTCTTGAAGCTGTTATAAGTCTAGTATAAGCCGAGACGTTATAATATATATATAATTTAAAAATATCTCTATTGTTTTTCTTTTTAAGCAACAAGAATTCCAATAGCATCTTAAAGAATCTAACTATCAAACTGCATGTGATTACCGGCGCACACTTTAAACAAATTTATATTTCATAAGCACGATCTGAATTCAGGTTTATATACATTTCATCATTTTCTTTAAAGCAAGTAGTTTTTTCATGTAGCAAGATACAAAACAAGTTCGTCGCACTTGTACACCATAAAAAAACTAAGAGAATTCAGTCACCTTGTAAAACTTTATTATGTGTTTCCATGCACTTTTATACTGATACTAAAATCGTTGGATCGAGACATATCCGGTTTGCATCATTATTTGGAGCAATGCCCCCACGAAAAACACTTTCCTACGAACCGCGCAAAAGAATGCTCTCCAGTTAGAGAACTGATAAGTTGGATGAGGAGAGAAAAAAACTCTTTCAGAGAGTTTTTTAGTGAGCTTTTAAAAAGCCAAGATCTCACTCGAGGTGAAAAAGAGATAATAATCTGAAAATGGGATTTTTTTATTCATTCCACTTATATCATGTTACAGTGGACGCATAAAGTGATAATTTTTATTTTTTATTTTTATTTTTATTTTGCCGTTACACTTTTGTATTGCGACATCAATAATGAATATACTATGAAGAATTTAAAGGGTTTTTTCGAAATGTCTTTTGATTTGTGTGATTGGTAATATTTAAGAAATAATGTGTTGCGATAGTTTATTTCAGGATTATAGGCTCAGTACAATTAAATTTTGGTTTTTATACGCTAGTCATTAAAGTAAGATTATTCTAGTTTGATAGGGAATATTTGAGACAAAACGTATTTGTTTTATACCCAATCCGCTTAGTTAAATCCGGTAAATATTTCTGTCTACATCCTATTGATTTGATTTCACTTGAGTAGGTATTTTGAAATTTATGCTCGCTGATTCTGCTTTGGGGCCTAATGGTGGAATGATTAGCGCTCTTGCTCATGGTACCACAGGTTGCTGTTCAAATCCTGGAGGTGCCATAGATGCTTTTATCTATTCGGAATCCACTTTAAATCGTAGGTACATGTCTAGTAAGACTGTAAAGTGTTGGGTGTAGCACTGACAACCTTACCCCGTAAAAAGAAAATATCCAATGTCTCGAAATATGCCACTAGGAAGACAGTCTTGTCCACTATTGGGCTGTTGCACCGCAAATGGTGAAGCTTTATCTCATTTTACTCAAATTACATCCCTTACAACATGTTTTCCTATCGTGTTATTAAAAGGTATAATTTGTTTTTACACAAAAAAATGTCAGCCAATGCCTTAAATATTTATCAATTTCACTTTGGGTGTGTTGTACTAGAAACATTGCTATAATGTATCTTGAAGTACATTAACAGTGATTCAGGGGCCTATACGGATTTAGACAGTCGTGCTGATCTGGGATTAAAATGGTCTCATCGACCAACTGAGATTCGTTAAAATGACTGGCTAAAGAGAATTATAACACTTTTGCTCGTTAAAGTAAATGGAGAAGGATTTTTTCCACGAGAAGGGATATAGCATCTCTGTTCCCAGGGGAGATGAATGGATATTCTTTAACAACTACATAATAACAATCTATCACTCAAATCTGACAGCAGACATGCAGTATTGTGGGTAGTTATATTACATTCAATTAATACCTTGTTCTAATAAGAACAAACTGTCACTCAAATCTCTCAGCAGATTGTCAGCGTCATGGATAATGATGACACATCATAAAATTAATGATTGTCTGTTCGACCTTCACAGGTCGAAACAATTACAGATGGAATATGCAATACTTCATGAATTGCTGCATCGTGATTGTTGATTGACCAGGGGCTGAGGAAGTGTCAAGTGGAAGGAAGGAGATGAGAAGTGGGGGAAGCTGACAACCCTCTTGGTGTATTTTCTTAAAGGGATGGAGGAAGAGTGTTCTGCGACGAGTCGACAAAAAGTGTTATTTTTTTTCTGTGAACTGACTGCACAGGCCGGAGAATCCGCCCGTTCACAAAGTGAGCCCCTTGTGGTCTCGTTTATTAAGTTGTGTGATAAATAAAGTCTACCGCAGTCCGGGTTAATTGCATTTATGTATCTAATTCCTATCTTTAAATTGCAGGTGTTTGTAAACAGAGCTCTGTATGCATATATATATATATATATATATATATGCATAATACTTGTAAATAAAAATTAAAGTGTTCCCATGAACCTAAAAGTGGCTCCCTAACTAAAGCTCTTATAGGTCCATTATCGGCCGAGACGTTATAATATATATATAATTTTAAAATCTGTATTTATATATATATTTTTTTTTATGCAACAAGAATTAGAATGGCATCTTAAGTAACTCAACGATCAAACTTTATAAGATTACCGGAGCACACTTTAAACAAATTTATACTTCATAAACACGATCTGAATTCAAGTTTATATACATTTCCTCATTTTCTTTAAAGCAAGTAGTTTTTTCATATAGCAAGACACAAAACAAGTTCGTCATACTTGTACACTATATAAAACTAAGAGAATTGAATCACCTTGTAAAAATTTTTTATGAGTTTCCATACACTTTTATACGGATACTTAAATCGTTGAGCCGAGACATATCCGGTTTGTATCATTATTTGGAACAATGCCCCCACGAAAAACACTTTCCTACGAACGGCACAAAAGAATGCTCTCCAGTTAGAGAACTGATAAGTTGGATGGGGAGGGAAAAAAACTCTTTCAGAGAGTTTTTTAGAGAGCTTTTAAAAAGCCAAGATCTCACTCGAGGTGAAAAAGAGATAATAATCTGAAAATGGGATTCTGTTTTCGTTCCACTTATATCATGTTACAGTGGACGCATAAAGTGAGAATGTTTTTTATTATTTTTAACACTTTTGTATTGTACCATCAATAATGAATATAATATGAGGAATTTAAAGGGGTTTTCCAAATTGTCTTTAGATTTGTGTGGTTGGTAATATTTAAGAAATAATGCGTTGCGATAGTTTCTCTTAGGATTATGATCTTAGTAAAATTAAATTTTGGCCTTCATACGCTATTCATTAAAGAAAGGTTATGGGAATTTTATAGTGAATATTTGAAACAAAACATATTTGTTTGATACACAATCTGTTTAGTTAGATCCAGTAAAAATTTCTGTCTACATCCTTTTGATTTGACTTGACTTGACTAAATGCTATGAAATTTACACTCGCTGATGCTGCTTTGGGGCCTGATTGACCGAGTGATTAGCACTCTGGCGCATGGTACCACAGGTTTTGGGTTCGAGTCCCGGAGGTGCAATAGATATTTGTAGTATTCCGGAATCCACTTTAAATCGTAGGTCCAAGTCTAATAAGACAATAGAGTGTTGAACATAGGATTGACAACCTTACCCAGTAAAAAGAAAATATCCACTGTCTCGAAATATGCCAGTAGAAAGACAGTCTTGTCTACCATTGGGCTATTGCGCCTTTAATGCTGATGCTTTATTTCAATTTACCCAAATTACTTCCTTTACAACATATTTTCCTGATGTGCTATTGGAAGGTATGTTTTGTTTTCATACCAACAAATGTTAGCTAATTCCTTAAAATATTCATCTATTCCACTTTGGATGTGATGAACTAGAATCATTGCTATAATGCATCTTGTATCTCGAAGTATCTTAGCAGTGATTCTGGGGTCTGTACGGGATTCAGACAGCCAAACTGATCTGGGCTTAAAATGGTCTTATCGAGTTACTAAGGTTGGGGAATAGGATTTGTTAGCACGAGTTATAACACTTTCTCTCGTTACAGTAAACAGTGTAGTATTTTTAGCGTAGCAAAAAAAATATAGCATATCCGTTCCCAGGCGACAGGTATGTATATTTTGTAACAAGGGCAAAATATCAACCCATCACTCAAATTTGACAGCAGATAATCAATGTTATGGATAATGAGACCTCATGAAATTAGCAATTGTCTATACGACCTTCTCAAGTCGAAACAATTACAGATTGAATATGGACTATGTCATAACTTATTGTATCGTGATGGGTGATGAGTTGAGGAAGAGTGCATTCCACTGAGAAGTGAGGGAAGGTTTATGGAGGTTTTGGGAGATGGAGAGGGGAGTGTTCTACGACAACACGACAAAAAGTGTTGTTTTTCTCTTTTCTGTAAACTAACCGAAGTATCTGCCTGTTTACAAAGTTAGCCTGTTATGATTTCGTGTATTAAGTCATGTGATAACTAAGGTCTGCCACAGACCAGGTGTATTAAATTTTATGTAGGCTCGAGAACTCTGAAAAACTCCATTTTGGAGTGAATTGCACTTATAAATCAAAATTAAATCCTTAATATTCATTTTTTTTTGTATATAATAATTTGTAATAGCCCAGTGTTCTGTATTTATATACATATGCAATATATATATACAATATTTGTGAATAAAATTGCTCCTATGGAAAGTGCTCCAATGAATCTGAAAGTGGCCTTCTTCTAGAAGCCGTTGTAGGTCTGGTATAGGCCGAGACGTTACAATATATATATATATATATATATATATATATATATATATTTGTACTTATTGCACACATGCATTTTTTAATGAGATATGGATTTATTGATTGATCATTATAATATAACCTTTTCTTATTAATATTTAAAAAGAACAGATTGCTACTTTAATTAATTATCGTTTTTAGCTAATTAGTGGAAAATACCAACTTTTCACATACATTAGTTTGGTTCGTTTCCTTTTATGAAGATTTAATTTACTTGAGCCACTATTTTATAAGTTATCTAATTATTTTAATTGAAATTTAGTACTCGATTTAAACGTTGTACACATTAATCAGAAATTCCTTAACAAGCTCCATCTAATTAATTGCTTCATCAACATTCATCCGCAGCAACAAACATTCTCTAAACACTCTTTCCAAACATTCCGCGAAACATAAACAAATCCCTCTGTCGAATCGCGAAACGACCAAACTTTCCCGCTTTTCCTTCCACCGAAATCGAAGTGCATGTTCTAATGTTCTAATGCAGTTCCAAGAGATTCCTCGAACTAAAATCGGGAAAGCTTTGATCTACAGAGGCGACTGCATACATTATTAGTCAATTTTACCGAAAGACACCTCCGTCAATAGATTGATTCTACAAGACAAGCCATTTGATTTGCAACGTTACCTGGTGAAAGCACAGCTACAGTTTATCCGACGCCGAATCTGACGCGAGGTTCATCAGTTCCGTTCAGATATCGAATCGAATTTATGGCTTCCAAGGTCTGATAATTCGAACGAGAACGAAGGGAATGCCACCGCGAGTGATGTTTGGATGACCCTCGTGAAAGGGCTGTCACGTGATGGGGGTTAAATATAAACAGACGAACTATTCGGTATATTCTGTGAAATGGACAAGCCATAATTAGATTTGATTTAATACCAGTTCAGTTAAGGTTACGGTTAAACGTTAATCTCGTATCTAAATGGTTAAAATATGGGTGTTTGTATTACGATGATTGTAATTAATATAATTAACCATGAGCTTGTTAATTTGATATACAAACACGATCTTGTTATTTATTTCAATTTCTCATCAAAACCTGAAAATCATTCAAATATTTACGAATATATTTTTTTAAAGTAAAACTTGCCTTACCATACATGGATTATTTGTACTTGTACCTCGCAGAAATTTTAATGCAAATGATTAATGTTACCGTTTTTTCTTAGCCATGAATTCTGAAAGAGAGTGAAATTATTGATTAGATTTCATTTGCTCTTCTAACCTGCATTTCAACTTGATAATACAGTTCATTTTTTTGTTCTAATTTTGCTCTTTTGTTTTATGGACTCCGCAATCTTCTGATACGTCTTTACTTGCCAGAAAAATGGAAGTGCGGCCATCTTTAGCACGGTGTGAAAAGTATGATAATTAAATTATGATTCACCTGTTTCTATATTGCTTTCCATAAATGAGGTAGGATAGCTAAAAGCCTTATGCTGATGCTAACCTTTTCTTTTTTTTTCTGATTAATTTCCACCTCCAGTCTACAATAAAGTAGGTGAATATCTTCAGCAAATTAGATTACTGACTTCTCTTTTGCCGAGTTAAAGCTAATATTGTGTCATTAATGAACATTTAAGAGAATAAAAAGTACTGCGATACACTTTTTTTTACGCTTATGCATATTAATTTTTAAGAATCTCTAAAATAGTGATGGATTAGGGTTAAAGTATGTTTTCAGAAGCAAAATCTTTTCAAGGAATAAGATGCAATTAAAAATTCTTCAAATAAGGTAGAAGATTCTAATGGTTTAAAATGGATAAATGGATTATTATTTAATCTTTTTCTGTGGGTAAAAATGTGGCGTTATTAAGCTTTGATTTTTATGTGATGAGGAATTAAATATTCTTTTATGAATTTTTATATTTTAGTTACATAAATATATAATGAAACACTTTTATTTTTGATTAATTAAGGTATGTTTTAAAGGTGTTTATTTTTCTTTAATATTAAATTAAAAGTGATCCTTTATGAGGTATTTTAAAATTGTTAGAGTTGATCTTAAGGAACTAAAATTACCTATTTTAGCGTTAGTTAATACTAAAGATTTGTAAAAACTCTTACAATGTGTAATATTAAAACTTTTAACGAGTGGGATTAACTAATATTTAAAAATTGATTGAAATATTCTAAAAAATAAATTTACGTTAATATGTTGCTTCTTCAAAATAGAAACTATTCCTTTATAATAAAAAGAAGTTCTAGAAGGCAGGATGGGTGTGGTTGGATTGAGCTACTTAATCCAAAGGTTGGAAAACACACAGCTTTATTGACACACTCGCAGAATCCGCTAACACACAATTATAGACACAATATTTATCACATTTAAAGACAGATAATGATAGATTCGGGGAAGGATCCAACTTCTAAACCGAAAACCCGATACTCAGGTACGAGGTAGCACAGTTGCAAAAATACGATTTAAGATTATGAGCGATTTAATTTTAATAGTAGTTAGTTATTCAAATAACATTACATTTTTGTTATTCTTGAAAAGTAACATTCAACAATAAATATTAATTAATTCTAATTTAAATTTAAATAGATTTAGGACTTTAATGGGATTTAAACTTGAATAGAATAGAATGAATAAAATTAAGAACTATTTAGTAACTATAACAGTAATTAATTTTCATCTAGTTAACTTTTATTAATTTAATAATCAGTAAGTTATTCAGAAAATCATATTTCATTAAGTTGCAATTTCTTGTTATAAATTAAATATAATATTTTAATTGTCATTTTCATACATTGACGTAGTATTTACTTATAATTTGGTTGAATGATAATTATTTTTATTATTGTTAATATCTGATTCAATAAGTATCACAATTCATTGGAAATTTCTCCCATAAATAAATTTATTACATTCTGATGAAATAATAAAAATAATCTCCTTGACAAAAAAACCAATTTTGTCTAATAAATCGATTTAATTAAATGTATCGTATAAGGTTTTTAAATAGTGGTATCTGACTTAAATAAGAAAAAGTCCATTTTTTAATGCTCTATAACGGAAAATAAAAGTATTACTTTATTGACAATAAAATTAAAAAAAAAAACATATGAGAATGAAAGATGGAAAAGAATAATTGAAATGAATAGAAAGACTTTCTTAGAAGAATTAGAAACCATATTGAGTTGAAAGCTTTTAGCATAGTGGACAACTTCACCTTATAGGAAATCAATGAACTTGCAAATATAAAATCGCCAATCAAACCTCTCCAGAAAATTCAATTTTTTGTTTTCTTTATTTCGTTTGGTGTCACAGAAGAAAACGCTCAAAGTTATCACGAATTCTAAAGAGTTATTTTTTTTAAAAAAAGGTTATTTAAAAGATATTTTTTTTAGAAAGAAAATAACAAACCTTCCAAAACGGAACATAGGAGGACATTTTTGCTTCTCTAAAAGCAGATGATATTTGGAGAGATAAGTTTAAAAGAAAAAAAAAAAGGAAAAATTCTTAAAAATAAAAAAAGCTATAGCGCCAGAAGAAAAATTACGACAGCCGTTTTTCAACTCAACCCCGAAAATGTCTTGCCGTTGCCTCGTTTTCTAAGAAAAAGTCTCCCATTTGAGGGAGCTATTTTCGTTTGGCGAAGTTAACCCTTGACATTGCTTTTAGCCTCTAATATGAAAGGAAACGAAAAAGTATTTACACACGGTATTTGAAGAGAATAACTGGCAACGGTGGAAAAGGTTATCTAGATCGTTTGCAGCACAAGAATTAAGAAAGATGAAAAAGCATATAGGTAAAAGTATATAGGCTAACATTTCCAAATGTTATATAAAGGCGCACTTATGGAAAATATATACTTGTCTGGACGACAAAAATGATGCCTCAAGTACCAAGAAAGTGTTTTAGGGCTCTCTTTCTTAAACTATTTTAAGAAAAGTTTAATAAATTTTTTTTACATTTACCTTTATACGATTCCACAGAAAATATTTAGCAGTTTTTTTTTTTTTTTTTTTTTTATATTTTATAAAAAAAAATTTTTATTTTTTTTTTTTTTTTTTACTTTAACCTATTATACAAAAATGTTGATATATTTAAGATATCTCTGATGTTGCATTTAACTACACATAAAGCCAACAGAAAATAAATATAGTTTATTTACATGGTATTGTTGTCAGACCTACAGTCATAACAGTACAGGAACCTACGGTTTAAAGTGAATTCCGATAGACTATAAACATCCATGGTACCGTTTTCACTGAAACCCATTGTTGCAAAAGCACAAAGCACTAGTCATTCCGTCATCACGCCGCATACGTTGTATTCCACAAATTAAAAAAAAATTAATAACCAAACGTAAAAATTAATTATCAAATGGTTTTAATTTAATGATATTTTTATATCTATGCCTACAAATGCTTATTCACATACATGTGTAGATCGAATTAGGTTTGAGTATTTTTCTCTATTTTAAACAGCCACATGTAATTCAATTAGCGTAAATTTATAGATGGAATTATGTTTTGGCTGTAAACATCGTAGAACTATAAATTGTAGAAGTAAAATTATTGACAAAATATAGAGATAGTTTGAGATACACATAGAGATTATTTGTACCTTTACAGCACATAAATTTTAATACAAATGATTAATATATAGAAATTCAATGAAAAAGGGAATTCTGGAAATAAGTCCAATACCGCCATTTTTTCTAGCCAGGAATTCTAAACGGTAGTCAAATTATTTATTAAATTTCATTTGCTCTTATAACCTGAATTTTAAGTTATTAGTAAAGTTCCTTTTTTTTTAAATTTAACCCTTTTGCTTTATTGACTCAATAATCTTCTGATATACCTTTACTTGCCAGAAAAATTGGAAGTGCGGCTATCTTTAGCACGGTGTAAAAATTATGATAATTAAATTACGACTCACGTGTTTCTTGATTGCTTTCCATAAATGAGGTAGGATAGGTAAAAGCCTTCTGCTGATGTTAATTATTTTTTTCGAATTAATTTCCATCTCCAGTCTACAATAAAGTAGGAGAATATCTTCAGTAAATTAGATTACTGACATCTCTTTTGCCGCGTTAAAGCTAATATTGTGTCATTAATGAGCATTTAAGAGAATAAAAAGTACTACGATACGCTTTTTTACAATGCTTACACATATTAGTTCTTAAAAATCTTCAAAATATTGATGGAGTAAGATTAAAGTATGCTTTCAGAAGCAAAATCTATTCACGGAATAATATGCAATTAAAAATTCTTCAAATAAGTAAGAAGCTTCTAATGGGTTAAAATGGATAAATGGATTATTATTTGATCTTTGTTGTGGGTAAAAAATGGGGTGTTGTTATGCTTTGATTTTTATGTGATGAAGAATTAAATATGTGGTTTTACAAATTTTTATATTTTAATTGCATAAATATATAATGAA
>BPLQ01005149.1:375865-391078 GCA_021605075.1 Caerostris darwini
AAATAACAAACCGCCTGAAAAGAAAGTCTAATTATTTCTTCCCTAAAAACAGACGATATTTGAAGAAATAAGTTTGAAAGAAAAAAAATAATGCTTAAAAATAAAATAAAAAATAAAAGCTACAACGCCAGAAGAAAAATTACGACAGCCATTTTTCAACTCAACCCCGAAAAAGTATTGCCGTTGCCCCGTTTTCTAAGAAAAAGTCTCGCATTTTAGTGAGCAATTTTCGTTTGACGAAGTTAACCCTTGACATTGCTTTTAGCCTCTAATATGAAGGAAACGAAAAAGTATTTCCACGCGGTATTTGAAGAAAATAATTGGCAACGGAGGAAAAGGTTACCTAGATCGTTTGCAGCACAGAAATTAAGAAAAGTGGGAAAGGCATATAGGTACAGACGAAATTATTATTTCTATCAAAACGTAATATAAAGACGTTCTTAGGAAAAATATATATTTGTCTGGATGAAAAAAAGGATACCTCAAGTACTAAGAAAGATGTTTAGGGCTCCTATTCGTAATTTATTTTGAGAAAAAGTGAAAAATGATGCCTCAAGTATCAAGAAACTTTTTAGGAAAGATTAATAATTTTTTCCTAAATTTTATTTTATATGATTATACAGAAATTATTTAGCAGAATTATTTTTTTATATTGACTTATTATATAAAAACGGTAGTTCATTTAAGAGGACTCTTGATTTACCAATACATAAAACTAACTAAAATTAAATTATACTTATTTCTAAATATTTATTACTTTTTTTTTCGGCGACGAATTATTTGCTCACGAAATTCCCGGTAGGTAAAATAATTAATTCACCAAACAACTAAATAAAAATATTTTTAAGTATTTGTAAAAATAAATATAGAAAAGAAAATATATCTATTTTAAAATATTGATGAAAATATATAAGGTATAAGTATTATTTCACTGTTTGTCTATTACTTTTATTTATGTATATTTTGAAATAAGACTGATAAAAAGAATATTATATATTTCTTTTATTACGACTAACATTATTGAAACGTCGCCAATATTATCGCCAAGAGTTGTTTTTAAAACTGGTGAACTATAATAGTATTTAAATTTAGTGACATATATTTATCTAAATGTAAATAACGAAATATCTAATTTATTTGCAGATGCATGCTTATGTATCTCAATATAAATAGATAATAATAAAAAATAAATAAAATTAAGTAAATAAATATATCCCTTTCCAGGTGAGAATCTGTAGCCCAACTATTGCCCCGAGTTGTGCTAAATATATTTCCTGTCGTGGTGAGAGACATTAAACTAAACTATTCTCAGTAGGAGCGCAGATTACGCTGTACTACCTCTCGGTCAGGACTCACCTAGTCCTACTGAACTTTTTCCTGAATACTACAGGGGTAGATTTTACTTATGGGTATGAGGAAGAAAGGTTACAAAGGGAAGATAGAAGATTATGAGTGATTTAATAATAATAATAATTAGTTATTTAAACTACATTAAATCTTTTGGTATTCTTGAAAAGTAAAGTTCAATAATAAATATTAATTAACTTGGATTTAAATTTAAGAAGAATTAGTATTTAATTCAGATTTCAACTTGAATAGAATAAAAAGTCAGAAATATTTATTAACTATAATTGTAATTAAACTTCGTCTAGTTAAATTTTATTAATTTAATAATCACTAATTTATTCAGAAAATCATCTTTCATTAGGTTGCATTTTCTTATTATCATTTAAATACATTGTTTTAAATGTCACTTCCCTATATTAACATAGTATTTACTTATATTTTGGTTGAATTATTTATTCTTTTTTCAATTCATTCTTTTAGCTCACACTCTCCCTATATATATCTTGTTCAAATATTCAGTCGTTCATAAAATACTTTTTATTCACTCAAGTTCAAATACATTTTTTTTAACTTGTGGTGGATGACACTTGATGTTAATAAATGTGATGTGATGTTAACAAATGTGACACTTGATGTTTTCAAATATTAATTCATTAATTAAATTTTATTCACTAATTTTAGTTTTTTTTTAGATTTAAGTTGCATATATCTACCAATAGATGGCGCCAGATAAACTTAAAAAAATCAATGAAAATTATTTATAAAGGACTTTCTGCAATATAGTGGAAAAAAAAGTAGGAATTGACCTTAATTTTTTTTTATTTTTTTATATTACTTGATTTTGTTTATATCTGATTCAATATATAGCGATATTTATTGAACATTTCTTACTTAAATTAATTTAATTTCCTCTTGATCCAATTATAAAAATAATCTTTAGACGAAAAAAAAATTTGTGTTATTAAATCGATTTAGTTAAATGTATCATATAAGGATTTTCAATAATAGTTTCAGACTCAAATAAGAAAAATTCTTTTATTGCTTTCCAACAGCAAATAAAATTACTTACTTTAGGGAAAATAAAATTAAAAAAATATATATATGAGAATAAAGACGAAAAAGAATGAAAATAAATAGAGACGACTTTCTAAGAAGAATTAGAAATCGTACTGAGTTGAAAGATTTTAGCCTAGTGGAAAACTTCACCTTATAGGAAATCAATGAACTTGCAAATATAAAATCGGCAATCAAACTACTCTGGAAAATTTTATTTTTTATTTCGTTTTGTGTAACAGCAGATAACATTCCAAGTTATCACGAATTCTGAAGAGATATTTACTTTTTATTTATTTATATATAAATACATATACAAAGAAAGGAAGAAAATAACAAACTTTAAAAAAAAAAATGTCTAATTTTTTTCTTCTCTAAAAGCAGACGATATTTGAAGAGATAAGTTTAAAAGAAAAAAATAATAATGCTTCAAAATGAAAAAAAGCTATAGCGCCAGAAGAAGAATTACGACAGCCGTTTTTCAACTCAACCCCAAAAATGTCTTGCCGTCGCCCCGTTTTCTAGAAGAAGTCTCGCATTTGAGTGAGCTATTTTCGTCTGACGGAGTTAACCCTTGACATTGCTTTTAGCCTCTAATACGAAGGAAACGAAAAAATATTTCCACGCGGTATTTGAAGAGAATAACTGGCAACGGAGGATAAGGTTATCTAGGTCGTTTGCAGCACTGAAATTAAGAAAAGTGTGAAAGGCATATAGGTATAGAAGAAATTATTATACATATCCAAAGTAATTTAAAGGCGTTTCTAGGGAAAATATATATTTGTCTGGACGACAAAAATGATACCTCAAATACTAAGAAAGATTTTTAGGGCTCTCTTTCTTAATTTATTTAGCAAAGGTTAATAATTTTTTCCTAAATTTTCCTTTATATCCTTCTATAGAAATTATTTAGCATAATTGTTTTCTGCCTTGAGTTATTATATAAAAAATGTTGGTTTATTTAAGGTAATTCTAATGTTTGATTTAACAGCACATAAAACTAAAATAAACAAAAATTAAATGATACTTATTTCTAAAAATATATATATTATTTTTTCGGCGACGAATTATTGGCTCAAGAAATTCTAAGTAGGGAATATAATTCTTCGAACTATTAAGTAAAACTTTTGCTAGTAGTTGTGAAAATAAATATAGAAAAGAGAAAATATATTTTAAAATATTGTTTAGATATTTTCATCTATAAAAAATATACATAAACAATATAAAAAAATAATAAATTTAAACAATTGTTTAATATTTTATTAAATATATCTGTGAATTTATACACATATATACAGAATATTTCAATATTAGATAACAAGATATATTTAAACATTAGATAATCACACACTTTAAATGGTTTACCATTACAAATTGTAAAAGGTTTTCAAATCTTTGATATAAACTTAGGCTAAAATGGGTACTTTTAATTCCTTAAGATCAACTTATAATACTAAAAAATTTGAAAATTTCATAAAGAATCACTTTTAATTTAATATCGATAAAAAATAAACAAAAATCTATCTTAATTATTCAAAAATAAAAGTGTTTCATTATATATTTACGTAACTAAAATATAAAAATTGATTAAACAATACTCAATTCTTCATCAGATAAAAATCAAAGTCTAACAACGCCAGATTTTTACTCACAAAAATATTAAATAATAATCCATTTATCCACTGTAACCAACTAGAACCTTCACCCTTATTTGAAGAATTTTTAATTGCATCTTTTTCCTAGAATAGAAATTGCTTCTGAAAGCATACTTTAACCCTAATCCATCATTATTTTAGAGATTTCTAAAAATTAATATGCACAAGCTTAAAAAAAGTTGCATCGCAGTACTTTTTATTCTCTTAAATGTTCATTAGTGACACAATATTAGCTTTAACTCGCCAAAAGAGAAGTCAGTAATATAATTTGCTGAAGATATTCACCTACTTTATTGTAGACAGGAGGTGAAAATTAATCAGAAAAAAAAAAGATTAACATCAGCATAAGGCTTTTACCTAACCTACCTCATTTATGGTAAGCAATCAAGAAACAAATGAGTCGTAATTTAATTATCATAATTTTCACACCGTTCTAAAGATAACCGCACTTCCATTTTTCTGGCAAGTAAAGACGTATCAGAAGATTGCGGAGTCCATAAAACAAAAGAGCAAAATTAGAACAAAAAAATGAACTATATTATCAAGTTGAAATGCAGGTTAGAAGAGCAAATGAAATCTAATAAATAATTTCACTACCTTTTAGAATTCGTGAATAAAAAAAATGACGATATTGGACTTATTTCTGGAATTCCTTTTTTTGATTTTCTAAGTAAGATTAAATGTTTGCATTAAAATTTCTGTCACGTAAATGTACAAATAATATCTATGCGGAAAGGTGTGTTATAGTTTTTAAAAAAAATTATTGATGATTTGTTTTAATGTTTTTCCAGGTTTTGAAGGAAAATTACAATAAGGAACAATATCCATTTTAAATTTAATAAAAACGTGGACATTTATGTATTAAAAAAATGCAATATGTTTTTTTTTTTATTGCAAACTAGATGATATTTTTGTCATTAACTTGCATGCCAGAATACAAAATTCCTACCTAGTTAAAGTTTTTTTTTTATATCTATATGATATTTATGGCGAAAATATAATTCAATTTTTTAATTTTTGCTAATTAAAATAGATGTGGTCGAATAAAATAAATTAAAATACTGAAATCTGTTTGGATAAAAAATTTGATTGTGAATAAACATTTGTAAACATGCATACAAAAATGTTATAAATTAAAATTATTTGAAAATTCACAGTCATTATCAGTTATATTTTGAAATATACATAAATCAAAGTAATAGACAAATAATAAAATAACACTTATACTTAATATGTTTTCATCAATATTTTAAAATATATTTTCTCTTTTCTATATTTATTTTTAAAATTATTAAAAAAGTTTTACTTAGTTGTTTGAGAAATGATATTCCCTTCTGGGAATTTCTTGAGCAAATAATTCGTCGCTGATATATACACTCAAGAGCAAAAACCTTATGACCACCTGTCAATAACGAGTTGGCTCACCTTTGGCGCGCAACACAGCTCCAACTTGCCTTGGCATGGATGCCACAAGTCCTTGGGAGATGGCCGGAGACAGATTGTACCAGATGTTTAAGCAACGGTCACGCAAATCCGAGATATTGCGAATTGGTGGTCTTTGGACTCTGAGCTGCCGTCCCAGGACATTCCAAATGTGTTCTATCGGATTGAGATCTGGCCCAATCCAATCTTTTTCGTTAGAATCTTCTTTAAAAAAACTTTTGTTATAATAGGTCCAGATAAAAACTAATTCTGTTAAGTAATTTCTGAAGAATGATATAAAAGTAAATTTGGGAAAAAAATTATTAACCTTTCCTTAAAATAAATTATGAAAGAAAGCCCTAGAAATCTTTCTTGGTACTTCAGGTATCATTTTTCACATTTCCTTAGCATAAATTATGAATGGGAGCCCTAAAAATCTTTCTTGGTACTTGAGGTATCATTTTTGTCATCCAAACAAATATGTATTTTCCCAACAAATGTCCTTATAATAAGCTGGGAGAGGTATAATAATTTCGTCTGTTCCTATATTCCGTCTGTTCTTCTGTTCCTTCTCCACTTTCTCAATTTCTGCGCTGCAAACAATCTAGATAACCTTTTCCTCCGTTGCCAGTTATTCTCTTCAAATATCGCGTGGAAATACTTTTTCGTTTTCTTTTATATTAGAGGCTAAAAGCAATGTCAAGGGTTAACTTCGTCAAACGAAAATAGCTCCCTCAAATGCGAGACTTTTCTTAGAAAACGGGGCAACGGCAAGACATTTTCGGGGTTGAGTTGAAAAACGGCTGTCGTAATTCTTCTTCTGGCGATATAGCTTTTTTTTATTTTATTTTTAAGCATTATTTTTTTTTTCTTTTAAACTTATCTCTTCAAATACCGTCTGCTTTTAGAGAAGAAAAAATTAAACTTCCTTTTTCAGAAGGTTTGTTAGTTTTTTCTTTCTTTGTATATATATTTATATATAAATAAATAAAAAGAAAATATCTCTTCAGAATTCGTGATAACTTGGGGTGTTTTCTGCTGTGACACAAAACGAAATAAAGAGGAAAAAAAAAATAGAATTTTCTAGACTAGTTTGATTGGCGATTTTATATTTGCGAGTTCATTGATTTCCTATAAGGTGAAGTTTCCTTCTATGCTAAAAGCTTTCAACGAAATGCGATTTCTAATTCTTCTAAGAAAGTCGTCGCTATGCATTTCATTTATTGTTTTCCATCTTTCATTTCCACATGTTTTTATTTTCATTTTATTTTTAATAAAGTAACTACTTTTATTTGCTGGTGCAAAGTATTAAAAAATCGAGTTTTCTTACTTGAATCAGAAACTACTATTGAAAAACTGAAAGGAGACCTTATATGATATGTTTAACTAGTTCAATTTATCAAGACAAAGCGCGTTTTTTCTGCACGAGATTATTTATATAATTGGATGAAGTTGTAATTAAATTAATTTATGTGAGAAATTTTAAATAAATATCTCTACTTATTGCATCAGATATAAACAATATTAAAAATAATAATAATTTCATAATATAAATCAATTTTATATTACTTCCTCCAATCTATACTAAATACTATATGCCAATATATCAAACTATGTTAAAACGTTATATTGTTAACTGTAGTTTAAATACTTACTATATTTAAACTTCGTGTAGTTAAAGTTTAATTACAGTTATAGTTAGTAAATAATTCTGAATTCCGTTCGATTTATTGAGTTAAAATCTGAATTAAAACCGAATTAAAGTTACATTTAAATCCGAATTAATTAAATATTATTGAATGTTACACTTCACGAATTGAGGCTTGATGGTCGAATGGCTAGTGCTCTGGCGTTCGGTGTCACAGGTTTCGAGTTCGAGTACGGGCTGGATGTTTGAAGTGGTTCGTAATACACTTTAAACCGTAGGTCCCAGTCTAACGTGATCGTAGAGCGTTGCGGGGGTATTATTACTCCGCGTCAGTAGCTTATCTTCTAGCTACATCTATTTCCTGGGTAGTGCTAAGTGAGTAACGTCTTTGCAGCGCTTGCCTTTAGGCATCGAGGATAACTGTCTAAGTGTTTGCCAGTTGCATTAGAAAAAAAGTATGCTAATTAAATCACTCTAAATCTACAATCATCACTTTATAACCGTGCTTCGTCCTACCCACTGGCAAAACCCCCCTCTCTGGCGTTCAGGAGAAATGGTCAATCGGCCTTGAGACTCTCACCTGAGAGGAGCGCAGAACAACCCGAGTAAGTTCACAGTCTCTCATCCCGAGAGGAAATATATTCAGATGCATTCAGCGCATTAATTGGCATACAGCCTCTCAACCGAAGTGGAAGTTTATTTCGTTCACTCTGCGTGTAGCTGAGTTTCGGTTTTTTGGCTTAGAAGTGGAATCCTTCCACGAATCTATAATTATCTGTGTTAAATAGTGTATGTCGTTTATTGTGGTATTTGTGGAAGTGTAAATAAAGCTGTGTGCTCTCCACCTCGTGCATCAAGTATCTCAACCCAAACACACCCAGTTACAATCCGGTTTCCCAACCTGCACACTACAACTTCTTTTATTATATGCGATTAGTTTATGTAGTTTCATTGAAAAAGCAACATATTAACATATAATTTATTTTTAAAAATATTTCAGCCATTTATTAAACATTAGATAATTACGCTGCTTAAGAGTTTTATTATTACAAATTATAAAAAGGTTTTCAGATCTTTCACAGTAACTAACGATAAAATGGCTGATTTTAATTTCATTCCTTAAGATCAACTTATAATACTAACGAGTTTGAAATGTTTCATAATGAATCACTTATTAATTTAAGATTAAAGAAATATAAACACCGTTAAAATTTAACTTTGGTTAATCAAATATAAAAGTGCTTCATTATATATTAATGTAACTAAAATATAAAAAAAATAAAAAATAATATTTAATTCTTCATCACATAAAAATCAAAGCCTATTTTATTCACAAAAAAGATTAAATAATAATCCATTTATCCATTTATCCATATCATCTCCCTTATTTGAAGAATTTTTAATTGCATCTTATTCTTTGAATAGATATTGCTTCTGAAAAGATACTTTAACCCTAATCCATCATGATTTTAGAGATTTTTAAAAATTAATATTCATAAGCGTAAAAAAAAGTGTATCTCGGTACTTTTTATTTTCTTAATTGTTCATTAATGACACAATATTAGCTTTAACTCGGCTAAAGAGAAGTCAGTAATCTAATTTGCTAAAGATATTCACCTACTTTATTGTATACTGGCAGTGGAAATTAATTTGAAAAAAAAAGATTAACATCAGCAGAAGGCTTTTACCTATCCTACCTCATTTATGGAAAGCAATCAAGAAGCAGGTGAATCATAATTTAACTATCATACTTTTCACACCGTGCTAAAGATGGCCGCACTTCCATTTTTCTGGCAAGTAAAGACGTATCAGAAGGTTATAGAGTAAATAAAACAAAAGGGAAAAATTAGTAAGAAGAAAGGAACATAACTAATAATTAAAAATGCAGGTTCTAAGAGCGAATGAAATCTAATAATAATATAAGCTATGGACGCGGAGTAACAATACATCCGCAACCATTCTCCTAGACCGGTACCTACGGTCTCAGCAACGCTCTACTATCTTGTTAGACTGGGACAAACGATTTAAAGTGGATTCCGAACCACTAGAAACATCCATTGCACCACCTGGACTTGAATCCGAAACTGGTGGCACCGAGCGCCAGAGCACTAGCCACTCGGCTATTCAGGTCCAGCCCCCCCCCCCCCCCCATTACCACAATTTTTTGTCAATAATTTGCAAGCCAGAATACAGAATTCCCGCCTACGTAATTTTTTTTTATATCTACATGACATTTATAGCCAAAACGTAATTCCATTTTTAATTTTTTGCTAATTAAAGCAGATATAGTTGATTAAAATATTAAACATGTTTGGATCAACTTATGTGAATAAGCATTTGTAAACATTGGCTACAAAAAAATTTCACGAATTAAAATTATTTGAAAATTAACAGTCATTATTAATCATATTTCGAAATATACACAAATAAAAGTAATAGACAAGTAATAAAATAACACCTGTACTTAATATGTTTTTATCAATATTTTGAAATATATTTTATCTTTTCTATAATTATTTTTACAATTACTAAAAAATTTTTACTTAGCTGTTTGAGGAATTATATTCCCTACTGAGAATTTCTTATGCAAATAATTCGTTGCTAAAAAAATAATATATATATATGTATATATATATATATATATATATATATATATATACTTTGAAATAAGTATCATTTAACTTTTGTTAATTTTATGTGTAGTTAAACCAAGCATTAGAATCCTCTTAAAAAAACCAAACTTTTTGTTATAATAGGTCAAGATAAAAACTAATTCTGAAAGTGGTTTCTGTAGAATTAATATAAAAGTATATTTAGGAAAAAATTATTAACATTTCCTTAAAATAAATTATGAAAGAGAGTCCTAAAAACCTTTCTTCTTATTTGAGGCATCATCTTTTACTTTTCCTTAAAATAAATTACGAATAGGAGCCCTAAGAATCTTCTTCGGTACTTGAGGCATCATTTTTTTCATCCAAACAAATATATACTTTCCCTAGGCACGTCCTTATATTACGTTTGGAAAGGTATAATACTTTCGTCTGTACCTACGAGTATATGTCTCTCCTCTTTCTTAATTTCTGTAAACGACCTAGATAACCTTTTCCTCCGTTGCCAGTTATTCTCTTCAAATACCGCGTGGAAATACTTTTTCGTTTCCTTCATATTAGAGGCTAAAAGCAATGTCAAGGGTTAACTTCGTCAAACGGAAATAGCTCCCTCAAATGCGAGACTTTTTCTTAGAAAACGGGGCAACGGCAAGACATTTTCGGGGTTGAGTTGAAAAACAGCTGTCGTAATTCTTCTTCTGGAGCTATGGCTTTTTTTAATTTTATTTTTAAGCATTATTTTTTTTTCTTGTAAACTTATCTCTTCGAATATCGTCTGCTTTTAGAGAAGAAATAATTAGACTTCCTTTTTAAAAAGTTCGTTATTTATATATAAATAAATAAAAAGAAACTATCTCTTCAGAATTCGTAATAACTTCGAGTGTTTTCTGTTGTGACAGAAAACGAAATAAGGAGAAAAAAAATAGAGTAGTTTGATTGGCGATTTTATATTTGCAAGTTCATTGATTTCCTATAAGGTGAAGTTTTCCACTAGGCTAAAAGCTTTCAACTCAATACGATTTCTAATTCTTCTAAGAAAGTCGAATCTATTCATTTTATTTATTCTTCTCCAACTTTCATTTTCATATATTTTTTTATATTTTTTTTTCAATGAAGTAAGTTACTTTATTGAAAGACTTTATATGATACTATTGAAAAAGTTTATATGATACATTTAATTAAATCGATTTATCAAAATAAAATTCTTTTTTTTTTTCAAAAGATTATTTTTATAATTGGATTAAGATGTAATTAAATTAAATTATCGAAGATTTCAAATAAATATCATTACTTATTGCATGAGATATAAACAATAATAAAAATATTAATAATTCAATCAAAATATAAGTAAAATATTTAAATGACATATAAAACGTCATATTTAAATTATAATAAGAAATTGCAACCTAAAGAAATATGATTTTCTGGATAAACCATTGATTATTAAATTAATATATGTTAAATTAAACATAATTTTTAAACTATAATTTTTATTATTTTTAAAAGTAGCTTTGTTAAAAATTAAAAATATTTTGATAAATAAATATTGTATTATTGAATTTTATTAAAGCTATCATTTTGAAGTAGTGCTGATATTCTAATTAGACCCATCTCACCTTGGATAATGTGAACTAAAATACTCAAATAAACTTAATTTACATAAATCGTCACTAAATCAATATATGACATGCGATTTACTAATTTTTAAGATACTAAATTACTTACGGATTGTATGATGCAATGTTTCCTAAAAATAGTGTATGTAAGTAGTCTTTTGACAAAGCCCTTGATATATATATATTGTATGTCGGATATAAATGCATAGAAAAAGCATGAAAAAAAACCATATGAATAAATTATTTACATTTCATGAGCTTCCGGGACAATTTTTTAAGATATAAAAAGATAATAATAATAATAATATTTATTTTATTTATTTGCTTTGGTTTGTTTTACTGTCGTGAAATTCTTAAGTGAAATAATCTCCAATAATTTTTAAGCTTTTTCTCTTTGAACAATTTAAATTAAATATATTAAACCTTTACATAAATGCTAATATATCTGGCGAAGATAATAAACAGTGCAAATGCGACTCCATTATTCGAACACTACTTGACAATGACACTGCACTTTTAACCATTCTGGTTGTGCAAAGAATTTTTAATCATAAAATTAAATTAAAAGAATTACACAGGGTAAAAAAATAGAAGATAAGCATTGTTTTGATTGAAACCTTGCTGTAAAAAATGATTTCTTGCTTTTGAAAGCCTTACTGAAAAAATAATTTCCTGCTTGTAAAACCCTTGCTGAGAAATTAAATTGTTTCTTGTGAAATACTTGCTGAAAAAATGATTTCTTGCTTGTGAAACTCTAGCTAAAAAGGATTCTCTGCTTGGGAAATCCTTGCTGAAGAAATGATTTCCTGTTTGTGAAACCCTTGCCAAAAACCTTTGCTGAAAAATGACTTCCTGCTTATGAAACCTTCGATGAAAAATAATTTTCTTCTTATGAAACCCTTTTTGAAAAAGATATTGCCGACTGTTTGAATGCAGATGAACAACACGACAGGATTTCAGACATGTTTGTAAACAGTGACCGACAGAGCGATTATGATGGAAACGATGCCCATCAGAAGAAAAATGAAACATTTGGAAGATCCAAGTGGAGATATAAATATTGAATACAATGAACACCAAAAAGTGTCAATATCTGCAGTTTCTACATTTGCATCTTCAATGCCGTGATATTTCAGCAAGAAAATGCTTAAAATCTTTCAAACGAAACAAAAAATGTATATACTATATTCAAGGACTTTTTAAAATAAATGCTTACATTTCCCCTTTTTAAAATGACATTGTAAACGAGCATCATACTGTCTATAAGTACATTTAATGCCATAAAAATTAATAAATATGTAAATTTATATGTCCTCTACTCATTTAGTGACGATTTATATGAATTAGATTTATTTGAGTTTTCAGTTCGGCTTATTAGAATATTTTAGTCCCGGTTATCCAAGATGAGATTGACCCATATTAACTAGAACATCAACACTACTGTAAAATGATAGCTTTACTAAAGTTCATTAATACAATATTTTTTTTTTATCGAATTATTTTTAATTTTTAACAAGCTACTTTTCAAAACAACAACAAAAATTACAGTTTAAAAATTCTCTTTAATTGTGTACGTATTTACTTCACATTGTGGTGTTTCCATTTCTTGAAATATATTGTTTGAAAATTTTTCATTAAAGGTAAATTGGATCAAATTGAACTGATAATATTTTATTTTACGAACCTTAAAGTTTTACATCTCTTGGTGTTAAATAATCCGAAAAATACACTTGCATTACTTAATTATGTACTGAAAGGAAATCCTTTCATGAGAAAGTCATTCATCTGTGTTCTCATATATCAAGTCCACATTTTGTTAATGGAAACCTTATGATGCAATGATCAATTATACTACGATTTCTTTCAATAACTGTCTTTGTATTTGACTTCCTTAATACAATATTCATATAGAATTTTATTGTCATGTCCTTATTAAAATAAAAAAAATATATATAAATGAGCTTTCTAAGCTAAGCTAATGTTGCGTCCAACACATTACCAATCGTACTTTACAGACATTCATTTGCCACCATTATACAAAATAAAATTTAAAAAAATAAGAATTTTATTGCAATTTTAACTTAATCTAATAACGTTTACTTAAACATTTAACTAATTCTATTCATTATTTAAAACTGTGACTATAGTGCCTGCTGTAATTTGTACTGGTTTGGCTTTTCGCTTTACCGATATTTCTTATGTAACTTTTTCGACTAATTTATTCTACGACATTTCTTTAACAAAATTTGTTCGGTATCTACAGTTTAAACTATACATATACGGATATACAGTTAGTAGATTCACAAACAAATTCATGCCTCCGCTTAAATTCGAGCCTAAAGTTTGCCAGAGGGCCACTTGGGTGGAGAGGACCACTTCAAGGGCCAGAGGGCCACTTGGCCGTCTGGCCGCAGACCTAAATGGTGTTAAAAAATTATCTATTTATTCATGGTACGACCAGACCATGCAAGGAACACTTTAGCAATAAAAAATATTCACTAATCAAATAAAGCAAATAACTTATTCAATATTTAAGTAATATATTTTTAAAAAAAACACGATTTTTTTTTATTGGGATATTTTTAGTACCATAAATAGTCATTGATAAGTGGATAATTTATTGTTCTTTGGGGAACTTTCAGATGTAACAACTTAACCTAAGTTCCTTGTACCAAATGGGAAACGTATCAAATAGCCCCAATGACAAGAAACAGATACACCTGCACTTGCAATCATTTTCAAGTTCCTCGAAACAGTGACTCTATATTGTTCATCATCCGCTTTTGTATGCCACCTATTATATAATGTATCTACAGTTTTGTATATAGTGCCTGTGTTCCACTTACGTATGCTACGAACGATAAGTTTACTGATAATATAGGGGGTTACCCTCTATAGTTTCTCAGAAAATTTGTACAGGTAACTTATATAGGGGACCAGGAAATATGACTGGCAAATATGACTGGAAATATCCACCAGGAAATATGACTGGCAAAGTGAGACATTTAAATATTACAGGCAATGACTGAAAACCACATTGACAGCGAATTAATAATCCGTGTCCTTTTATATGAGAAAATGATTACTTTACTGCCAAGGCAGCAGTGTGGAAATATAGAATAATTAAACAACAATTTCTATAGAACAGTGTAGGAATACGCTAACAACAACTAAAATTTTACCATGAAATGTCTGCAGGAAAAAAAAAAAATCAAAGCCAGTCTTAGTGGCTTAAAATTTCCTTTCCTCCTCAAGCCGAAAACCCTTTTAGCTGTTACCGGAGACCTTCTTCCACGCCCATAAAAATCCGACGCGGAAGATTCCTTTTTCCCTGAAGCAGAGAGAGGAAATCTTCCTGGTTGGACAACAAGAAATTCGATCAATTATTTTGTTTCGCTGTTCCCAGTCTGCCAGGAATAAATCCCCGTCCGGTACTCGGATTAAGTGAAGCGAGCCCCTCTAACGAACGGCCACTCGACCACCACTGGTCAGCCACAGCCGTATTTGCAATGCAACGGGGGTGGTCAGTGGGCAATAAATCACGGTGGAACGATATTGCTTGTCTCCGGTCTACACCATTTTGATGGCAATCAAGAGGTGTTTCGGAATATATGCTGTACATTAATCGGATTAATTTTTTGTGGTGGCATTAGAATAAAGTTCAAAGTTCTTATTAAAGAGAACAAAATATCTTTTAAATAATTCCCAAAATGTCTAATTTATTACCATGAAAATGTTTTATAACATTTCCTAATATCAGTTTGAAATTAAATAAGCAAACTATTAATAAATATTTTAAGCAAATGATTTATAAACATTTTAAGCAAATTATTTATAAATATTTTAAGCAAATGATTTATAAA
>BPLQ01005149.1:391088-714076 GCA_021605075.1 Caerostris darwini
ATTTTAAGCAAATTATTTATAAATATTTTAAGCAAATGATTTATAAATATTTTAAGCAAATTATTTATAAATATTTTAAGCAAACCATTCATAAATATTTTAAGAAAACTATTTATAAATATTTAAAGCAAACGACAAATAAATATTTTACGCAAATGTTTAATAAATATTTTAAGCAAATGATTAATAAATATTTTAAGCAGACGATTTAATATTTTAAGTAAATGATTAATAAATATTTTAAGGAAACCACGTACAAATATTTAAAGCAAACGATTCATAAATATTTTAAGAAAAAGTTTATAAATATTTTAAGCAAACAATTTATAAATATTTTAAGCAAACCACTAATAAATATTTTAAGCAAACCACTAATAAATATTTTAAGCAAATGATTTATAAATATTTTAAGAAAAATATTTAGAAATATTTTAAGAAAAATATTTATAAATATTTTCAGCAAATGATTTATAAATATTTTAAGAAAAACATTTATAATTATTTTAAGCAAATGATTTATAAATATTTTAAGCAAACCATTTTTATATACATTTTTAATTAATATTCTTTATTTGTTTCATGTATTGCAATGATTTACAAAATAATTTACTATTTTTAATACCTTTCATCTTTTTTTAGAAACAACAAAATAATATTTTAAAAATAAGGCATAAGAAATTTTTAATATAATTAAAGTTCTTAAAAGATGTTAAAGACCGCGTCGATTACAATTTTGTTGATAAGAAATATATCAAATATTATAACAAATATTTGTAATTTTTTTTTCTTATCACTAATATTAAACTTCTTTTAAAACTAATATTAAAGTTATTATTAATATTGCAAATATTATTAACAAATATTAAAATTATTTTTAAACATTTTTAGTATTTGTTATAACAAAGATATAACAATATTTTAAGACGTATGTACACTGTAATAAATTTGGTCCATTGCATATTAGAAAGAAAATAATGATTTATTTTTGGTTTAGATTTTTCAAAATCATTTTGTATATATTCTTCAAATATTGTTTTTTTTAAAGAATATCACAATATTTTTTAAATTAAATTAATTGAAAATATTTCTTATAACAAATATTTTTAATTAATTATTTAAAAAAATATTGTTATTAATTAAAAATATTTGCTATAACAAATATTTTTAATTAATTATTTAAAAAATAAGTGTTATTCATTAAAAATATTTGCTGTATATAAAAAATACTTTTAATTAATTTATTTTAAAAAATTGTCATATTCTTTAACAAATAAATAATATTTGAAGAATATATATAAAATGATTTTGAAAAATCTAAACAAAAAAATAAATCATTAATATGCAATTTATCAAATTTATTACAGTTACATACACTTTAAAATATTTTTATATGTATGCAATTATTATGTGAGCTAAATGACATTAAAATACAACGCATTTAATAATTTTGCTATGTTTACGTTAAAATAAAAATATTATTAAGTTGTTTTGCTACTATTATACACATTTTTAATTAAATTTTTAAGATGTTGTATCTCTAATGAATTCCATATAGATTGACTAGCACTTTTAGTCTGTTTTTAAACTCTAATTGCCTAGAATTTGCTTCCTATTATTCAAATTTTGAGGAATTCATAGATGACTATATTTGACTATAGATGATTATATTTTCCAACTAGCCTTCAGTCTTTAAACATACCGTACAAATTGTAAATAAATAAAATTTTATGTTAGTATCGATTTACGTTACATTATTATTTAGAGGTATTAGAATTTCACAAAATAGAAGAACATTTTACATCAGTTTTAACTGGAAGCTTATAAAGTTTCAAATAAACTTGAATTGGGAATTTTAAATGCTTTCAATTGTGAAGGGTATGTTTATTCAAATCATGTTATTCATGCAGTGTTGGGAGCTTTTGTAACAAATGTTTATGTTAGCAATGTATAAATGTTCGATTGGAACAAACGTGGTTAAGTATAAATTATTTATTCGAATATAATCTTCAGGAAATAGTATTCAGGGAAACTTATCGGTTCTTTCTAATTTAAATATTTTACCAGAACACAGATCTTCTATTGCATTAGTAATGATTCTTTTGTAATTAGAGAACTATTGAAGTCGAATTTTCTTGAAGCAGATTATTTGACTAAAAATATTTTTATTATTATTACAAAACTATTATCATGGGTGAGCATGATGTTGTTCGGTATGAGATGCATGTCCACAAAATATGTGACGGGAAGAAACTAGTTTAAATTTGTAAGTTATTATTTAAAACTGCCTTTCATAGATCACGATCAGCTTTCATTTCAAAAACATTTATTAAAATAGATATACCGGGAAACTGCCATGGGATTTTATTTGATTTTTGTTTTTAAATTGCTGTTAAGACTTACGTTTTGAGAATATCAAGTCATGTTCTCTGCAAATAAATTTAAATTATTTGGCTTTTACAATGTGGAATTTTAGTGGTTATAAATACTGGATCAGTTATATTTATGAAAGTGAATTTTTAAATATAAGTAATTTTTATAAAATTAATTTTTAAGTTAAGTTATTTTTTATGAAAGTAAATTTTTAAGGTTAAGTTATTTTTATGAAATTAATTTTTAAAGATAAGTTTATTTTGATAAAAGTAAATTTTTAAGGATAAATTAATTATATGACGTTAATTTTTTTTAGGATGAGTTATTTTTATGAAGTTAATTTTTAAGTATAAGTTATTTTTTAAAAAGTAAATTTTTAAGGTTAAGTAATTTTTATGAAATTAATATTTAAGGAAGAGTTATTTTCATAAAATTAATTTTTAATAATGGGTTATTTATATGAAATTAATTTGGAAGTATAAGTTATTATGAAATTAAATTTTTAAAAATATGTTTATTTTGTACGGAATTAAATTTTTAAGGATAGGTTATTTATATAAAATTAATTGTTAAGTATAAACTAATTTTAAGAAATTATTTTTAAGGAATAAGTTTATTTTTTACAGAAATAAATGTTTAAGGATAAGTTATTATTATAAAAGTAAATTTCATTATTACAGAATAATATTTATTCAAGTGTGCTATATTAATTAAGAGATAAAACCTTCCCACGTGATAAATTGAGATTCATAATTTTTTTTAAACACCGGTGGAATTCGTGTTCAATTTATATGTGCCAGGAGTAGGTCACCGCTAAATAATTAGAGTATGATTTTCAAAAGGAAATTAACTTGAATTTACGTGTTGTTTCAGAAAAAAACCAGGAAAACCCTAGCTTCAAGATTGAATTATACATTGATATGAAATCTGGTTCAATATTAATCAATATAATTCCAACACAATATTGAACTAGCTGTTCATGAAAAATTGACTTTATTTCATACTTTTACACCCTTTCCAAATCTTAATTAAATTATACATTCAGTTACTCTACGATTTTTTTTTATGCTTCTGATCAATTCAGAACCCATTGGTGATAAACGATTTAACAAGCCACGATAGCAAGAAAAAGCAAGAAACATCGTTGCTCTTTCTCCCCAAACATCTTTATACGCTGTTATATGGACGGCGTACCTCTACCAGCGAAACAAGCGACTTGGTCTCGGGCCACTCTAAATGCACGAATGGTCATAAATTCGTTTTATAGCCGCCGTTGTACGGGGGGATCCCAAGAATTGAAATATGGCTTGAATGGCAAGCTAAAAAAATGGTTCCTTGTTCAGTTATAGATAGCTGGAAGAAGGATATAAGCCCTACAGATTGCTGTAGGAAATGTAGAGTAGTTCTGTTAGTACCACAGCATTTATTTAAGGTTTCAGTTTTGTATCAAATGCATATGTAAGAGACAACTTTTATAAATCTGTGCGATTGCAAAAATGAGATTTGTATCTTACGTGGATTAGGGAGGTTTTGTTTCGATATAAAATTCTGTATGTATACGATGCATAAATGTTTTGGAAATACCGTTCTCTTTTAACAGAAGTTATTTAAATTCCCTTATAAGAGAGTGATATGAATTTTAGAACATCAAAAATAGTTTACAAGAATCATAACAATCGCATTTATATGAATACTAGAATATCAAAAATAATGACACGATTCATAACAACCACATTCTTATGAATTAGGGAACATCGAACATACTTTAATAACACTGATAATAGCAACACATATTATATGAATTCTAGAACATTTAAAATAATTTAATAAAGATTCATAACAATCACATTTATATGAATTCTGCAATAACAAAAATAATTTAGACGAATCATAACAATCACATTCTTATGATTTATGGGACATCGGAAACAATTTAATAATACGAATCATATCAATCTTCTTTATATAAATTCCGCAATATCAAAAAAAAAAAAAATGGCACGATTCAGAGCAATCCCTTATAAATGAAATCTGGAAGATCAAAAATAATTTAATAACACGAATCATAACAATCACTTTCATATGAATCCTGATTCAGTATTAGTCATTACAGTTCTTACACAATATTGAATAATATTGCACTAACTGTTCATGAAAAATTGTCTTTATTTTATACTTCCCTTCCCTTTTAATATCTTAATTAAATTATGCATTCAGTTTCTCCAAGATGTTTTTTGATCAATTCTGAACCCATCGTTGATAAACGATTTAACAACCCACGATATGCATAGCAAGACAAAAAGAGAAGAAACATCTTTCTCTTTCTCCCCGAACATCTTTATACGCTGTTATATGGACGGCGTACCTCTACCAGCAAAACAAGCGACTTGGTCTCGGGCACTGAAGACCACTCTAAATGCACGAATGGTCATAAATTCCTTTTTATAGCCACGGCTGCACGGGGATCCCAGAAATTGAAATATGGCTTAAATAGCAAGAGGAAAAAATTGCTCCTTGTTCAGTTATAGCTAGCTCGCAGACGGATATAAACCATGTAGATTGCTGTAGAAAAGGTAGAATAGTTCTGTTAGTAGTGCAGCATTTATTTAAGATTTTAGTTTTGTATCAAATGCAGAATCTGGACGAATCTGGTAAGGACGACTTTTATAAATCTTTGCATCTGTAAAAATCTTTTAAATTCATAGTGTTTAGGGAGGTTTTATTCTGATATAAAATTACTTGTATATGTGATACATAAATGTTTTGGAAATACCGTTCCCTTATAAGAGGAGTGATGTAAATTCCGTTATGAGAGATTGATACAAATTCTAGAACATCAAAAATTGTATAAGGAATGAAAACAATTATATGTATATATATATATATATATGAATTTTGCGACATCAAAAATAATTTACCCGAATCATAAGCATCGCGTTATTATGAAACTTGGAATATCAAAAATTATTTAATAACACGAATCTCAAAAATCGTATTTATATGAATTCTGGAACGTCAAAAATAATTTACATGAATCATGACAGTAACATTCTTATGAGTTATGAAACATCGAACAATAACACGAATCTTAACAATACCATTTATATGTATTTTGAACCATTAAAAGTATTTACATGATTCACAACAATCACATTTATATGAATTCTGGAATACCAAAATAATTTGCTCGAATCATAACAATCCAAAATCTTATGAATTATGGAACATCGAAAGTATTTTAATATGAATTATAACATTCTCATCCATATGAAATGTGAAACATCAAAAATAATTTAATATTAAGATTCATAGCAATCCCATAGATATATATTCCGGAAAGTCAAAAATAATGACGCGGATCATAACAATCACATTCATATAAATCCTGGAACATAAAAAATAATTTTCATAAATCCTAACAATCCCATTTATATGAATTCTGGAACATCAAATATAATTTAATAATACGAATTATAACAATCACATTTATGCGAATTCTGGTTCATTATTAATCAATACAATTCTTACACAATATTGAATAATATTGCACTAACTGTTCATGAAAAATTGTCTTTATTTTATACTTCCCTTCCCTTTTAATATCTTAATTAAATTATGCATTCAGTTTTCGCAAGATGTTTTTTGATCAATTCAGAATCCATCGGTGATAAACAATTTAACAACCCACGATGTACATAGAAAGAAGAAAAAAAAAGAAACACGTTGCTCTTTCTCCCCAAACATCTTTATGCGCTGTTATGTGGACGGCGTACCTCTACCAGCAAAACAAGCGGCTTGGTCTCTGGCACTGAGACCACTCGAAATGCACAAATGGTCATAAATTCCTTTTTATAGTCAAGACTGCACGGGGGGATCTTAAGGAATTGAAATATGGCTTAAATAGCAAGCGAAAAAAATGGCTCCTTGTTCAGTTATAGCTAGCTCGAAGAAGGACATAAACCATGCAGATTACTGCAGAAAATGTAGAATAGTTCTGTTTGTAGTAAAGTATTTATTTAAGATTTTAGTTCTGTATCAAATGTATATGTAAGGGATGACTTTTGTAAATCTTTGCATCTGTAAAAAAGAGCTTTGCATCTTTTAAATTTATAGGATTTAGGGATGTTTTATTTCGGTATAAAATGATTTATATATATATATATATATAACATATAAATGTTTCGGAAATATCGTTCCCTTATAAGAATAGTCATGTAAATTCCTTATAAGAGAGTGATAAGAATTTTTGAATATCAAAAATAGTATCAATCCTATTAATTGTATATCAATCACATATATATATATGAATTTTGGAACATCAAAAATAATTTACCCGAATCATAGCAATCGTATTTATATTAAATCTGGAATATCAAATATCAATTTAATAACACGAATGCCAAAAGTCATATTTATATGAATTCTGGAACCGCAAAAATAATTTACACTAATCATAACAATTCCATTCTTATGAGTTATGGAACATCGAAAAATAATTTACTAACACGAATCATAACAATCGTCTTTATTTGAATTCTAGAATTTTAAAAAATAATGGCACAGTCACATATATATGAATTCTGGAACATCAATAATAATTTACATGATTCTTTACAATTCTTTTTTATGAATCCCGGAAGATCAAAAATAATTTGATAACAGCAATTATAACAATCGCATTTATATGGATTACGGAACATCGAAAATAATTTAATAACACGCATCATAACAATCGCCTTTATATGAATTCTGGAAGGTTAAAAATAATGACACAATCAAATATACGCGAATTTTGAAATATCAACAATAATTTACACAAATCATAACAATCACATTCATATGAATCCTGAATCAATATTAGTCACTACATTCTTACACAGTATTGAATAATATTGCACTAAATGTTCATGAAAAATTGACTTTATTTTATACTTCCCTTCCCTTTCAATATCCTATTAAAATATCATTACAACCTAATATATATGAATTTTGGAACATCGAAAATAATTTAATAACACGAATCATAACAAACAGATTTATATGAATCATGGTTCAATATTAATCAACACAATTCATTAACTAGATTAACTAGTAAACATTAACAAATTCATGAACTAGAATTCATTACACATTATTGAACTAGCTGTTCATGAAAGATTTACTTTATTTTATACTTACCTATGCTTTCAATATCTTAATTAAATTATGCATTCAGTTCCTCTAAGATTTTCATTTTTATTTTTGATCAATTCAGAACCCATCGGTGATAAACGATTTAACAACCCACGATATGCATAGCAAGACAAAAAGAGAAGAAACATCTTTCTTTTCTCCTCGAACATCTTTATACGCTGTTATATGGACGGCGTATCTCTACCAGCGAAACAAGCGACTTGGTTTCGGGCATTGAGACCACTCTAATGCACGAATGGTCATAAATTCGTTTTATAGCCACGGCTGCACGGAGGGAACCCGGAATTGAAATATGGCTTAAATAGCAAGCGAAAAAAATGGCTCCTTGTTGAGTTATAGCTAGCTCGAAGAAGGATATAAACCATGCAGATTGCTGTAGAAATAGTAGAACAGTTTTGCAAATAGTACAACATTTATTTAAGGTTTCAGTTTTGTATCAAATGCATACATTAGAGACAACTTTTATAAATCTCTGCATCTGTAAAAATAAGATTTGTATCTTTTAAAATTATAGTTTAGGGAGATTTTATTTTGATATAAAATTATTTATATATATGATATATAAATGTTTTGGTAATATTGTCCTCTTATAAGAGAGGATATCAATTCTAGAACATCAAAAATATTTTACAAGAATGAAAACAATCACATATATATGAAACCTGGAATATCAAAAATTATTTAATAACACGCAACCCCAACAGTCACATTTATATGAATTCTGGGAACATTAAAAATAATTCAGTAACACGAAAGATAACAATTTCATTTATATAAATTCTGGAACTTCAAAAATTATTTATACGAACCCTAACAATCATATTAATATGAGTTCTGGAACTACAAAAATAATTTAATAACAAGACTCATAAAATACCTTTTATATGAATTTTGGAACAACAAAATAATTCAATAACAGAAATCATAACAATTACACTTATATGAATAATGGAATACCACAAATAATTCAATAAGTCGGATAAGAACAATTACATTTATGTGCATTCTGTAACATCAAAAATAATTTACACGAATAATAACAATAATATTAATAAGAATAAATATTGAACATTAAAATAATATTGAATAATATTGAACATTAAAAATAAGGTTATAACACGAGTCATAACAGTCACATTTATTGGAATTCTGGAACATGAAAAATAATTCGATAGCACGAGAAACAATTACATTTAAATGAAACTTAAAACATCAAAAATACACAAATCTCATTAATATGAATTCTGGAGCATCGAAAATAATTTAATAACATGAATCATAACAAAAACATTGATATGAATCCTGACTCAATATTAGTCGCTACAATTCTTACACAATATTTTAATTAGCTGTTCATGAAAATTGTCTTTATTTTATACTTCCTTCCCTGCCAATATCTTAATTAAATTATGCATTCAGTTTCTCTGAAGATTTTTTTTTTTATCAATTCAGAATCCATCGGTGATAAACGATTTAACAACCCACATACATAGCAAGAAAAAAAAAGAAAACATTTTGCTCTTTCTCCCCAAACATCTTTATGCGCTGTTATACGGACGGCGTACCTCTACCAGCAAAACAGGCTACTTGGTTTCGGGCACTGAGACCACTATAAATGCACGAATGGTCATAAATTCGTTTTATAGCCAGGGCTGCATGGAGGGATCCTAGGAATTGAAATATGGCTTAAATAGCAAGAGGAAAAAATTGCTCCTGGTTCAGTTATAGCTAACTAGACGAAGGATATAAACCATGCAGATTGCTGTAGAAAATGTACAATAGTTTTGTTAGTAGTACAGCATTTATTTAAGATTTTAGTTCTGTATCAAATGCACATGTAAGGGATGAATTTTATTTCACCTTTTTTTTTTTATTATCTGTGCATCTATTAAAATCAGATTTTTTATCTTTTAAATGTATATGGTTTAGGGAGGTTTTATTTCGATATAAAATTATTTATATACATCGTATATAAATGTTTTTAAAATATCGTTTCCTTATAAGAGCAGTGATGTAAATTCCCTTATAAGATAGTAATATACATCAAAAATAATTATCACGAATCTTAACAATCACATATATGAATTCTGGAATATCAAAAATAATTTTCACGAATCTTAACAATCACATATATGAATTCTGGAACATCAAAAATAATTCAGTGAAAGTAATCAGAACAATCACATTTATTTTACAATCAATTTTAATCAATCACTCTCAAAAATCAAACATAATTCTCACGAATCATAACAATCACATTTATATGAATTCTGGAAAATGAAAAATAATATAGTGACACGAATCATGAAAATCACATTTATATGAATCTTGTAACATCAAAACTAATTTTCATGAATCATAACAATCACATTTATACAAATTCTGGAACTTCAAATATAATTCAGAAGCACTATTCATAATAAAAGTGAAATGTTTTTTAATATTTTTATTGTGCGAATTTTAGTGAGCTACGAGTAAAAAATTTTGGTACAAACAAACTACACCCCCTGAAAAAAAGGAGATATTTTACATCATTTAATTGTTTTATTAAATTCCTACTGTTAGTTCACGCTCTCCCTATATATATATATCTTGTTCAAATTTTCAATCGTTCATAAATTACTTTTTATTCATCCACTCAAGTTCAAATAAATTTTTTTTAACTTGTAATGGATGGCACTTGATGTTAATACAGTTTTTTCAAATATGAATTCATTAATTAAATTTAATTAATTAATTTTAGCTTTATATGGAGAAAAAAATATTCCCCAGGGAGAAGGAAATGAATTTTGTCTTGATATATCGATTTAGTTAAATGTATCAAATAAGGTTTTTAAAAGTAGTTTCTGACTCAAGTAAGAAAAGCTCCATTTTTAATGCTTTGCAACAGCAAATAAAATTACTTTAGTTAAAAAAATAAAAAAAAGGAACATATGAGAATGAAAGATGGAAAATAATAAATGAAATGAATAGAGACGACTTTTTTAGAAGAATTAGAATTCGTATTGAGTTGAAAGCTTTTAGCATAGTGGAAACTTCACCTTATAGGAAATCAATGAACTCGCAAATATAAAATCGCCAATCAAACTACTCTAGGAAATTCATTTTTTTTATTCTTTTTATTTCGTTTTGTGTCACAGCAGAAAATACTCGAAGTTATCACGAATTCTGAAGAGATATTTTCTTTTTATTTATTTATATATAAATATATATACAACGAAAGAAAGAAAATAACAAACCTTCCAAAAAGGAAGTCTAATTTTTTCTTCTCTAAAAGCAGACGGTATTTGAAGAGATAAGTTTACAAGAAAAAAAAATACTGCTTACAAATAAAAATAAAAGAAAAGCTCTAGAGCTAGAAGAAAAATTACGACAGCAGTTTTTCAACTCAACCCCGAAAATCTCTTGTCAAAGTCGCATTTGAGTGAGCTATTTTCGTTTGACGAAGTTAACCCTTGACATTGCTTTTAGCCTCTAATATGAAAGGAAACGAAAAAGTATTTACACACGGTATTTGAAGAAAATAACTGGCCACGGATAAAAGGTTATCTAGATCATTTGCAGCACAGAAATTAAGAAAAGTGGGAAAGGCATAGAGGTACAGACGAAATTATTATACCTATCTAAACGTAATATAAAGACGCTCTTAGTGAAAATGTATATTTGTCTGGACGAAAAAAATGATAACTAAAGTACCAAAAAAGATTTTTAGGGCTCCTATTCGTAATTTATTTTTAGGAAAGGCTAAATTTTTTCCTAAATTTACTTTTATATCATTTTACAGAAACTATTTAGCAGAATTATTTTTTACCTTGACCTATTATTTAATAAACGTTAATTTATTGAAGAGGTCCTAATGCTTTATTTAACTACACATAAAGCTAACAAAAATAAATTATACTTATTTCTGAAAATATATTTATTTTAACGAAGAATTATTTATACAAGAAATTAACAGTAGGGAAAATATTCCTCAAATAACTATGTAAAATATTTTTGTGTATTTGTAAAAAATAAATATAGAAAAGAGGATATATATTTTAAAACATTGATGAAAATATATATTGATGAAAACAGTGTTATTTTATGCTTTTTGTATTATTTCTCAATTCCTTCTATTAGCTCTCACTCTCCGTATGTATATTATTTCCAATGGCAAGGCAAGTACAAAAAGAATAAAAATAGTAATAATAACAAAAATAACAAGGAAAAAAATACAAAAGAATAAACGTCCAGAAAAGGCAAAGATGACCGAAGTCATTGCCTTAAGAGTTCTCTCGCACGCCAGTAAAGCGCTGTCTCCGAGTCGCCGTCAAGTACCGCACATCGTTGGAGGTGGTCTCTGTTCGTTGGGTCTGCTGAACCACATAAGGGGCAGCCAGGATTCGAAAAGATTTTAAGGCGATGGAGATGTTCGACTAGACAGTCATGGCCAGTCAGAAGTCGGAACTGGGCGACAGCATGCCGTCGCGGACTGCTGGGTATTGCTAAAAGATCTTCAGCTCTCCAACGCTTTGACTTGATCTCGTCATGAATTTGTAGCTTGTGGTTTTTAGTCAGTATTTGTTTGATATAAAGTTTTATAGAATGGAGGGACAGTGACGAGGATCTCGTTTGAAGTAATTTTGAGCCTCTTTTTGCTAGACAATCTGCTTGTTCGTTCCCAAAAGTGCCACAGTGGCCAGGTATCCACTGAAGTACCACCCGTTTCATTTTTAAAGTCAGTTCCCGCAAATGATTTTGACACTGGGAGATTTCCTCTGATGAAGGTGGCTTGGTGGAACTAATAGCCTGAATTGCGGCTTGTGAATCAGACAAAATAACCACTCTATTGAATCTATCCTGGAAAATTAGTAAATACTTCAAAGCAATTCCGATAGCCTCCACTTTTCTATCAAAAGACTCCCTATGTATATCTTGTTCACATTTTCAATCGTTCATAAAATACTTTTTATTCATCCACTCAACTTCAAATACATTTTTTAAACTTGTAGTGGATGACACTGGATGTTAATAAAGTTTTTTCAAATATTAATAATTTCATTAAATTTAATTAATTAATTTTAACTTTATATGGAGAAAAAATTATTATTTTTTTTTATTTTATAATTTTAGTTTTATATGGGATATCTTATATAAGATATTTGGCAGGATATAAATTTAGGAATAATAATTACCGTCAGTGGCGAAGAGTGTAGATCGCTGGAAAAAAAGATTCTTTTTTCATTCTGGGCTCTAGTCTGAGTCAAGGAGGGAACAAAATGGAAAATGAAACATGTGAAAATTAGAGAGAGAGATGGAAGGTTCGTTTGTGAGAGAGAGAGAGAATTTTTTCGTATTTAAAAAAATGAATGAAAATTATTTATAAAGGACTTTCTGCAATAGAGTAAAAAAAAGTATTAATTGACTTTAATATTTTTTTTTATATTACTTGTTTTAATTATTTTGCAGAAAAGGTGTATAAATTTAAAATGTCACACATAATTATTTTTATTGATTAAAAAAAACACGGTGCCATTTTATTTATTGAAAATGAATTCACTTTTACAGTATTATCTAAATCCAATTGTTTAAAATATTTTTTCCAATAACATCCAATAAAAAAATCGATCTTCTATTTAAATTACAGTTTTTCCCAATTTAAAACTCGTTAGTTGTGCTTTACGCAAGGTTTCCTTTGAAATAAACTCAATATTTTCAATTCAAAAGAAATATTTTTCGGAATTTAATTCATGCAAGCTTCCTGTCGAGTATACTTTTCTATAAATATACAAGACCGACTGATAATGACAGATCCTTTTTGTAGATATTTATGTGGCAGAATATTTGATGGTGATATTTATTCTACTCTTTTAAAAATTTGAAATTTATGAATAGATTTGCAAATACTATGAACCGAGATATAAATTTTGTAGAAATATAATATTTATAACAGTTTCATGTTTACTAAATAGTAAATGTAAAAATGGGTTTTCTGTTCATTTATGTAAAAATTCATTGATTTAAAAATCCTGCATTGTAAGAGAATATATAATTGCGAGACTTCTTGATTTAAATTCGGTATCAACATTAATGTCTGGAAAGTTATAAATATTTACGGTGATATGATGTATTTTAAATATTTAATGTAAAGATATTTCTGTCTTTTCATTTTAAATCATTGTCTTCAAAATCATTCATAAATAATTTTTGTTTTAAATTTTATTAAAATAATTCGACAATATTTCAGATGAATTACAAATGTTTACAACTACGTGATAGTGAAAATTCTTTCTATAAAATATTTTTAATGCATTGATTCAAAAATTATGCGTTATGAGATATAATCATATCTATTTAAAATGGTTGTTTATTTGATAAAAGAGTTTGAAAATAGTTAGGCACGTAACTTTTGTATTTAATAATTGGAAATATATTTTTTTTTCTTATTAAATAAATTAGATTTCATTTAGTAAGAATTCAGATGAAATTTACAACATTCAAATTAAGATGTGTTAAATTATTAGATAGAGTTTGTATATTATTTTTATGATAATAAAGTTATAAATATTTCTTAGCATTTTAGCATTTGAGTCATAAGTTGGAGAACTCACAGTTTTATTTACCCACGCACAAACACACGCATACAAATACAGACATTTAATATTTACACATTTAAAGACAGATAATTATAGATTCGTGGAAAGAATCTACTTCTAAGCCCTAAAACTCGATATTCGGCTATGCGCAGGGTGCACGAAATATACTTCCTCTCTGGGTGAGAGTCTGTAGCCCAACAGATCATTTCTCTTGAATGCCCCAGGGCACGCTCTTGCTAGCGGGTAGGAGGAAGCATGATTATATCATGCATTTAAACAATTTATGTCTTTTAAATAATATTAAACTTTACACTCCACTAAAAAAAACTAACTTCGGTGACAACATTAAAAATACGTCTGGAAAGTTATAAATAATCCTGAAAAATTAATCACTTAAAAATTAGTTACCTTATTTAACGTTATTGTTATTATTATTATTATTTTTTTTTTTTATTTATTTATTTATTTATTTTTTTTTTTGCAAGAGGACATGAAAATTACCCCTGGTGTGATGGCGGGAAATGATAGTTCTTCAGACAGCAGGTTGCCGATAATCATTCTGCTAAAAGCTTAACAGTATGACCGTAACACATACAGTAATATCTCGAAGATTTGCGATAGGTAGATTGACGAAAATTGCGTGAGTTCCATTTCTGTATGTCAGGATTTTATTTTAATATATATTTTGTTTAACTGGGACGAAAATGTAATAAAAACACTGGTTTAGTTAGTTGCAGCTATTTACAAAATAAACTGTCTATAACTCTGCACTTCTAAAAATTACCATCGTCTGAAAGATGACAATAAACATCGTCTTTACGAACAGCAACAATTGCAGCTGTTTATAATGCCAACTCTCTATAATTCTGCACTTCCAAAATTTACCATCGCCTAAAACATGGCAATAAAAATCGTCTATATAAACAGCAACAATTGCAGCTGTTTATAAGATTAACTTTCGGTAATTTTACACTTCTAAAATTTACCATCCTATAAAACTTGGAAATGAACATCATCTTTATAAACAGCAGCAATTTCAGTTGTTTATAAAGTCAACTCTCTATAATTCTGCACTTCTAAAATTTACCATAGTCTTTATAAACAGCACCGATTGCAGAATTGCAGTTGCTTATAAAATCAACTCTATATAATTGTAACAGCCTATATCAACTCTATATAAAATCAACTCTATGAAATCAACCCTATAAAATCAACTCTAAAAATGTTCACTATCACGTAGTCGTAAACATTTGTAATTCATCTGAAATATTGTAGAATTATTTTTATAAAATTTAAAGTAAAAATTACTTATGAATGATTTTGAAAACAATGATTTAAAATGAAAGGATAGAAATATCTTTACATTAAGTTTTTAAAATACATTATATCGCCGTAAATATTTATAACTTTCGAGACCTATTTTTATTCCTGCAATTCTACAATTTACCCTTTTCTAAAACATGGATGGTCAACCTGCGGCACAAGCACCACAGTGTATCACTGATGAGTTTTTACAGTGCCACACGTGCGACAGTGTGGTATTGCGGAATTTTAACAGTCGCAAGCGAAGTTCTATTGAAAAATTTAAAAATAAATTTGGAAAGATAATAATGTTGTTTTCAGAAACTTTGTCAAAACCTTAAAGTAGAGTGACAAATTTAAATAGTGTTTGCACTGATTTATCGCCTTGCATGGTTGGCAGTATAAAATGTTTTGTTGCATAGTTTGAAAATTATTTGGCTAGAAAAGTTATTATGCGTCAAGAAGCTCTTTGTGTCATATACTTGAACCTGTCTTCTGTTAATGACCTTGTAGCATCAACAAAATACGAGACGATGAATGGACGATGATTTCGTGAGCATTTTCCTGGAAGAAACGGAAAAGGATGGCGAGTGACTCCCTCATTGTAGTGGGCGATGGCTTTCCAAAGGAAGTGCGCTAGCGAGATTTTGGAATTTGAGAGGGTGAGTTTTAAAATATCTGGAAGGAAACAATGAATTTCACAGTGACTGCTTGCTACTCAAGAATGAAGACTGAATATTGAATTTAGCTTTTCTCGGCGATATTATGTGACATTTAAATAATTTAAATAATTAAAGATTATTTAATTTAAATAATTAAAGAGAAGGACAATAAATACAGAGGATTCATAATTTCGTTTTGCATATATAATTAATTTATTCAAGAAATTAATTTTCGAATAAACAAAATAAAAATAGCCAAAAGTAATCTATCAAAGTTCGAAAATTCTCGTCATAAATGAAGAATGAAGTATTCCAAATACAATAAGAAGCACTACACAGCTCAATAGGCAGTGGGAATTGACAAAAGTGATAAATATGAAACTTCAAATAGAAGAATTTAATCAACGCACCATGAGTACTTATAGCCATTGGAAATACAAATGTTTAAAATCCCAACCCAAGACATGAAAAGTGATTCAAAACGTACTATTTCAAACAAAAACCAAATTCTCCAGAAAATTCTTTAAGACCAACGTTATTCATGAATCATTTCAAGACTTAAGAGGCCCAAAGTACCATTTTCCGCCAAAATTTGCAATGGAGTTTCATTTGCTTGATCCTCATTTTCGAATAACGTCACGGACCCCTAACCAGGACAACATCATGTTCACACATGATAACAATGACAATAAATACAGATGGTCCATAATTTCTATTGGTACATATGATTCATTAAATTAAGCTTTGAATTTTATATTAATTACTACATCTTTAACATTAAACTTCACATGAAATTTTATATTTTTTTTTCATCATAAAATTTTGCATTTTCTTCTCCTCTAGAATAAAAATATTTTTTTTAAAGTAAATTTCCAAAATTTAATTATTTTTTTCCGATTTAACTGCCACAAGTGGCAACAATTTGGTGGCCTATTATAATACGTGTATCATCCGCAGTTTCAGAACATTAGTACAAAGCCGAACATTCAGCTCTACCCCTGTCAGACGAAATGCATTTATTCCGCAGGAAAAATTAAGATACTCCATCCAGTAACATAATCCATCCATTACAGAAGTAAGGCAGTCGAGGTGTGAAACTCCCCGTTGCTAGGATACCAGAAACTGGTCGGATTTAGTTCATTTCCTAGCAAGGTCTTCTTTCATTTCGTATATATATATTTTAAAAAAATCAATTTGTCAGTGAAGAAATAATTCAAATTCCACGATTTGTATCTTATTTCATGGATATTCAATTGACAAATATCAGTGTCTTTCAGTAACAGTGGAAATTCGTTCCAGCTAAAAAAATAAATACAATAAAGGTATGTCTAAATGACTTAAGTATATCTTTCGTTTTAGGTTAAAATTGTATTGTGAGACGATGCTATTTTTTGAAAATTAAATAATTTTTTAAAAATAATTACAATTTAACTAATTACTATTAATAATTTAAATAATTAAAAATAATAATTTTATTTTTTTTTAATTTTAGTTATTAATCTTTAATTAACAAATAAAATGATATTAAAAAATAAACTAAGAATTAAATTTTTTTTTCTGATGTAGGTGAAGATTTGAATCCAGAAACAATCGTAATGAAATAAAACATTCAACAATTAATAATAGTGGAAATCTGAGGTAAAAAAAATGGCACTAGAAAGCAATTCTTATAATTCACACCCCAAAAACCCCATCGAATCACAAACGTGCAAATTACATGAGTATCAAAGAAAAGGAAAAAAAAAATGTCAAAAACTAGGAATTTCCGATTCTTGAGAAATTCATCCCATTTAAGCATTTGCTACTTTAGCAATCTATATCAAAATACGACAAACGTAGCCATAAAAAATATGCTAAGGATTTAAAATTCAATGGCCTCAAGCCTGAAAGAACTGAATAATTCATTCTGAAATACCTGCCGTTTATAAAAATTCCATCAATCCAACCGAACATAATAGAACCATTTTTTTTTCCAAAACGAATATAAAGACTTTATTCATGACTGTTTAGAATCGGTTTTATTAGTTTTTAGTGTTCTGTTTTATACTAAGCAACATCGTTCTATTTTTATCGTTTGGGGCTTGTTAATTTTTCTTGATGTATGCTTTAGTGAGATTATGAAAAGGAATTAAATTTTGGTTGCTTTATTTTGATTTATTATATCTTTTTTTTCATTTTTAGAATTGCATTGATATGTTAATTAAGTATAATCTAACATTCAAAAATTAATCTGTGTTTAAAAATTAAGCTTGCAGCATTTTAGGTAATAATTATTTTTTTTAGGTGGATTTATCAATTTAATTAGTTGTTTAACTTATTTTTTAGCATGAAGGAATTTTATTAATTGGCTTTATTTAGATGCATGGGTGATTTTAATTTCCTTTTTTGTTATGGTTTGCAGAATGGAATTTTAATCACGGCGGGTTTTTTTTTTGTCTGCTTATTTCAAAAGAAATAGAATGTTTTTTTTATATACCTTGTTAAAAATAATTAAAATGAATATTTTAAAGTATTATAACTTATGCTATCAGAAGTTAATTTTTTTAGAGATCATTTCCTGTTAAATGGAACAAAATACAAACGATTTTAAATTTCTATTTCATTAAAGTTTGAATTCTATATGAAAAATCTTAATTCCATATTATATCTATATAATTCATTATTCCTATAATGATTATTAAAAAAATAGATTTAATTCAATTTTAGTGTGCTTTTACAATATAATATCTATATAATTCCTATTCGAATAATGAATAATGTGACAAGGGATTTAATTAAGTTTTTACATAGCATTTACAAATGTTTGACTTATGATAAGAGCAAAAATGCATAAATTAATTGATTTTTCAAATTATTTTCAATTCGAAAGAGTGTTGTAACTTGATAAATCATTATCTTTTAATAACAATGTTTATTCGTACATTAAATTAATTAAAGACTATTATTATCATTTGATTTTAAATAAACTCAAACACTTATGCGGAAGTAAAAAAAAAAAAATCTAAATAGTACATATATTATTTACTACTCTGCCCAAAAAGTAAGACTAATTATTTTTTTTTAAAACACTCTTTATTTATTCATCCAAATTTATTTCATCGCCTTCAAAGTAATCCCCTCCGGACACAATGCATGTATGCCAACTTTTTTTTCCAATCCTCAATGCATGCTAAAAAGTCATCAGCAGGGATGGCCAAAGCGCGGGCCGATTCACGTTGAATCCCTACAATCGTCTCAAAATGGTGTTTCTGGAGTGGTCTTTTGAGTTTAGAGAATAGTCAGAAGTCGCACGGTGGGAATACGGTTGTTGTGGAATGATATGGGTTTCATTTTTGGCGGAAAAGTCACAAAGAATGAATGCAGTATGAGCTGGCGCATTCAGTGTTTTCGGTACCAATCGAGATTTGACGCGTTTGAGGCCCGATAAATGGAATTGACCGATCCTTTTGAAATTCTAACATCATGAGCAAGGTCTCTAATTGTAAATCGACGGCTTGCAAGCACCAAATCGCGAGCCTCGTCGGTTGAGGTTGATGGTCGACCAGAGGCCTCTACGCCTTCCATACATTCTCTGCCTTCTTTGAACTGTTTATACCACTCCTAAACATTTCTTTCCGACATAGGGATGCTCACCGAATGTCTTCTGCAACATTCTATCTGTTTCCGCAAACAAAATTTAATGTAAATTCTTTGCTCAATTAATTCAGACATTTCAAAAATCGACGGAATCATTTATAGCGTATCACAAAGGCAAGGGTAACTCAAACACTAATGAATATTTTGACAGACGTCAAGGATACTGCTAGCAACTAAAAAAAAATATAAAAATTACATAAGCCCCGGGAATTTTAACTTGAAAATTGGCCTTACGTTTTGGACAATGTATTATTATGGTTCTAGGATTGTGAAAAGTACATTTATGTCTTCTTTTCCCGTGTAGGTCTTTTTCGTTAACTAAAGAAATCAATTAATTCTCCGAAAAATTAGACCAGTAATAATTTAAAAAAATTGCATTTATAAAATTTATTACACAAATCTGAGTTTTGCATACTGTTTTAAACAAGTAGCTAGGTTATATAACACCTATGGTTCGATTCCATCCATAACAAGTACTAAAATCATTGTTTCGAAATTTGAGGTCATTAGATTTTCAGGAATTCTTTTCTTCAATATTATGCGGCTTGATGGCCAATTGGCTAGCGCTTTGGCCATTGGTATCCCAAACTTTACTTTCGAATCCTGGCGATGTCATGAATATTTGTAAATGGTTTGGAATCCAAATTAAACTGTAGGTCCCAATCTAATTAGCCTACAGTGCGCAAAAAATGACCATACAGCTACAAACAAATCTTCAATGTTATCTCCAAAAACGTTTTCAATGTGAATTTTAACTTAGGAAACATGAAAATGTAGGGTAATTAATTTTGAAAGTCTTCCAAATTAATTACACATTTTCTACATTGTTTATAGCACACTGCAATAACGTCCACCAACTCAAAAAATATCAACAACCGAATCTCAGTTCATATACTGCGATGTCAAATTCCTTAAAATTAGAGGGTAAATACATCATCATTAACATTAGTGGCGCAACAGCCCTATATTGGCCAAGTCCGTCTGCCTACTGGCAGATTTCGGGATAGAAGAAGTTTTGTTCTTAGGAGGTAGGGTTGTCATCACGAGTGGATTGTAATCACTACAAATATCTATGGCACGTTCAGGACTCAAACCCAAAACCTGTGGTACTGAGAACCATAATACTAGAAATGCACTATTAGAAAGTTGGACAAACAAATAAAAATCATTTAGTAAATTGCTCATAAATAAATATGTTATGTTATGTTAAATCATTTATATATTTTTTCCTATCCTAAATTAATATTAAAATTCCTGACGAACGTTATTTTTATATCTTTAATATTTATTTTATTTTACCATATAAATAAACTCACTTTAAATTCCGTAAAAAAAAAAAAAAAAAAAAAAAAGACAAATAGAAGTTTTCAAAATTTATATCCTGTAATAGAATATTTTTCTGAAATTCTAAGTAGTACAAGTAAATTCCTGATACCTGGAAAATTTTCCTCAACAGCTAGAAAACCCCTCAACTCTGAAATTCTAAACTCTATGAAGGAATTGGATGGAATTTCAGGAAAACGGAGTAATATGTTAGGAAACTTTCAATTTTCGGAAAGAAGTAGTCAATTTATTTTTTGAAGGAAGTTCTTCGTGAACTCTTCAAGTATGATTAAAATAGGAGCTACTCATGTTACAAGTGATTATATCTTGTGGAAGGTGAAACTGGATATTCTTGCTTTGGAGTTTTCACTTATTTGTTTTAGACGTTGCGAATAGCTTTAAAATTCAATTTGAATCGCATTATTTTTGAAGGCGAAGGAATTTGTAATGATTAAAACTCAAAATGAGAAAGAATCGTATTTCAGATAAAAAATAAATCTGGAGATATAAAAGATAATTTAAAATCAGTTAAAGACACTTGCAGTAAAAAATTAAAATAGTTACAAAAATATGTTTAGATATAAAATTATTTATTTTATTGTAAAACAATTTTTATTTTAATTATTTTATTTTTCTAAATATTTCTTCATTTAAAAAAATTGACAATGTTTTTTAAATTGAAAAACATTTTTTTGTTCCCATTTTATTATTTGATTATTGCAATTAAACTAGAGATAGAGATAAGATGAAAAATCTGTCATTAAAAAGAAGAAATTAGAATGAAGAAAAGAAAAAAAAGAAAGAAATTTTTTTTTTATAATATTAAAACTTAAAATCAGCACGGTTTGCCTTTAAAAAAAAATCATCATCATCGGCGCAACAGCCTCATGCTGGACCAAGGCCTGCCTGCTGGTAGATTTAGAGACAGGGGTTGTTTTCTTTTTACGGGGTAGTGTTGCCAGCCCTACATTCTACTGTCATATTAGTTCGGGACCTACAATTTAAAGTGGATTTCGAACCACTACAAACATCCATGGCACCCTCGGGTCCTGAAATCTGTGGCACCGAGAGCCCAAGCAATATTCACTCGGCCATCAGGCCCCAAAATAAAAAAATATATATATAAAAAAAGGAATAAATACAATGTTTTAAATTCAGTCAAAGACACGTGCAGTGAAAAATAATAAATATTTAAAATTCAATTGGAATGACATTTTTTTTTAAGTCAAAAGAATTTGTAATGATTAAAACTCAAAATGAGAAAGAATCGTATTTCAAATAAAAAATAAATCTAGAGATATAAAAGATAATTTAAAATGAGTTAAAGACACTTAAAAACCAGTTAAGTGAGTTTAAAGACCAGTAAAAAAATAAAATAGTTACAAAAATATGATTAGATATAAAATTATTTATTTTATTGAATAACAATTTTAATTTTTATTTTAATTTTTTATTTTTCTAAATATTTCTTCCACCCAAAAAAATTGACAATGTTTATCAAATTGAAAAAATACCAGGGTTTCATCTGTTTAGTAGTTTAAAATGCCTACATCTGGGCTCAGTGGCAACGTGCGCCGCTGGTGAGCATAGGCTGAGGACTGAGGTTCAATCCAAGCTGGCTGCTCATTCTTTCAAAAACCGAAGAGGCTCGATGGCGTTTGTGATTTCAGTATCTTGCCTAATTAGTTGGGCTACCTAATGAGGATTTTCCGTGTTGTCTCCCATAAGATACGCAATTGCATGATATTTCACCCTAAAAGTCCTTCTGGAAGGCACTGCCCTCCTTCTTGAGCGACACGGAGCCAATTCATACTTCTACCTACGGGTACTTCAATACAATGCTCCCTTTCCCCCCATCCATGAGTAAACTAATAGGGTGTATATATTATATGCAATAATTTAATTATCTATTTGCCCTATTCGTGGCTGAGTGGCAACATGCGTCGCAGGTGAGGTTCAATCCACTAGCGGCTTAGTTGTAGACACTGTTTCTGAAAACGAGAAGCATAAATATGGTGTTTGTGATGTTCAGCATATTGCCTGGTTAATCATACTACCAGGTGGGAATCTTCCGGGTTTTCTCCCATACGATACTTATATGGAGGTTTGTTCCCCCTATAAATAATCCCGGAAGGCACAGCTCTCCTTCTTCAGTAACACAGAGCCAAGTTATACTTCTACATGGAGGTCCTCTATCACAACAGATGCTGCCCCCTTTTCCTCTATCTATGAGTAGATGACTCATGGGGTGTCCTTACAATCCATTAGACACAACAACGGCATAGTACTACTGCTGCTGTTTTTGCTTTCGTATATTTTGAGTTTATTTAAAATCGAATGATAATAATAGCCTTTAATTAATTCGATGTACGAATAAACAAAATTATAAAAAGGTCACTATTTATCAAGTTACAACAATACTCTTTCGAATTATAAATATTTCTAAAAATGGATTAACTTATGCATTTTTTTTATCTTATCATAAGTCAAAAATTTGTAAATGCTATATAAAAATTTAATTAAATCCATTCTTATATTAATCATTATAGGAATAATGAATTATATAGATATAATATGGAATTCAAATTTTTCGTAAAGAATTCAAATTTTTATCAAATGGAAATTTAAAATCGTTTTGTATTTTGTACCATTTAACAGGACGTTATCTCCAAAAAAACTCTCTCTATCTCTAAAAATTATTAAAAAATATTTATTTTATTAAAAATTATTCAAAATTTAAGATTTTTAATAATTTAATCTCTAAAAATTATCTCTAAAATTAACTTCTGATAGCATAAGTTATAATACTTTAAAATATTCATTTTAATTATTTTTAACAAGGCATATAAAAAACCCTCATTCTATTTCATTTTAAATAAGCTGACGAAAAAAAAAACCTCCATGATTAAAATTCCATTCTGCAAACGATAACAAAAAAGATAATTAAAATCGTCGATGCATCAAAATAAAGCCAATTAATAAAATTCCTTCACGTAAAAAAAATAAGTTAAACAACTATTTAAATTCATAAATCAGTCTAAAAATATTTTTTAAAAAAACTACCTACAATGCTAGAGATTAATTTTTTAAACACATTAATTTTCTAATGTTAGATTATACTCAATTAACATATCAATGCAAATCTAAGAATTAAAAAAAATAAATCAATTTAAGCCAATCAAAATTTAATTCCATTTAATAATCTCACTAAAGCATACATCAAGAAAAATTAACAAGACCCAAACGATAAAAATAGAGCGATGCCGAGTATAAAATAGAATACTAAAAACTAATAAAAATGATTCATGTTTATAGAAACAGAATAATGCTTTAAATAAAATGAATATTTAAGTATTATAACATATACTTAAATATTCCTTTTAATTATTTATAACTAGGCGTATATAAAAACATTATTCTGTTTCTTTTTTAAATAAGCAGACGAATAAAAAAAATTGCCATGATTAAAATTCCATTCTGCAAACGATGAAAAAAAAGGAAATTAAAATCACTGATGCATTAAAATAAAGCCAATTAATAAAATTGTTTCATAAAAAAATAAGTTAAACAACTGTTTAAATTCATAAATCCATCTAAAAATAATAATCCTGCAAGTCTAATTTTTTTAGCACATATTAATTCGAATGTTTGATTATACTCAATTAACATATCAATGCAAATCTAAAAATTAAAAAAAAATAAATAAATCAAAATAAAGCAATCAAAATTTAATTCCTTTTAATAATCTCACTAAAGCATACATCAAGAAAAATTAACAAAACCAAACGATAAAAATAGAACGACGATGCATGGTATAAAATAGAACACTAAAAACTAATAAAACCGATTCTAAACAGTCATGAATAAAGTCTTTATATTCATCTTGGAAAAAAATGGTTCCATTATGTTCGGTTGGATTGATGGAATTTTTATAAACGGCAGGTATTTCAGAATGAATTATGCAGTTCTTTCAGGCTTGAGGCCATTGAATTTTAAATCTTTAGCATATTTTTTATGACTTTGTTTGTATTATTTTGATGTATATTGCTAAAGTAGCAAATGCTTAAATCAGATAAATTTCTCAAGAATCGGAAATTCCTAGTTTTTGACAATTTTTTTTTTCTTTTCTCTGATACTCATGTAATTTGCACCTCTGTGATTCGATGGGGTTTTTGGCATGGGAATTATAAGGATTGCTTTCTAGTGCCATTTTTTTTTATTCAGATTTTCTCTATTATTAATCGTTGAATCTTTTATCTCATTACCATTGCTTCTGGATTCAAATTCACCAACTCAGAAAAAAAAAATTCTTAGTTTATTTTTTTTAATTCCTACTATTAGTTCACACTCTCCCTATATATATTTTGTTCAAATTTTCAATTGATAATAAAATACCATTTATTCATCAACACAAGTTCAAATACATTTTTTTGAACTTGTAGTGGATGACACATTTTTTTAAAAATATTAATTCATTAATTAAATTTAATTAATTAATTTTAGTTTTTTTTAGATTTAAGTTGCATGTATCTAATAATAGATGGCACCAGATGTAAGAGGAAAATTTAAACTTTATTTACAAAGTACTTTCTGCAATATAGTGAAAAAAAGGTAGGAATTGACTTTAATTATGTTTTTTTTTTATATTACTTGTTTTTAATATGAGTTTATTTGTTAGTTGAAGATAGATAAGAAATTTTTTTAAAAATTAAGATTGTTACTATTAATTGTTGAAGTAGTAATAATAAAAATTTAAATTATTAATAATTGTTAATTAAAGTATTATTAATAATTATTTAAAATTAAAAAAATGGATAAAATTAAAAATAAAATTAATTAAAATTGTTATTTTAAATAATTTGAATTATTATTATTTTTTTAAATTATCATTATTAACTATTTAAATTATTATTATTATTTATTTAGATTATTATTATGAATTAGGTCAAATTTTACAAAAAAATTTGAATGAAATTAAAAATAAAATTATTTTAAAATTTAATTTTTAATATCAGTTTTATTGTTATATTTCAAAGAACTTTTTTTTTTATTAAAAGCTCTTTTGACTTAGTGATATTGCATATATAATTCTTAAATTGTATTATTCTTAAATTTTAATTTAATAAACATATCAAACAATCTATTATTAATATATCATTCTGTCAATTACTTTTTGTCATATTTATTCTGTTATTTAAATAATTAAATATCTATTAATTATTTTTTTATCTTTTCGTTCTTTTTTAAAAAAAAAAAAAACACCCTAAAATTCTTAGGTTTTTTTTATTATCAATTTACTTGTTATTGAAGATTAATAACTTAAATTTAAAAAATTAAAATTGTTATTATAATTATTTAAATTAATATTAATAATTATATTATAAAAATATTATTATGCATAAGAAAATAATCTGACTAAAGCATACATAAAAAAAAATGAACAAGACAAAACGATAAAAATAGAACCATGATGCAAAGTATAAAATAGAACACTAAAAAATAATAGAACCAATTCTAAACAGTCATGAATAAAGTCTTTATATTCATTCTAGGAAAAAAATGCTGCCATTATGTTCGGATGGGATTGATGAAATTTTTTAAAACTATGGGTATATCAGAATGAATTATGCAGTTTTTTCGGCTTGAGGACAGTGAATTTTAAATCTTTTGCATATTTTTGTATGGCTTCGTTTGTATTAGTTTGATATACTACTATGCCCCAAAATTAAGGACAATTATTTTTGTTTTCAAAAACTCTTTATTTATTCTTCCAAATTTATTTCACCGCCTTCCAAGTGATCCCCTCCGGACACAACGCACTTATGCCAATGTTTTTCCCAATCCTCAATACATGCTAAAAAGTCATCGGCAGGGATGGCCTTCAAAGAGCGCGACGATTCTGGTTGAATCTGTTCAATCGACTCAAAATGGTGTCCCGGAAGTGGAAGAATAGGCAGAAGTCCTACGGCGCTAAATCAGGTGAATACGGTGTTTGTAGAAGGATATGGGTCTCATTTTTGGCGAAAAAGTCACAAAGAATTAATGCAGTGTGACTTGGCTCCGTGACACTAAAGAAGGAGGCAGTGTCTTTCGAGAGAACTTTTAGTGTGAACTACCTCGCATTTGCCTACCATGGGTAAGAAAACTCCGGAAAACTCAGGTAGTCCAACTAATGTAACTCCTCGTTTTATAAAACAGTTTCTACAATAAAGCCGTCAGCTGATGGAACCTCCACCCTAATTCTATCAATGATTGATGCTGTCAACCTCCGCCCTAATACGAGTTGTCAATGATCCAAGAGTAATAAAATTAAATAATTAAATAAAATTTGTAAAATAAATTACTTTAAATTTCTTCTGTAACAAATCCAGTAAAAATATCAAAAATCTCAGAAAAAACAGACTTCTGTGTCTATTAATTTATAAACCAGCAACGTACAAACCAGAAACATATCAGTTTATATCTTTTTAACAAGGTCGTGTATAATTAAATAAAATACATTCATCATAATACAAACACTTACATTTTAACCATTTAGATACGAGATTCGCGTTTAACTGTAAACTTAACTGAACTAGCATTAAATCAAATCTAATTACCGCTTGTCCATTTCACAGAAAATTCCAAATACTTCTTCTGTTGATATTTACCCCACATCAAGTGACAGCCATTTCACGAGGGTCGTCCAAACATTACTCGGGTTGGCATTCCCTGGCATTCTCGTTCGAATTATGAATCCTTGGAAGCCACAAATTCGATTCGATATCTGAACGGAACTAATGAACCTCGTGTCGGTCAGATTCGGCGTTGGATGAACTGCGCTGTGCTTTCACCAGGTAACGTTGCAAATCAAATGGCTTGTCTTTCTACTACAAGACAAGCCATTTGATTTGCTCTGTTACCTGGCGACGGAGGTGTCTTCGTGTCTTCTCTAAACTTGACTCATAATATATGCAGTCGCCTCTGTAGATCAAAGCTGTGCCGCTTTTAGTTCGAGGAATCTTTTGGAACTGCATTAGAACATTAGAACATGCACTCCAATTTCGGTGGAAAGGAAAAGGCGGAATGTTATTATTGTAGTTAAAATCTCTTGCAGTTAAAATTTACTTGCGACGTAGATTTCATTTTTCAAAAATCAATAAATAAATGTGATGTCTAAAATTTATGTTACAGTGACTAAATTATTGTTGAAAGTTATAATTATATCGATATACATAACTGAAATCAATGAAAATGCATTCAGAAACGAACTTTAAGCTCAATTACTTTCTCTGCCATTCCACCCACATAGCATCTAGAAATTGACTGTTACCCCATTTCCGGAAAAGATAATTTTCGGCTGATATTAGTTCCACCCTTATCTAAAACCAAAAGAATGCAAACATTTACATTTCATTTATGTCACATAATTGATTAAAATAAATTAAATTTAAATTTCTTCTTTGTGATTACACATAGGTTAAAAATTTTAAAAGAATATCAAAAATATCACACATCTGTGTGTATTAATTTATAAGAGAAACCAACCAGTTTATATCAATTTAACAGGCTCAGGATTAATTAAATAAAATACATTCATCGTAATTCAAACAAATATATTTTAATCCTTTAGATACGAGATTCACATTTGACTGTAACCTTAACCGAACTGGTATTAAATCAAATCTAATTACGGCTTGTCCATTTCACAGACTATCCCAAATACTTCATCTGTTTATATTTCACCCACATTACGCGACATCCATTTCACGAGTGTCGTCCAAACATGACACGGGTTGACATTCCCTACGTTTTCGTTCGAATTATCAATGCTTGCAAGCCACAAATTCGATTCGACATCTGAACGGAACTGATGAACCTCGTGTCAGTCTGATTCGTCGTTGGATAAACTGCGCTGTGCTTTCACCAGGTAACACTGCAAATCAAATGGCTTGTCTTGTAGTAGAATCAATCTATTGATGGAGGTGTTCTTCACTAAACTTGGCTAATAATATATGCAGTCGCCTCTGAAGATCAAAGCCTTGCCGATTTGAGTTCGAGGAATCTTTTGGAACTGCATTAGAACATTAGAACATGAACTCCAATTTTGGTAGAAGGAAAAGCTGGAAAGTTTGGCCGTTTCGTAGTTCCACAGAGGGATTAGTTTGTGTTTCGTGGAATGCTTGGAAAGATTGTTTAGAGAATGTTTGTTGTTGCGAATGCAAGTTGATGAAGCAATTAATTTGATGGGGCTTGTTAAGGAATTTCTGATTAATGTGTGCAATGTTTAAATCGAGTAGTAAATTTCAACTAAAATAATTGGATAACTTCTGTAGTATTGGTTCAAGTAAATTAAATCTTCATCAAAGGAAACTAATGTACTAAACTGATGTAAGTGGAAAGTTGGTATTTTGCACTAATTATCTTAAAACGATAGTTATTAATTAATGAAACTAGCAATTTGCTTTCTTTTTAATATAAATAAGAAAAACCTATACTCTAATGATTAATCAATAAATCCATATAATATAAAAAAATCATATTCATGACCAATAAGCACAAAAAGATATTATAGATATATATTGTAATATCTCGGCCTATACTAAACCTATAACTGCTTCAAGAAGTACGTCACTTTATCACTTTATGTATATATATACATAACACTGGGTTATAACAAATTATTATATTAAAAAAAAAATGAAAAATAAAATAACTAAAATAAATTTCTTTAAATTTCTTCTTTAACAGATCAAATAAATATAAATATAGTGAGATAAATATAAAGATTTCTGTGTGTTTTAATTTATAAGAGAAACCTACAAGTTTATGTCAATCTAACAAGCTCGGGAATAATTAAATAATATACATTCATCGTATTACATACACCTATATTTTAATCATTTAGATACGAGATTCACATTTAACTGTAACCTTAACTGAACTGGTATTAAATCCAATCAAATCACGGCTTGTCCATTTCACAGACTATCCCAAATACTTCATCTGTTTATATTTCACCCACATTACGCGACATCCATTTCACGAGTGTCGTCCAAACATGACACGGGTTGACATTCCCTACGTTTTCGTTCGAATTATCAATGCTTGCAAGCCACAAATTCGATTCGACATCTGAACGGAACTGATGAACCTCGTGTCAGTCTGATTCGTCGTTGGATAAACTGCGCTGTGCTTTCACCAGGTAACACTGCAAATCAAATGGCTTGTCTTGTAGTAGAATCAATCTATTGATGGAGGTGTTCTTCACTAAACTTGGCTAATAATATATGCAGTCGCCTCTGAAGATCAAAGCCTTGCCGATTTGAGTTCGAGGAATCTTTTGGAACTGCATTAGAACATTAGAACATGAACTCCAATTTTGGTAGAAGGAAAAGCTGGAAAGTTTGGCCGTTTCGTAGTTCCACAGAGGGATTAGTTTGTGTTTCGTGGAATGCTTGGAAAGATTGTTTAGAGAATGTTTGTTGTTGCGAATGCAAGTTGATGAAGCAATTAATTTGATGGGGCTTGTTAAGGAATTTCTGATTAATGTGTGCAATGTTTAAATCGAGTAGTAAATTTCAACTAAAATAATTGGATAACTTCTGTAGTATTGGTTCAAGTAAATTAAATCTTCATCAAAGGAAACTAATGTACTAAACTGATGTAAGTGGAAAGTTGGTATTTTGCACTAATTATCTTAAAACGATAGTTATTAATTAATGAAACTAGCAATTTGCTTTCTTTTTAATATAAATAAGAAAAACCTATACTCTAATGATTAATCAATAAATCCATATAATATAAAAAAAATCATATTCATGACCAATAAGCACAAAAAGATATTATAGATATATATTGTAATATCTCGGCCTATACTAAACCTATAACTGCTTCAAGAAGTACGTCACTTTATCACTTTATGTATATATATACATAACACTGGGTTATAACAAATTATTATATTCAAAAAAAAAATGAAAAATAAAATAACTAAAATAAATTTTTTTAAATTTCTTCTTTAACAGATCAAATAAATATAAATATAGTGAGATAAATATAAAGATTTCTGTGTGTTTTAATTTATAAGAGAAACCTACAAGTTTATGTCAATCTAACAAGCTCGGGAATAATTAAATAATATACATTCATCGTATTACATACACCTATATTTTAATCATTTAGATACGAGATTCACATTTAACTGTAACCTTAACTGAACTGGTATTAAATCCAATCAAATCACGGCTTGTCCATTTCACAGACTATCCCAAATACTTCATCTGTTTATATTTCACCCACATTACGTGACATCCATTTCACGAGGGTCGTCCAAACATGACTCGGGTTGGCATTCCCTTCGTTCTCGTTCGAATTATCAATGCTTGCAAGCCACAAATTCGATTCGATATCTGAACGGAACTGATGAACCTCGTGTCAGTCTGATTCGACGTTGGATAAACTACTGCTGTGCTTTCACCAGGTAACGTTGCAAATCAAATGGCTTGTCCTGTAGTAGACTCAATGTATCGACGGAGGTGTTCTTCACTAAACTGGGCTAATAATATATGCAGACGCCTCTGTAGATCAAAGCCTTGCCGATTTGAGTTCGAAAAATCTTTTGGAACTGCATTAGAACATTAGAATATGAACTCCAATTTCGGTGGAAGGAAAAGCCAAAAAGTTTGGCCGTTTCGTGGTTCCACAGAGGGATTTGTTTGTGTTTCGTGGAATATTTGGAAAGATTGTTTAGAGAATGTTTGTTGTTGCCAATGACTGTTGATGAAGCAATTAATTTGACGGAGCTTGTTAAGGAATTTCTGATTACTGTGTACAATGTTTAAAACAGGTAGTAAATTTCAATTAAAATAAATAGATAACTTCTGAAGCATTGGTTCAAGTAAATTAAATCTTCATCAAAGGACACTAATGTACTAAAATGATGTAAGTGGAAAGTTGGTATTTTGCACTAATTATCTTAAAACGATAGTTATTAATTAATGAAACCAGCAATTTGCTTTCTTTTTAATATAAATAAGAAAAACCTATACTCTAATGATTAATCAATAAATCCATATAATATAAAAAAATCACATTCATGACCTATATGCACAAAAAGATATTATAGATATATATTGTAATATCACGGCCTATACTAAACCTATAACTGCTTCAAGAAGTATGTCACTTTATCACTTTATGTATATATATACATAACACTGGGTTATTACAAATTATTATATATAAAAAAAAATGAAAAATAAAATAATTAAAATAAATTACTTTAAATTTCTTCTTTAACGGATCAAATAAATATAAAAATAAAAAATCTCAGAAAAGTCAGACTTCTGTGTGTTTTAATTTATAAGAGAAACCCACCAGTTTATGCCAATTTAGCATTATTATTCGGTCGCCTCTGCAGATCAAAGCTACCGAAGTTAAACAATGGTGAGCATACATATTACAACAGCATATTATGTTGTACTGGATCATTCTTCTTAAGCAATAATGAAAGGACTTTCAAGTCAATGGATTCCTCATGCCCACTCCTGAATAGACCAGGTGCGTATGGTATGGCCATGGTATGTCGGCTATTACACAAAGGAAATGTGCTCCAATCGCCATTCTTAGATCTTTTACAGTCAATGTTGACTTGTGATGCCGATTTCACTGTATCTATTATCATCATCACTATATCACTATCACTATCACTATTATCAGTATCGCTTCTTTTGGTAGCGTTTACTCTGAATCGTTTAATATTTTTACAAAAAAACATTAGAAAATCCTTAAATAAAACGAAATATGGGATGGTGAGCATTTATATTATGGTGTCTAAATTAATGTTTGAAATAATAAATATTTCGATATCCCTAACTAAAATTAATAGAAATGAATGCTGAAATGAACTTTGAATCAGTTACTTTCTCTGCCATACCACCCACTTGTCATCGAGATATTGACTGTCACTCCGTTACCCGAAAAGAGCAAAGTTGTGAGAATTATCAGTGGATTTCAATTAAACAAATATACTAAATCAATAAAATGGAAAAATTTACGTCTTATTTAGGTCACTGAAGTTTAAAATAAATTACTTTAAATTGCTTCTTTATATCAAATAAAAATAAATATAAAACAAACTGTCTTTTATGTGCATTAATTTATAAGAAAAACGAACAATCTATATTAATTTAACAAGTTCGGGGACAATTAATAAAAGTGAATACTATAGGTAATACAAACACCTATATTTTAATCATTTAGATACGAGATTCACATTTGACTGTAACCTTAACCGAACTGGTATTAAATCAAATATAATTACGGCTAGTCCATTTCACATAATATCCCGAATACTTCATCTGTTTCTATTTAATCCACATCACTCGACAGCAATTTCACGAGGGTCATCCAATAATTACTCGTTCCCTTTCATTCTCGTGAATTCATTCCCTTCATTCTCGTTCGAATTATCAATCCTTGGAAGCCACAAATTCGATTCGACATCTGAACGGAACTGATGAACCTCGTGTCAGTCTGATAGGACGTTGGATAAACTGCTGCTGGGCTTTCACCAGGTAACACCACAAATCAAACCGGCTTTGTCTTTCTACTACAAGACAAGCCATTTGATTTGCTGTGTTACCTGGCGACGGGGGGGTCTTCGTGTCTTCTCTAAACTTGACTCATGATATATGCAGTCGCCTCTGTAGATCAAAGTTTTGCCGATTTGAGTTCGAGGAATCTTTTGGAATTGCATTAGAACATTAGAACATGCACTCCGATTTCGGTGGAAGGAAAGGCTAGAAAGTTTGGCCGTTTCGCGGTTCACACAGAAGGATTTGCTTGGGATTTCGTGGAAAGTTTGGAAAGATTATTAACATTAAATCATTTACGGTTACACATTGGTTACATTAAGAATGGAAACATTTTCGTCTCGTGTAGGTTACTTAATTAATTGACCCGTGTGATCACATGGAAGGAGGGAAAGAGAGGGCAGCTGCTGTTGTGATAGAGCACCCGTTGGTAGAAAGCTGACTTGGCTCCTTGACGCTGAAGAAGGAGCAGTGTTTTCCTGGGGGACTTTTAGGGTGAACTAATCCGCATTTGCCTATCAAAGGGGAGAAAATCCCCAAAAAAATCAGGTATTGAGATAAACGACGCGAGGTATTGAACGAACTACACGCTATCAAATCTCTTTTTCGAAACCGTGTTTACAATACAGCAACCATTAGATTGGACCTCCGCCCTAATGCTGACCAGTAGCGCGAGTTGCCAATGAACAACGAGTCGGACTATTGATTAAAATAAATTATTTTAAATTTCTTCTTTAACACATCAGACAAAATTAAAAAATCTCAGGAAAATCACACTTCTATGTGTATTAATTTAAAAGAAAAACCAAACAGTTTATATATCAATTTAACAAGCTCGCAATACAAACACTTACATTTTTATCATTTCAGATACGAGATTCGCGTTTAACTGAACTGGTATTAAACAAATCTAATTACAGCTTGTCCATTTCATAGAATATCCCAAATACTTCATCTGTTTATAATAATCCATTTCACGAGGGTCATCCAAACATCACTCGGGGTGGCATTTCCTTCGTTCTCGTTCGAATTATCAATCCTTTCCTTGGAAGCCACAAATTCGATTCGATATCTGAACGGAACTGATGAACCTCGTGTCAGTCTGATTCGGCGTTGAATAAACTGCGCTGTGCTTCGCCAGGTAACATTGCAAATCAAATGGCTTCTCTTGCAGTAGAATCAATCTATTGACGGAGGTGTCTTCAGTAAACTTGACTTATAATATATGCAGTCGCCTTTGTAGATCAAAGCTTTGCCGGTTTTAGTTCGAGGAATCTTTTGGAACCGCATTAGAACATTAGAAGATGCACTCCAATTTTGGGTGGAATTAAAAGTCGGAATGTTTGGCCCTTTCGCGGTTCCACAGAGGGATTTGTTTGTGTTGTTTGTAGAATGTTTGGGCTGTTTAGAGAAGAATGTTTGCCGTTGAGAATGAATGTGGATGAAGCAATTAATTTGAGGGAGCTTGCTAAAGAATTTCTGATTAATGTGTACGATGTTTAAATCGGATAGCAAATTTCAATTAAAGTAATTAGATATCTTGTAAGGTATTCGTTCAAAAAATTAAATCTTCATCAAAGGAAATGAATGTTATTGGAAAGTTGATATTTCGCACTAATTATCTAAAAGCTATAGTTAATAATTAATGAAAACTAGCAATCTGCTTCTTTTTAAATATAAACCAGAAAGTATTTAACACTAATGAATTATAAATAAATCCATATAATATAAAAGAAATCATATTTATGACAAATAAGCAAAAAAATATTATATATATATATATATATATTGTAACATCTCGGCCTATACTAGAACTAGAACTGCTTCAAGAATTAGGCCATTTTATCACTTTATATAAATATATATAAATACATAACTCTGGGTTATTACAAATTATTATATACAAAAAATGAAAAATAAAATAATTAAAATAAATTACTTTAAATTGTCCTTTAACATATCAAATAAATGTAAAAATAAAAAAAAAAATCAGAAAAGTCAGACTTCTGCGTGCATTAATTTATAAGAGAAACCTATCAGTTTATATCAATACAAAAAGCTCATGGGTAATTAAATAATATATTATTACAAACCTTTACATTTTAATCATTTAGATACGAGATTCACGCTTAACTGTAACCTTACCTGAACTATTATTAAATCAAATCTAATTACGGTTTGTCCATTTCACAGAGCCTCCCGAATACTTCATCTGTTTATATTTCACCCACATCAAGTGACAGCCATTTCACGAGGGTCGTCCAAACATTACTCGGGTTGGCATTCCCTTCGTTCTCGTTCGAATTATCAGTCCTTGGAAGCCACACATTCGATTCGATATCTGAATGGAACTGATGAACCTCGCGTCAGTCTGATTCGACACTGGATAAACTGCTGCTGTGCTTTCACCAGGTAACGTTGCAAATCAAATGGCTTCTCTTGTAGTAGAATCAATCTATTGACGGAGGTGTCTTCTCTAAACTTGACTAATAATATATGCAGTCGCCTCTGGGGATCAAAGTCTTCCCGATGTTAGTTCGAGGAATCTTTTGGAACTGCATTAGAACGTTAGAACAAGCACTCTCAATTTTGGCGGAAGGAAAAGACGGAAAGTTTGGCCGTGTTGTGGTTCCACAGAGGGATTTGTTTGTGTTTCGTGGAATGTTTTGGAAAGATTGCTTAGAGAATGTTTGTTGTTGCAAATGAAAGTTGATGAAGCAATTAATCCGATGGAACTTGTTAAGGAATTTCTGATTAATGTGTAAGATGTTTAAATCGAGTAGTACATTTCAATATAAATAATTAGATAACTTGTAAAGTATTGTTTCAAGTACATTAAATCTTCTTAAAAGGAAACTAATGAACCAAAGTAAAGTACGGGGAAAGTTGGTATTTTGAACTAATTATTTAAATAGAGTAATTAAAAATTAAAGAACAATCTGCAATTTACTTCATTTAAATATAAACGAGAAAAGTTTATAGTCTAATGATTAATCAATAAACCCATATAATGTAAATAAAAAAAATCATATTTATGACCAATAAGCCCCGAAAGATATAACACTAATAAAAATAGTAACTAATACAGAATAGAACACTAATATATACAGAACTGGGGGTTATTATAAATTATCATATAAAAAATTTTTTGTTTAAATATTTAAAATTGATTGACATGTGTAGTTCATTCCAAAAGGAAGATTTTAACAGTTCTCGAGTCTACTTCGAATTTAACACACCCGTTCTGCTGTTGCAATTATCGTGAGGCGTGATATACGAAATTACAAGGGCTCACTTTGTGAACTGGCACTTTACAGAAAAAGAGAAAAACAACACTTCTTGTCGACTCACCACAGAACACTCTCCTCTCTTTCTCTAAAATCCAATTTAAGGAAATTCTCAAGAGGGAAGAAGGGGTAAACTTCCTTCACTTCTCATTTGAGTAGACACTTCCTCAGTCCATGGTGCAGCAACATATGACGTAGTCTATATCCCAACATAATTGTTTCCGCCTGTGAAGGTCAGACAGACAATAGCTAATTTCATGCTGTATCATTATCCATGACACTAATTATCTGCTGTCAGATTTGATTGACAGATTGTTCTCATTAGAACAAAATACTAATTACATGTAGTATAAATATCCCCGACACTGCTTCTGTCAAATTTGAATTATGGGTTATTATTATCAACTACTTATATACATATATACATATATGAACTAATTTATATATTTATGTGCTCAATATACGACTGAATGGAAACATGCGCCACTGGCGAGAATTAGGGCTTTTGTTCAATCCGTTGGCGTCATTATTTGTTGCAGACACTGTTTCAAAAACGAGAATGTATGGTATTTGTGATGTTCAGCTTTTTTTCTCCTTAGTCGGACTACTTGATGGGAGTCTTTCGGTTTTTTTCTCATACGATAAACAAATGTGAAGTAGTTCCTCCTAAAAATCATTGCGGAAGGTACTGGCCTCATTCTTCAGCAATACAGAATCATGTCAGAATTCTACCTATCGGTGTTCAATCCGGCTTCCCGCCCCCCTTCTTTTTTCCTTCCATGAGAACACATGGATTCATAGATTGGTCTAGATGTCTGTGTCGACAATTCGATACGAAACAAACAATATATATTTATGTAAAATGATGTAAATAATTTTATAACATTCAAATCTATGCAGACTAATGTGTACAGGCAAATAATAAACACCATCTAAAATATAAGAGTGACAACATGAATTCTCCCAAAATGTATAGCCTTACTGCATAATATCCACGCAATAGGATTCAAATAGTTAAATGTTTAACATCAACTTTGCTTCATATTTATTCCTTGAATTTAATATTAGTCAGACATACAAATTTCGAATTCGTGCTTCCGCAAAATATTTGTTTTCTCCACAAAAGCATATATTTAATAGAGAATAATTTATGTCAGTTTATCTGCTGAATAATTTACCAATTCTAATATTCACTCTTCCCTGAATATATAATTATGCTTACTTCACTTTAGCAAAATATTCTTGCAGCATCATATATAATTTGTTATAGTTTATCATTAATTACTCAGAATTCTTTTGTATTTTTTATAAACTATAATTTAAAATTGTTTATTTTATCATTAAATCATTCCTCAACCTTAAATGTATTTATTTTTAAGAATATACCAAATGGTCTCTTTGCAAAGTAAAAGATTAAAAATACAGCCTTTCTGGCGATCTTGGCGAGATGTCTGGCAGAATTGGCTGAGGAATCCTTTGCGAAGTACCTGAAGATATCGAGAAAGGCATGAAATGGCAGAGCCATTGCTTTCGTGCAGCAAACATATTGATCCTATAAGTAAGTTATCTGCTAGTCTTTGGCTGTGTGTTTCTATTGTGATTTTTAGTTAATAATTATATTAAGAAACCAACAATTTTTTTTTCTTTCTATGAAAAGCTCCATACGAAAAAAAAAAAAAAAAAAAAAAAAAAATTGATGCTAATTCATGCTAAATTTATAATTTCCAAATTAAATTGCGCACTGAGATTCATTGTTCTCTTGTATTTCAATACTCTCAAGAGAGATATCTTGGATATTTGCAAACTTCCCTAATATTTCAAACCATATAAATACGTTTCTAATCTACATAGATAAAGAAACCTGAAAACTAATAGAAAGACGGAAACTTTCGATTACTCCTTCCATGTTGGGAACAATGCATCATCACGCCCTACCAGCTAAATTATAAACGTAATTAAAAATTATAATTATTAAAATAGTTTCTTGATTCGTATCCCACTTCATAGACAGCAGCATCTAGACACATCTGGTCTCATGGAAGGAGGGATAGGAGGACAGCTTCTGTTGTGATGGAGCATTCGATGGTAGAAATGTGACTTCTGTTTCGTGTTGCTGAAAAAAGAGGGCATTTTAATGGGAATACTACGCAGTTAGGTATCATATGGTAGAAAACATGGAAAACTCCCAAAGATAATCCAACAAACGTGACAAGATACTGAACATCCGTTGCGGCTCCTGTCTCCGTGGCACTGACTTTTTACGAGGTAGGCTTGTCATTATTACACCCAACAGTTACATTAGACCGAGAGCTATGTCTTAAAGTGGATTCTAAACCAGTACAAACCTCCATATTATCACAGGCCTGATGGTCAAATGGTCCTTCGTATCACAGGTCCTCTCTGGTCTTTCGTACCACAGGCCAGACGTTCGTATCTTGGTGGTGGCAGGGATGTTTGTTAGTGGTTTGGCATCCACTTTAAACTGTAGGTCCCTCGTCCACTCTAAACTGTAGGTAGGTAAACTGTAAACTTTTAACTGTCATTTTGTGCACACTTTGGGAATAATTAGCCCAAAGTGTACACAAAATGACAAACGAAACCAAACCCACGGCACTGTCGGGACAGGAACCCGAAACCTGTCACATCGAGTTCGTTATCTAAAATTATTTTCTTTTGCATAATGTAGTGTATGTTTAAATATAATTACTAAATTAATTTAAATAAAAAACGAACTTAAAACGATTTTGAGATATACATTTCAGTTAGCAATTTAGCATGTGGGTAAAACTACATGAAAATATTTCTATAACAGCATTAAACAGTATCGATTAAAATTTTCTTTAAAAAAAAATGCATTCGAAAAAATAAGTACAAACTAATTAAGTATAGAATGTCGTTTATCTAGAATATCGTTTAAAAACAAATTTGACCAGACATAATCAAAACTGAAATATGTCTGCTATTTAAAATTCCATTATACATTTTTAAGAAGAAAAAGAAAGAAGAATTTTTCAGAAAATTGTTTTCAATAATTGAAGTGACAGTTTTCCCATAAAAAAAAGGAAATCGGGTAATTTTCTAAGAGATTCCCTTAGCGTTAATCAATCGTTAATCTCCAAAATAAAATTAGTTCAAATTTATCTAACGAATCTGAACTTAAACAAAAATAAAGAAATAAAATCTTCAAGCTCTCACCAGGAGCAATTTAAAACTGAAAATAATAAATGAATCAATATTCCATTTCCCTGTACGAAACAAAACAAAATATCGATATGCATTACAAAAATTATCAATTTTTTTTTGTCATATTTTAAGAATCATAAACCAGTTTTAGACATCGGAGTTCATTAAATATTCATAAGTCTCATTATCTCCGCAAATATGGGTAAGTTGTCGTGAAAGTGTTTCTGTGTTTTCGGAATCCGTTTCATTTGCAATTATAGGTACGTTAACAGAGGGGGCGGGGACTGGTGACGTCATAAGTGGGCAATGTGCCCGGATGTTACAAACAGTGGAACGTATAATGTGTATCTAATGGATTGCTGGATTGCGTTCAGGACAGGGTAATAAGCTTCTTATTAACATGCGTCTGTGTTTTGGAAATGAAAATCATTACAATTTAACTGGATAATGTTAAAAGTAGGTAACCCACTTTAATTAGAATAGCGAGAAAGGATATTAGAATATGCATACATAAAGGAATATATTTTAAAATTATATATGTTTTGCTAGTAATTACTAATAATATCGGTCTTCAAAAGGAGCTTATATTCACAAATTTTTTTTCGAGATACTGTCGTTGTTTATTAATGGAATCCTTTGTTACTATAATGCCACATATATAGTTTCAACATTATCCAGAATGTACTTTGCTGGGATACACTGTAATTATTGTTTTTCGCTGGCACTGTTTGGCTGTATTATGGAATGTTCACAAATGTCTTCCCAAAAAGGTTTGTGAAAGAGGGTTAACAGAGAAACTTTCGGATGGGCTTTTAAAAATGGACATTAAAAAAGATTACATAATACGTATAAATGGATTTCATGATTCGTATACATGATAAATTTAAATGGATTTTATGATTCCTATGCAGGATTTGCTTAAATAAATTGGATTCTTATAAATGGATTTCATAGTCTGTGTATATGATTTGTATAAATGGATTTTACGTTAAAAGTGTTATTTAATTGAATAAATTTGCTCAAAGTTTTTCGTTACCTAAAATTATTTAGTTTCTGAATAATGTAGTACATGTTTATATATAATAAATATATTAAGCGCAAATTAATTTTAATAAAAAACGAACTTAAAGATAATTTTGAGACTTTTTTTCTTATCCCACTTGGTCGACAGCAACATCTTGACCGACTTCAAGAACCCGTGTGGTCTCATGGAAGGAGGGAAAGTGGGGCAGCTTCTGTTGTGATGGAGCACCCGTCGGTAGAAGTCTTACATAGCTCCGTGACTCTAAAGGAGGACAGAAGTGCCTATACCGCACGTGTGTATTGTAAGAATGAAAACTCCTACCAGATAGTCCGACGAACGAGGCAAGAGGCTGAACATCACAAATACCATTGAGTCTCCTCGTTTTTTGAAGCAATGTATAAAACAATGGCGCCAACGGATTGAACCTCAGCCCTAATTTCCACCAGCGGCGCACGTTGCCACTGAGCCACGAGTCGGGCATTTGGAGATATGCATTTCATTAAGCAATTTAGCAAGTGGACAAAAATATAACGAATTCTCCTACAGCACACATTATAAATTATCGATTCGAAATTCGAGTAAAAATTGTTTGAAAAAAAAATTTAAAGAAACTAATTATGTATAGGATGTCGTTTATCTGGAATATCGTTTAAAAATAAATTGGAGCAGACATAATCAAGAATGAAACATGTCTGCTATTTAAAATTCCATTATACATTTTTAAGCAGAAAGAAAAAAAATAATTTTTCAGAAAATTATTTTCAATAATTGAAGTGACAGTTATCCCATGAAAAAATAAAATAATTTTCAGATAATTTAAGGTTTTCCTTAATGTTAATCAATATTCCCTCCAAAACAAAATTAGTTCAAATTTATCTAACGAATCTGAACTTTAAAAAAATAAAAAATAAAATCTTGATGTTCTCACCAGGAGCAATTTAAAACTGCAAATAATAAATGAATCGATATTCCATTTTTCCAGTACGAAACAAAACAAAATATCGATATGCATCACAAAAATTATCGTTATTTTTTTGTCATATTTTAAGAATGATAAACCAGTTTTAGACGTCGGGCTTCATTAAATATTCATAAGTCTCATTATCTCCGCAAATATGGGTAAGTGGTCGTGAAAGTGTTTCTGTGTTTTCGGAATCCGTTTCATTTGCAATTATGGGTGCGTAACAGAGGGGGCGAGGACTGGTGACGTCATAAGTGGGTAATGTGCCCGGATGCTACAAACAGTGGAACGTATAATGTGTATCTAATGGATTGCTGGATTGCGTTCAGGACAGGGTAATAAGCTTCTTAATAACATGCGTCTGTGCTTTGGAAATGAAAATCATAACAATTTAACTGAATAATGTTAAAAGTAGATAACCCATTTAAATTAGCATATTAAGAGAGGATCTATATAAACGTATGAAATTTATGTATATCGATCTAGAAATTCATTTATGCGAATCATAAAATCCATTCATACCAATTATATATGCGGATCATGAAATCCTGATACGAATCATGTGTGCGGATTATGAAATCTATTTATTATATATACGAATCATTAAATCCATTTATACGGATCATGAAATCTATTTTATGAGTTTTATGATGGATTTTAAATGGACTTTCTGATTTTGATGTATCATAAAATCATCATATATATATATACGAATCCTGAAATCCATTTTTACGAATCATAAAATCCTTTTGTACAAATTTTAAATTTTTCTTATATGTATTAAGCCCATGGATTCTGAAATCTATTTAAGCGAATCATGTATACGGATCATGAAATCCATTTAAACTTTGCATGTGTATAGGTAATAAAATTCACGCATTGGCATTATTTCCACACATCATAAAATCAGTGTATATGAGTTATCCATTAAATATTTCCAGGAATATTTAAACAATAAGAAAGTTTTCTAAACATCACCTGTAAAAATAATTTTTTAATAAAATTATAAACAACGTAATTTTTTAAGGACCATTTTTAAATTCCCTTCCGTAAATTTGTTTATTAATCTGCTGTGACAAAACTTTTTGGGAAGGCATGTGTGAAAATTCCATAACACACCCTGTCGGTGCTTGTAAAAAACAATAATTGCAGTGTATCTCTGCGAGGTACATTCTGGATAATGTTGAATCTATTACATACGTGCTATTATAGTGTTAAAAGATTCCATTAAAAAACGACGACAGTATCTCGAAAAAAAATGTGATTATAAGCTTCCCTTGAAAACCAATATTATTAACAATTATTAGCAATACATATATTATTTTAAAATCTATTCCTTTCTATATGCGTTTCCTAATATCCTCTACCAGTATGCTAATTTAAATGGATTACCTACTTTTAACATTATTCAGTTAAATTGTTACGATTTTCATTACCAAAATACAGACGCTTGTTAGTAAGAAGCCTATTACCCTGTTATGAACGCAATCCAGCAATCCATTAGCAAATCGTTCCACTGTGGGATCATCCGGGCTCGTTACCCACTTATGACGTCATCAGTCCCCGCCCCCTTTGTTACGTACCCGTAATTGCAAATGAAACGGATTCCGAAAATACAGAAACACTTTCACGGACACTTACCCATATTTGCAGAGATAATGAGAGTTATGAATATTTAATGAAGCTCGACGTCTAAAACTGGGTTTGCGATTCTTAAAATATGACAAAAAAATAACGATAATTTTTGTAATGAATATCGATAATTTGTTTTGTTTTGTACAGGAAAATGGAATATCGATTCATTTACTATTTGCAGTTTTAAATTGCTTCTGGTGAGAACAAGAATTTTTTTTTTTTTTTTTAAATGTTCAGATCCGTTAGATAAATTTGAACTAATTTTATTTTGGAGGGAACATTGATTAGCAGTAAGGAATCTCTTAGAAAATTATCTGAAAATTATTTTTTTTTATGGAAAAATTGTCACTTCAATTATTGAAAATAATTTTCAGAAAAATTATTTTTTATTTTTCTTAAAAATGTATAATGGAATTTTAAATAGCAGGCATATTTCAAACTTGATTATGTCTGGTCCAATTTATTTTTAAACGATATTCCAGATAAACGACATCCTATACGTAATTAGTTCGTATTTATTTTATTCTAACGCACTTTTGTTAAGAAATGTTGAATCGATACTGTTTGATATGTTTTATAGAAATCTGTTCATTTAGTTTTACCCACATGCTAAATTGGTTAATGAAATGTATATCCCAAAACCGTTTTTAAGTTCGTTTTTTATTAAAATTAATTTGTACTTAAATTATTATATTACTGTGTAAGACCAATTTTTTTTTTCTCAAAAACTCTTTATTTATTCTTCCAAATTTATTTCATCATCTTTAAAGTAATCCCCGCCGGACACAATGGAATTATGCCAACGTTTTCTCCAATCCTCAATATATACTAAAAAGTCATCGGCAAATATATTAAAAAGTCATGGCCTTCAAATCGCTTGGCGATTCACGTTGAATCTCTTCAGTCGTGTCAAAACTGTGTCCGCGGAGTCGTCTTTTGAGTTTAGGAAACAGACAGAAGACCCACGGTGTGAATACGGTGGTTGTGGAACGATATAGGTTTCATTTTTGGCGAAAAAGTCTCGAAGAGTCAATGCAGTGTGAGCTGTCGCATTTGGTGTTTTCGGTACCAATCGATACTTGACGCTTTTGAATCCTAAAATGGAATTGACCGATACTTTTGAAATTTGAACATCATCAGCGAGGTCTCTAATTGTATATCGACGGTTTGCAAGCCCAAATCTTTAATTTTTTTCACGTGAGCGTCATCGGTTGAGGTTAATGGTGGGCCAGAGGGCTCTTCATCTTCAACGCGTTCTCTGCATTCTTTGCACTGTTTATATTACATCTAAACATTTCTTTTCGATATAGGAATGCTCACCGCATGCCTTCTGCAACGTTCTATAAGTTTCCGCTAACAAAGTATAATGCAAGTTCTTTGCTCAATGAATTCAGACATTTCAAAAATCGCCGGAATCAGTTTTAGCGTCTCACAAAGCCAAGCGTAACTCCAACGCTAATGAATATTTTGATGTCAAATTTCACTCAGATGTCAAGGACAGTGCCAGCAAACCTAAAAGAAGAAAAAAAAAGGGAAATTCCATAAGCCCCGCGAATTTTAAATTGAAAATGGGTCTTACTTTTTGGACAAACCAGCAATAGTAAAGTAGATAAACGTGTGTACGTATTTCAAAGTAGATATTTCGTGTATGCTTGTATGTGTAGACGAACTGTTTCAAGAAAATAAACACATGTTCGAGTGACTATTCATGTATAAAGGAGATATAGTATAGTATATATATAATATATATAGTCTAGTGTGTGTATATATATATAGAATAATATTATATATATAGTATAGTATATATCCACGTGTATAGCTTCCGCATGTAAAAAAGTTTAATGCATTTATACCTGCCTGTCCGGATGTAAGAAGATCACTACATTTGTAAACGTCTGGCCTGATGTGAGAAGTCCACTACATTTCTAACCGTCTATCCATATATAAAAAGGTCACTACCGTCTACCTTACATAAGAAGATAAACAACCATGTATCTTGATTTTATATTCACAGGCTCTATTTTTAGTCTTGAAATGACTTCAGCTGTTGTTATACAGGGGTTAGTGAATTGAGCTTCCAAAGTCCAAGTTCAAAACCCAGCCAAAATAAATGAAGCTAGATTGGGAGGAGATATATCTGTAGAGCGGATGCCATTCCGTTGAGAAGGAGGAAGGAAATGGGATGTGATATTTTCAGATGCTGCCCTTGGGAATGTTTGTTTAAATCTGTGGTGACAAAGATTTTGATGGTGTGTTCTGGCTAAAATTTATCTGATACATACATGTTTCAGATCAAAGTATATGACATTTTGAAAGGAACAACAGCTTGTAAATTGCTTTTAGTTTGCCAGCATGCGAAAAAGTAGATAAATAAATAAAATGCTAAAGGAACCGAAAGGTCACCTATCAGGAGGTTAACTTCTGTCTGTCAAATTCTCAACCACACGTTGTATTGCTATAAAATAAATTTTTTATATATGCCATTCAATCATTATTTAACAGTAACCATGGAAACTGTTGAAGTGGCATTCTCAAAGTTTCTTCATTTTACCAAGAAAACAATAGTATTCATTATATACGAATGCTAATGTTAAATAACAATAAAAATCATTATCGGTTGATATATAATGAAATCTTCAGTATCACTTTCTTTTTAAATGAACACAGTCTTGTTCAATCATTGCACATTTTTGATATTCTAATTCTATTCTTCTGATTTTTCTATATTCTAAATTCTTATGTTTAGTAATGTCGAAATTATTTAATAAGTAAGCAGTATTGAATAAAAGTTGCCTTCATCTGTTGTGCTACATGATACTGTTGTAAGAACAAACACATTTTTTGTCATAGGAAAATATGAATTTTTTTGCAAAACATTAAGTTTTGGAATTCAAAAAGCCAATAATATACCATGCTTAACACTGATAATTTTCAATTTCTTTATTAAGTAATTATGATAACAATTGCAAAATAAAATATAATAACAATCACAAGGAACATTTAGTCTTAATGACAAAATAGTGTCAAGTACCACAATTAGTATATAACTTATATATAAGCCCTTCTGGCAGATTACGAAACATAATATGTTTTTTTTTATTTATTCGAGATAGAGTTGTTAGCTCTACGCCGAAAGTTGTACAGTCGTATTAGACCAGGTCCTATGATTTAAAAAGGTCAATCACTACAAACATACATCACACATCTGGGACCCGAACCCTATGGTGCCGAGCGCCGGATATATATATATATATTCACTATACTATCAAATGTAGCGAATTTATTTCATAAATTTTGGTCCTGTAACCTAACACACGAGGACCTGATGGCCGAGTGAATAGAGCTCTGGCGCTCGTTGCCACAGGTTTTTGCTTTCAGCGGTGCCGTGGTTGTTTGTAGTGTTTCGGAATTCACTCTAAACCGTAGGTCCCTGCCTAATATGATTATTGGGGGTAGGAATGATAACCCTTTCCCGTAAAAAGAAAGCACTCTCTCCTCTCTCGAAATCTGCCAGTATGAATACGGCCTTGGTCCGCCATGGGGCAGTTGCGCTAATGAAGATGAATCTTGCACATAAACAATAATAACTGTAAATATTCCCGAATCCACATGAATTGAATAATTGTTTAAGATATATTAGTTATTCTTTCAATATTAGATTCTTATTAGATTAAATTAGATTCAGTTATTCTTAGAGGAAAATATTAGATTGATTTCTCCTTTCAAAAGTCTATACCACAAATTAATAAAATATTTAAAATGAAACTTTAATCAAAGTCTAAAAGGACTTAAATCTTGATGCTTGAAATATTCAATTATTCCAAAAAAAGAAATTATGGAATTTTTTTATCCCTCAAAAAAATGGAGATATCTTTTGTTTAAAATTGTATTTCTCCTTTATTTATTTATGTTTTTTTACGAGTGGACAATGATCATATAAATATAAATAATATAACAACATCATATAAATATATATATCTTCCTTATAAAGTATAAATTATATTTTTTTGATAAAAACCTTATCAAAATAATTCTTAATGTTTATTTACAGTTACAATATCAACAACGAATACATCAACGAAAAATGATTCATTTTATTACACTATTCTAGCGTACAAAATTAATGCTGTTTTGATTTTGTAGGAATTTTGAAGGCTATTTGAATTTTGAAGTCTGCCATCAATAAATTATTTCCCTTCGACACGGTTATATTTATTTCTTCTTTTCTTAAAGTTGTTTTTCACTTTTAGGAGTTATATATTCGAAAGACTTATGATGTAAAAATATAAATCATAGATAAATATGCTACAAAATTTTATATATTTTTTTAAACTTGATTTCACATTTATCAAATGATTCTAAAATTTCTATATGTTAAGAATTGAATATAAGACTGAAAAAGCCATAAATACTTCATTTTAATTGTTGCAATTTCTTAACAAATGCTGTAAAATTTCATAAAAGATTTACTATCCTATTAAAGAAATTTGAGTAAGTTTACTTTTCAAACTAACTGTTAAACTTCGAGAAGGATGCTTTGAAAATATATCGAACGAAAATATTAATCCTGTGCTAATATTTATTACATTTTACACACACACACACACACACACACACACACACACACACACACACACACACACACACACACACACACACACACACACACACACATATATATATACAGAGAGAGAGAGAGAGAGATGTATATGTATATATTCATTTCAAATTCTTTTTCTTGTATATCTTTAATCGGTTCAATATTAATTAATTAACACATTATAGATTGATTTACAAACTGATATACTATTCTACAAATTTAATTAAATATTAGCACATGATAACAAGTTTCCTTAATTAGTTTTCCAAACGCTCTTCTTCAAGAAAGACGTCGAAGTTTAACTTTTAGTCTAAAAAGTAAACTTAATGAAATTTCTTAAAAGATCTTTAATGCGATAATAAATCCTTTATGAAATTTTGCAACATTAACTTAGATAAAAGTGATCAGAAGTCGAATTAAAAAGAGTTTGTAAAAAACATATTTTAACGACTTTCTTTTTTGTTCCCTATTTATCTTCTAAAAGCGTGGCTTTTAAAACTGAACAAAGAATCTTAAAAGAAAAAAAAAGAAAAAAGAAAATCCACCGTCTTGAAAGGAAGGAATTTATTGACAGCGTTACCTCAAACCTCGAGATAGCGCTAATTTGGTACATTAGACAATTTATCAGACAACGCCATTAAAATTCATCACTTTTTCAACATCTGATACTCGCCGGTTTTCAATGCAAATATGAAAAAAAAAATTATATTTAACAAGGGGTAAAGAATAAAAGTGATCTTCTTCGCGCTTCCTAAAGACAAAAATGAAATATGATGTATCGGAACCACCAAAGACACATTTTCCGAGATATGAAAGGAATGCATGAAGCCTGCAAGGAAAGAAAATGGTGAATCATTTTTCTTTGGGCAATAAATTGATACTTCAAGTTCCTTTAAAGCACACGCTTACCACATTTTGAGAAAGAGTTCAATATTGAAGTCTTCAAACTTGCATCGTTTTGGAAGTTGATTAATGATTGATTGTATAGCATTTTTTTCTCGCCTGAACAGTTTTGGCATTTTATTCTCAGGACTGAAGAATTTATGTTATTTGAAAAATATATAATAAACCAATCATTCAAATTTGGCAGCAGGCGAGCTTTATTGTGGATAGTTATATTACATGCACTTAGTGTTTTGTACTAATGAGAACAACCTGTCACTCAAATCTGATAGCAGATATTCGGTACCATGTGTATATATATATATATGTGTGTGTGTGTGTGTAATGCATGTTTAATGTCTTTTTCTTGTACATCTTTAATGAACGGTTCAATTTTCATTGTGTAACAAACTGAAAGATTGATTATAAAAGTCATATACTACTCTACAGGATAAATATTTTCGTTAAATATTTCTTTAAAACACTTTTCTTCAAGAAAGACGTCAAAGTTTAACATTTAGTCTAAAAAGTAAACTTAAGGAAATTTCTTAAAAGATCTCTTTAATACGATAATAAATCTTTTACGAAATTTTGCAACATTCTCTTAGATAAAAGTGATCAGAAGTCAAATTAAAAAGATTTTGTAAAAAAACCCAACTTATTTTACCGACTTCCTATTTTGTCCCCTATTTATCTTCCGGAAGCGTGGCTTTTAAAACTGAACAAAGAATCTTAAAAGAAAAGAAAAGAAAAGAAAAAGAAAACCCATCGTCTTGAAAGGAAGGAATTTATTGACAGCGTTACCTCAAAACTCGAGATAGCGCTAATTTGGTACATTAGACAATTTATCAGACAAGGCCATTAAAATTCATCACTTTTTCAACATCTTATACTCGCCGGTTTTCAATGCAAATATATATAAAAAAAATAATATTTGACAAGGGGTAAAGAATAAAAGTGATTTTCTTCACGCTTCCTAAAGACAAAAATGAAATATGATGTATCGGAACCACCAAACACACATTTTCCGAGATATTAAAGGAATGCACGAAGCCGCAAAGAAAGAAAATGGTGAATAATTTTTCTTTGGGCAATAGATACCTCAAGTTCCTTTAAAGCACGCTTCCCACATTTTGAGAAAGCGTTCAATACTGACGTCTTCAAAACTTGCATCTTTCTGAAAGTTGATTAATGATCGATTGCGGAGCATTTTTCAATTCCTTCTGTTAGCTCACACTCTCCCTATATATATATCTTGTTCAAATTTTCAATCGTTCATGAAATACTTTTTAATTATCCACTCAACTTCAAATACATTTTTTGAACTTGTAATGGAGGGCACTTGATGTTAATACAGTTTTTTTTTTCAAATATTAATTCATTAATTAAATTTAATTAATTCATTTTAGTTTTTTTTAGATATAAGTTGCATATATCTACCAATAGATGGCACCAGATAAACTTTAAAAAATGAATAAAAATTATTTATAAAGGAATTTTTGCAATAAAGTGAAAAAAAAGTAGGAATTGACTTTAAAAATTTTTTTTTTTTTTATGTTACTTTTTATCACACGAGAAGAGTTTTGGTTTTTGGAGAAGAGTTTTCATTCCCAGGACAGAATAATTTATGTTATTTGAAAAATATATAATAAACCCCTCATTCGAATTTGGCAGCAGACGAGCTTTATCGTTGGCAGTTATATATTGCATGCACTTAGTGTTTTGTACTAATTATAACAACCTATCATTCAAATCTGATATCAGATATGCGGTATCATATATATATATATATATATATATATATATATATATATATATATATATATATATATGTTTGTATGTGTATGTATGTTGTATAAATATATTACTCTGTCTGCTCCATTTATCAAATACAGAGCTAAAAGTGTCAATAAATTAGTTCCAGTCATCTAGCGAGCAGAAATAACATGGTTTGTAATGTCTTAAGGACATATATTCCTTTACAAAGGTTTCTAAGAATTTCTTTAGAGTTTACTAATTTTATGTCGGGTCTTATTTCGTTAACATGATTTCACACTCTAATTATAACTTTTTTCCTCATTTTCCGTCGTAATTGGTGTGTTCATACTATTAACTTTTATGATTAATGAATTTTTTTCAGTTTTTTTGCTACACCTCAGGCTTACTTTAGAAGCTAAACAATTTCTCCATTTTTTTAGAAAGAGAGATTTGAATTTCAGATGCGTCAGTGTTTCATTTATGTTGTTGTTGTTGTTGAGAATGCTATGATGGTTTTATTATGCAATTTGCGTGTAACGAATACTATACATGTAGTGGCTTTTGTTGCGCAAAAATGGTCGTGTTTCTAATTTACTTCCTGTCAGTTCTGCTTTGTTTGTGAGTGTTCGTTCTTTTGTGTTTTTAAAGATCATATTAAAATTTTAATGAAAAAATTTAAACATCTAAATATTTTATTGTATGTTTTCTATATTGTGCATTAGAATATATCCTTCGTCAGATCTTGATAACCTCATTCAAAAATAATAAAATTCTTTTGTTTTAAAGATAATATCCAGTTTCAATATTTCTATGATTTTCATTTTCATTTACCTATATATGATAGAAATATAGGCAGAATCTGTACGATGCAATGAATCTCAGCATACTTACTTAAAAACTGTCAGAAAAAATAAACGTCAAATACAATTTACCACACCACTGATCTAAATAACTTGATTTTAAATCTTAAAATTTCTTTTGTTTTCATATTAATATCCATCATACTTTTCCTTTGCATTTGCATTTGAATTTTCTTTTCTTATACACAATAGAAACATGGGCAAAATCTGAATCTGCACTATGAAATGAAACTCAACACATCAGCAGCCTTCTTACTTAAAAACTACAATCACCAAAAAAATAATTAAACATTCGCAAGAAAAGAGGGAAAGAAAGAAACCGTCAATTCTGCTTCCCAGTTAATGAGAAGGGGAGATAAATATTTCCAGCGCATTGAAAACATTTCAAATTTTCCTCACGCAAATTTTAACGAAAATGTTGCTTAACTGAAATCGCTTTGTGCTTGGAAAAGGGGAAATAGCAGTTGCCAACAAACTCATTAGGGTGTACAAAGACCCATCTCGAGTTTCTCTAGGACCAACAATAGAGGACCCTTAGGAATCGGAAATAAACTGTTGTCCTTTACATACCAGGACTTCTTTGCTTATTAATTCAGATCCAGCCTTCACTAATTGTTGGCGCGGAAGTACGCCGCCAAGGATTCGCTTTGGATGGATCAAAAGTTGAATTTGATACTTTGCCGTTTTGTTTCTTTTTGGAATATGATGGAATGTCCGGATTTTAAAGCATCAAAGATTGGGTGTTCTTTGTGACCATTGTTTTGGACTTCAAAGGACTTTTTTAATCCCTTTTGTGATTATTTACGGCATTTTCTACCCCTGTCTTGAGAAAGTTTGTATTTCTTTTCAACATTGCAAAAGTTCGATTCAATGGATCTGAAATAAGAAAGCATTGTCATTGTTGTTTTGGATTGAAACGGGTTTGTGTTCACCAAATACAAAACACGTATTATTATTTTTTTCAAACAAACCATAGAACTTCTTTTTTTGTAATTTTTCAATGCATGCTAAAGGAAAAGGTATACATTTTTAATAATACATTTTTTCAAAAGAATATAATTCCTACAAAGACATGGTAGAATCTATGGTAGATTTTGATAGAAAATCGTTTTGTGCTCATTTCCACTTTTCTTGGGATTTTGAATTTCATTTCTTTTTATTCATTCCCTATTTCTGTAAAATCCCATTTACTGGAATTTTTCCATTCTGTTTTAAACATTAGTAATTCGTGGCTTAGTGGTATCATGCAGAAAAGAATCAAGCTCTAATTAACATGGTGTCCGTGATTGTTTTCATATTAATATGCATCTTTACCATTTATGCTTTCCATTTGCAGTTGGATTTTCATTTGAATTTTCGTTTTCTATATAACCGTGAAATATGGGCAGAATTTGAATGTGCCCTATGAAATGAATATCAACAAAACAACAGTCTGCTTACTTAAAAACTACAATCGCCAAGAAAATAACTAAACACTCGCAAGAAAAGAGAGAAAGAACGAAATAAACAGTCAATTCTGCTTCCCAGTTAATGAAATGCGGAGATAAAATATTTCCAGCGCATTGAAAACATTTCAAATTTTCCTCACGCAACTTTTAACGAAAATGTTGCTTAACTAAAATCGCTTTGTGTGGGGAAAAGGGGAAATAGCAGTTGCCAACAAAGTCATTAGGGTGTACAAAGAGCCATCTCGAGTTTCTCTCGGACCAACAATAGAGGACCATCAGGAATCGGAAATAAACTGTTATCCTTTACATACCAGGACTTCGTTGCTTATTAATTCAGATCCAGCCTTCATTAATTCTTGGCCCGGAAGTATGTCGCCAAGGATTCGCTTTGGATGGATCAAAAATTGAATTTGATACTTTGCCGTTTTCTTTCTTACTTTGAATATGATGAAATGTCCGGATTTTAAAGCATCAAAGATTGGGTGTACCTTTTGATCATTATTTAGGGGTTCAAAGGTTTTAATGTAGCTCAAAAGATTTTTTTTAAACCCATTTGTGATTATTTACGCCATTTTCTACTCTTGAGAAAGTTTGTATTTCTTTTCGTTGTTGCAGAAGTTCGATTCAATGGATCTCAAATAAAGAAGCATTGGGTTTGTTGTTTTAGAAAGAAACTGATTGTGTTCATCAAGTACTTAACAAGTATGATTTTTTGTTTCAAAATAGGTTGTAGTACTTTTTTGTAGTTTTTGAAAGTATGCTAAAAAAAAGTATACATTTTTAATAACACTTTTCTATAAAGAATATAATTCCGAGAAAGAAATTCAAATTTATCAAGCTACAGTAAATTTCGATTACGTTTTTAGGATCTTTTATCTATTTTAAGTATGAGTATTTCGTAGCCTGGTGGTATCATGCCAAAAAGCATCAAGCTATAATTAAATTGGTGTCCGTTACATTCTCTATTTTTATTAACAAAAACACTATATGACGATTGAGAATCATCTCGCATAGATAGTCCGTTTGCGGGGCGAATTTTGACTGCATTTACGTACACGACAAGCGAGGACCTTAAACGTCCTTTCTGAAGGAATAATTAACTGCCTTAAATTATAGTACTAATTTTTATCTACATTTTTGGCTTTCTGTTACTGCTAATATATAAAATCTATAGCATAATTTTTATTCAAATTGAGTTGACCATGGTGTACGTGTTGGAGTTTAGACATTATAATTACACGATTCAATAACATACCGTTTTAACAAATGGCATTCAGGACATTGAACTAAATAGTTGTTTTTGTTATAATTTCTTTTGTTTTTTCATTAATGTCCATCTTTACCATTTATGTTTTTAGTTTGCATTTGCATTTGCATTTTCTTTTTCTATATATAATAAAAATATAGGCAGAATCTGAACCTGGACGATGAAATGAATCTCAACTCAACAGCAGCCTGCTTACTTAAAAACTGTAATCACCAAGAAAATAATTAAACATTCGCAAAAAGCAGAGACAGAAAGAAACCGTCAATTCTGCTTCCCAGTTAATGAGAAGCAGAGATAAATATTTCCAGCGCATTGAAACATTTCAAATTTTCCTCTCGCAGCTTTTAACGAAAATGTTGCTTAACTGAAATCGCTTTGTGCGTGGAAAAGGGGGAAATAGCACTTGCCAACAAACTCATTAGGGTGTGCAAAGAGCCATCTCGAGCTTCCTCGGACCAACAATAGAGGACCCTCAGGAATCGGAAATAAACTGTTGTCCTTTACATACCAGGACTTCTTTGCTTATTAATTCAGATCCAGCCTTCACTAATTATTGGCGCGGAAGTACGCCGCCAAGGATTCACTTTGGATGGATCAAAAGTTGAATTTGATACTTTGCAGTTTTCTTTCTTATTTTGAATATGATAGAATGTTCCGGATTTTGAAGCAACAAATATTGGGTGTCCTTTGTGACCATTGTTTAGGATTTCAAAGGTTTTTATGCGGCCCAAAGTACTTTTTTAATCTCTTTTGTGATCATTTACGGAATTTCTTACAGCTATCATGAGAAAGTTTGTATTTCTTTCATTATTGCAAAAGTTCGAGTCAATAGATCTGAAATAAGAAAGCATTGTCATTGTTGTTTTAGATTGAAAGGGGGTTGCGTTCAACAAATATAAAACGAGTGTTATTTTTTTCAAACAACCATGTATACATGCTAAAGTATCCATGTATGCCTTGCTATCCATGTATCCATGTATGCTAAAGGAAAAGTATAAAAATTTTAATAATGAATTACTCTAAAGAATATAATTCCTACTAAGAAATTCATGTGTGGGAAACTAAGGTAGATTTTCCTAGAAAATCGCTGTATGCCCATTTCCCCATTTCTTGGGAATTTGAATTTCATTTCCCGTCATTCATATCTCATTTTCCATTTTCTGAAAATTCATTCCATTTGCATTTGAATATTTTTTTATATATATTAAAAATATAGGCATAATCTAAATCTGCACAATGAAATGAAATTCTACAAAATATCAACTTGCATACTTAAAAACTGCAATCACTAAGAAAATAATTAAACATTCGCAAGAAAAGAGAGAAAGAAAAAAACCGTCAATTCTGCTTCCCAGTTAATGAGAAGGGGAGAGAAATATTTCCAGCGAATTGAAAACATATCAAATTTTCCTCACGCAACTTCTAACGAAAATGTTGCTTAACTGAAATCGCTTTGTGTTGTGGAAAAGGGGGAGATAGCAGTTGCCAACAAACTCATTAGGGTGTACAAAGACCCATCTCGAGTTTCTCTAGGACCAACAATAGAGGACCCTTAGGAATCGGAAATAAACTGTTGTCCTTTACATACCAGGACTTCTTTGCTTATTAATTCAGATCCAGCCTTCATTAATTCTTTGCGCGGAATTGTGCCGCCAAGGATTCGCTTTGGATGGATCAAAAGTTGAATTTGATACTTTGTAGTTTTTCTTTCTTATTCCGATTATGATGGAATGTCTGGATTTTAAGGCATCAAAGATTGGGTGTTCTTTGTGATCATTGTTTTGGAGTTCAAATGTTTTTATGCTGCTCGAAAAACTTTTTTAATCACTTTTGTGATTATTTACGGCACTTTCTACCCCTGTCTTGAGAAAGTTTGTATTTCTTTTCATTATTGCAAAAGTTCGATTCAATGGATCTGAAATAAGAAAGCGTTGTGATTGTTGTTTTGAAATGAACTGGGTTTGTGTTCACCAAATACAAAACAAGCATGATTTTTTCCTTTCGAAACAAGCTATAGAACTTTTGTTATTCTTATGTTATGAACTTTTGTTTTCTTTTGTCTTTTATGGATGTATGCTAAATGAAAAGATATAAACTTTTTAATTATAAATAAATTTCTCTTTATGACTATACTTCTTACAAAGAAATTCATGTGTGTGAATCTATAGTAGATTTTGATTAAAAATTGCTTTGTGCCCATTTCCCAATTTTTGGGGATTTTTCAATTTCGTTTCTCTTTATTCATTTCCCATTTCCTCATTTCTTGAATATACCATGTTTTTGGATTATTCATTCTGTTTTAAATATGAATAATTCGTGGCATAGTGTATTATGCATAAAGACTCAAACTTTAATTAACATGGTGTCTATTGCATACTCTGTTTTCACTAACCAAAACACTAGATCAGGATTCTGACATCGTCTCAAGTAAAGTTATGTTGCGAGGTGAGTGTTGACTTCATTTACGTAAACGACATGCAAGTCCTTCCTGAAGGAATAAACTAAGTTAAATTATATTACTACTTTGTATTTTTATTTTTAGCTTTCCTTTACAGCTAATATATAAAACCTATAGCATATTCTATTCAATTAGAGTTGTCCATGGTGCATGTCTTGGAATTAAGACATCATAATTACACGATCCTATAACATACCGTTTTAAAAAATGATATTCACGACATTGAACTAAATAACTTATTTTGAAATAATAAAATTTCTTTTGTTTTCGTACTAATATACATCTCTACCATCTGTGCTTTTCATTTTCATTTTCTTTTTCTATATATTATAGAAATATGGCCAGAATCTGAATCTGCACGATGAAATGAAACTCAAGACAACAACAGCCAACTTACTTAAAAACTGCAATCACTAAGAAAATAATTAAACATTCGCAAGAAAAGAGAGAAAGAAAAAAACCGTCAATTCTGCTTCCCAGTTAATGAGAAGGGGAGAGAAATATTTCCAGCGAATTGAAAACATATCAAATTTTCCTCACGCAACTTCTAACGAAAATGTTGCTTAACTGAAATCGCTTTGTGTTGTGGAAAAGGGGGAGATAGCAGTTGCCAACAAACTCATTAGGGTGTACAAAGACCCATCTCGAGTTTCTCTAGGACCAACAATAGAGGACCCTTAGGAATCGGAAATAAACTGTTGTCCTTTACATACCAGGACTTCTTTGCTTATTAATTCAGATCCAGCCTTCATTAAGTCTAGGCGCGGAAGTATGCCGCCAAGGATTCGCTTTAGATGGATGAAAAGTTGAATTTGATACTTTGCCGTTTTGTTTCTTTTTGGAATATGATGGAACGTCCGGATTTTAAAGCCTCAAAGATTGGGTGTTCTTTGTGACCATTGTTTTGGTCTTCAAAGGTTTTTATGTTGTTCAAAAGACTTTTTTAACCTCTTTTGTGATTATTTACGGCATTTTCTACCCCTGTCTAGAGAAAATTTGTATTTCTTTTCAATATTGCAAAAGTTCGGTTCAATGGATCTGAAATAAGAAAGCATTGTCATTGTTGTTTTGGATTGAAACGGGTTTGTGTTCACCAAATACAAAACAAGAATTATTATTCTTTTCAAATAAACTATAGAACTTCTCTTTTTTTTTTTTTTTTTTTAATTTTTCAATGTATGCTAAAGGAAAAGGTATACTTTTTTAATAATAATTTTCTTTCTAAAGAATATAATTCCTACAAAGACGTGGTAGAATCTATGGTAGATTTTGATAGAAAATCGTTTTGTGCTCATTTCCACATTTCTTGGGATTTTGAATTTCATTTCTTTTTATTCATTCCTCTTTCTATATAGCATTGTAATATGGGCAGAATTTGAATGTGCCCTATGAAATGAATATCAACAAAACAACAGTCTGCTTACTCAAAAACTGCAATCGTCAAGAAAATAATTAAACACTCGCAAGAAAAGAGAGAAAGAAAGAAAGAAACCGTCAATTCTGCTTTCCAGTTAATGAGAAGCGGAGATAAATATTTCCAGCTCATTTAAAACATTTCAAATTTTCCTCACGCAACTTTTAACGAAAATGTTGCTTAACTGAAATCGCTTTGTGTGGGGAAAAGGGGAAATAGCAGTTGCCAACAAACTCATTAGGGTGTACAAAGAGCCATCTCGAGTTTCTCTCGGACCAACAATAGAGGACCCTTAGGAATCGAAAATAAACTGTTGTCCTTTACATACCAGGACTTCTTTGCTTATTAATTCAGCTCCAGCCTTCATTAATTCTTGGTGCGGAAGTATGCCGCCAAGGATTCGCTTTGGATTTACCAAAACTTCAATTTGATACTTTGTAGTTTTGTTTCTTTTTCGAATATGATGGAATGTCCGGATTTTAAAGCATCAAAGATTGGGTGTACAGTTTGATCATTGTTTTGGGGTCCAAAGGTTTTTATGTTGCTCAAAAGATTTTTTTAATCCCTTTTGTGATTATTTACGCCATTTTCTACTCTTGAGAAAGTTTGTATTTATTTTCGTTGTCGCAGAAGTTCGATTCAATGGATCTCAAATCAAGAAGCATTGTGATTGTTGTTTCTGGTTGACTGGTTGTGTTCATCAAGTACAAAACAAGTATGATTTTTTTAAAATAGGTTATAGTACTTTTTTGTAATTTTTAAAAGTATGCTAAAAAAAAGTATAATATTTTAATAACACATTTCTATAAAGAATATAATTCCAAGAAAGAAATTCAAATTTATCAAGCTATAGTAAATTTCGATTATGTTTTTAGGATTTTTTATTCTATTTTAGGTATTGAAAATCCCATTTTTTGTATTTCGTAGCCTGCGTGGTATCATGGTATCAAAAAAGAGCATCAATTCTATTAAATGGTGCCAGTTACATTTTTCTGTTTTTATTAACAAAAACACTAGATGACGATTGAGACATCATCTGGCATAGATAGTTAGTTTTTGGGGAGAGTTTTGACTGCATTTACGTACACGAGAAGCGAGAACCTTAAACGTCCTTTCTGAAGGAATAATTAACTGCCTTAAATTATATTACTAATTTTTATCTACATTTTTTGCTTTCTTTTACAGCTAATATATAAAACCTGTAGCATAATTTTCTATTCAAATTGAGTTGACCATGGTGTACGTGTTGGAGTTTAGACATTATAATTACACGATTCAATAACAAACCGTTTTAACAAATGGCATTCAGAACATTGAACTAAATAGTTGTTTTTGTTATAATTTCTTTTGTTTTTTCATTAATGTCCATCTTTACCATTTATGCTTTTAGTTTGAATTTGCATTTGCATTTTCTTTTTCTATATATAATAAAAATATAGGCAGAATCTGAACCTGGACGATGAAATGAGTCTCAACTCAACAGCAACCTGCTTACTTAAAAACTGTAATCACGAAAATAATTAAACATTTGCAAGAAAGCAGAGACAGAAAGAAACCAACCGTCAATTCTGCTTCCCAGTTAATGAGAACATTTCAAATTTTCCTCTCGCAACTTTTAACGAAAATGTTGCTTAACTGAAATCGCTTTGTGCGTGGAAAAGGGGAAATAGCAGTTGCCAACAAACTCATTAGGGTGTACAAAGACCCATCTCGAGTTTCTCTCCGACCAACAATAGAGGAATCGGAAATAAACTGTTGTCCTTTACATACCAGGACTTCGTTGCTTATTAATTCAGATCCAGCCTTCATTAGTTCTTGGAGCTGAAGTAAGCGGCCAAGGATTCGCTGTGGACTGATCAAAAGTTGAATGTGATACTTTGCTGTTTCTTTTTCTTTTTGTATATGATGGAATGTCCGGATTTTGAAGTATCAAAGATTGGGTTTTCTTTGTGACCATTGTTTTTGAGTTTAATTTTTTTTTTATGCGGCTTAAAAAACTTTTTTAATCTCTTTTGTGATTATTTATGGCATTTTCCATCCCTGCCTTGAGAAAGTTTGTATTTCTTTTCATTATTGTAAAAGTTCGATTCAATGGATATGAAATAAGAATTGTTGTTTTGAATTGAAATGGGTTTGTGTTCACCAAATACAAAACAAGTATGATTTTTTTGTTCAAACCAGTTATAGAACTTTTGTTTTTTAATTTTTCAATGTAAGCTAAAGAAAAAAAGGTATAAAAATTTTAATAATAAATTTCTATAAAGAATATAATTCCACAAAGATATTCAACTGCGTGAATCTATGGTAGTTTTTGATAAAAAATTGCTTTGTGCCCATTCCTCATTTACTTGAGAAATCCAATTTTTTGGAGATTTTTCATTCTGTTTTAAACATGAATAATTCGGAAGTGGAAAGTAATTCTAGTGGAATCATGCGAAAAAGGATCAAACTCTAATCAACGTGATGTCCGTTACATTCTCTGTTTCAGTAACCAAAACATTAGATGGACTATTGTGACATCGTCTCACATAGACAGTTAGGTTGCGTGTTGAGTGCACACGATAAGCAAAGACCTTAAAAGCCTTCCTGAAGAAATAACTAACTGGGTTAAATTATATTATTATTTCTTATTTTTATTTTTTGCTTTCTTTTACAGCTAAAATATAAAATTCATAGCATAATTTTCTGTTCAAATTGAGTTGCCCATGATATATGTCTTGGAGTTAAGACATGATAATTACACGATACATTGACATACAGACTTAACAATGAAATTCAGAATGTTTTTAGAACGGAAAGGCTACACAACTTGATTGGTTGGCGTCCGTAGACGTGAGATTTTAATATCCCATGGAAATCCGCTTTTAAAACTACTACTCAACTCCTGCCAATATTTTATGAGATCAATATACAGAGAAAAAAAAATAAACAAATAAAAGGATCTTAATATATCAAACATTTGAAATACTGTTAATATTTATTTTGAATTAAAAAAAAAAAAAAAAAACGTAACACTAAAATAAGTTTGCTGCTGTAAATTTCAATTATACTTATCAGAAATTTTCATAAAACATTTCTGTTTAAAAAAAAAAATACGTACATAATGCATGAAATTGTAATACGTAATTTCAATACGGCGAAAGTCCCACAACAAGTAATCGCAAAAACAACTACAGACCTATCATTCTGTTTGTAAGTTTATGAGGAATTGGTATCCTTTTTCATTATCTTACTGGTATTCTCTGTCGCGAAACGTGCTTAACTATTATAACTATATCATCAATATTTCGTTTTTGACATTTTAAAAGCAGTTAAAGGATAACATCTATCTTTACGCTCAAAGGAGTATATTCTTGTTGCTATTTGTAAATGTTTGGAAATATATTTCCTATATATTTCGAAAACAATCATATTCTTTTTCTTTTTGGAAGGTATATCAGAATATTTCTTTTATTTGCTACTTTATTGAAATGAATTTTTGTGTATCAGATATTTTTATTCTTTAAATGTTTTTAAAATATAATATAATATATATATAATAATAAAAATATTTTTAATTCTGAACATAACCATAAACATCCTTTGGCAACATAAAATGCTGATAATTTTGAGTGTTTTATTTTAACAATTTTATTCTTGTCATTTATAATATTTATACAAAAAATATTGTTGTAATTTTCCTTATTTAATAGTGGTAATTTTCAATTTGCAACAGAGTATATTTCGTAAAAGTATTTTTGACTAATGCAACTATAATTTATTTTATTTTGTTTTCTTAACTTTTAATACAATGTGTTTGCTTTGTAAAAATATTTTTAATTCTGAGTATAGCTTTTTATTTATGGCTATGTTCGGAATTAAAAATATTTTTACAAAGCAAACACATTGTATTAAAAGTTAAGAAAACAAAATAAAATAAATTATAGTTGCATTAGTGAAAAATACTTGTACCAAATATGCTTTGTTGCAAATTGAAAAGTTACCATCATTAAACAAGGAAAATTGCAATCATATTTATTGTAGAAATATTATAAATTACAAGAATAAAATTGTTGAAATAAAACCCGCAAAAGTATTAGTATTTTATGTTGGTAATGGATATTTACACTGAAGATGCTTATCATGTTAGGCTTTCGCGCTAGGCTTTTTCTAGGCCTTCGGTAAGCGCATGGCCGATAGGCCCAGGCCGGGCGTAGGATAAAAAAAGCATGTCGGTACCATAAGTCCTAATATGCCGGATACATGACTCGTTAATGAATGATAGCAGTCTTTGGATCTGTATTAAAGGTATGTCACCTTCTACTTGTCTCAGGGTCTAAGTTCTAGCAGGATACCTAGGGAGAATTGGTCGTTGAGTGAGTGTGAAATAAATATATTCGATGGGGGATGGGGTGTCAGGTGAACAGGCTGAACAAAGGCATTTTGTGAATATTAAAGAATTTTTAAACATTTCATGATTCAAATGAATTTCATGATTCAATTTTATGATTCAATGATCTCATGATTCAACTCACACATTGTTCTTGGATATTGGCCTCAAGCAAGTTCTGAAGATAGTGGACATTAGGATTCAAAGGTATAAGATATCTATATGTCATTAATAACCGTGGTAAATATCTAATAGGCGGATGTAAAAGTTGAATCCAATGTCTCACACACTAAAATGTTATGGGCAAGTTATGGAACCAATATACAATAAAAAGTCATGAGATATCAATATGGTATATTACTATTAGTAGTCTACTACGACGAGAATTTTGAGTCAAACTTTTTTGAGCCAGGAATAGATGCAACAATTCTATTGGACAGAACGAATTTTCATTAGGCTCCTTTGAATTGCCTTGAAAAATTGAAATTGAATTGGAATGCCTTGAATTGGAATGCCTCCATTGAATTGGAATGCCTTGAAAAAGAAGAAATATGTTCTAATTTTCCAGATGGCACTCTTTTGGCCTTTTGTTGTAAAATTTGTGTTGCACAACTTCACACAGTTCATTGCCAGAACTTTAAAGAAGCGTCTCAGCTCAAGAGCATAGTTATGTAGTGTGGTTGTGCAGTAGTAATCTGTTACTGGAGTGGCTTTCTGGGAAGTTCATTTTGTTTCCAAACCAAGGGTACTTTATTTAGGTACATCATCAATGGTACATCCTTTTCAGAACTTTAAAGGTTCATTTCAGCTTTAGAGTATAGTGATATAGTGTGGTTGTATAGTAATCTGTTACTGTAGTAGTTGGAGATGCTTGGTAGAAAGTGCATTTTGTTTCGGAACCAAGATTATTTGGATTGGGTACATCATTTTAGGTACATCATCAAAGGTACATCGTTTCCAGAACTTTAAAGTCATCTCAGATCTTGAGAATCGTGATATATAGTAGTATGGTTGTGTAGTAGTCGACTGTTATTGGAGTGGCGTGGTCGAAAGCGCATTTTGTCTGGGAACCAATGATACTTGGTTTGGGTACATCATCAAGGGTACATCATTCCCAGAACTTTAAAGAAGCATCTCAGCTCTAGAGCGTAGTGATACAGTGTGGTTGTGTAGCAATAGTAGTAATCTGTTACTGAAGTCGCTTGGTGGGAAGCGCATTTTGTTTTCGATTCAAGGGTACTTGGTTTGAATCACCTTAAATAACGCCGAACAGAAAGGTGCAATTAATCTGTAGGCTGGAATGCCTTTTCTTGTTGTTCAAGGTGAATGGGAGGAAGATAATAACATTCCAGATGCTACCCTTAGAGTGCGAACATACCATGGTGGAAAATTTTCATTCCACTTCAGAGTAGTAGTATACATATTACGATGATACAATGATAAATCGGGTTCGATTACAACTATCTTGGCGTTGCAGTCAGAATTACGACTCATTTAAAAAAGTGGTGTCATCATGCAATTAATCATGTATCTATCTCGGCACCATTGTACTTACAGTTGTTTATAAGGTAATGACATAAACATTCGTAGTAACATACACCTTAAAATATTCCCTGTTCAAATGGTTTAATGTTATAATATATACCAATTAATACTTTTTTTGCAATAAAATATGAGTATAGCTCACGCAGGCTGAATGTGTTTGTTTTCCTTGTTGTTCAATTTTGTCATTAATAATTTTCTAATAAGTTTTACCATCTTATTCCGTAAAATTGAGTTTAATAAAAATCGACAACTTGTATGCAAATGTATCAATATTTCACAAGAAGTTAATTATATAAGAATGAGCATTCAGATAGGTATAGCTTTATACTGATTTAATTCATTTTATGAAAATGGTTTTCGTAAACTAAAATCATGCCATTCTTATCTCGTGTTATTATTTTAAAAATTATCTTAGTAAATATCATGAATTGATGGTAAACATGTAGTTCAATGATAATCGAATGATTGCTTTGATGATAAATTCATATTTGAATGGCAACCTAATGATTGCTTTTAAATGTAAATTACATGGATAAGTCCCAACATGCGGGTGATTACTATCTGAAAAAAGATACCCATTGCAATTAACAAGAAAGAGCTTAGTCAATATTACAGACGTAAATTTTAATGAAATCCATTTGCACTCATCTTTATCTTCGGTACTTTCCAAACATTTACCAGATATCTCAGATCAAACCAACTATTCCACTCTTTCTAAATCCAGCAATAATCTCGAAGTTTTTTTTTATTGAGGCATAAAAGCCCCCCCCACGAAATAACAAAAAGAGAGGATTCAATAGGGTGTGTTGGAAGAAGATGCCACCTAATCCCTTGCACCCCTTACCCCATTACATGGTAAACGTCTTCACCGGTGGTTGTTGTTGTTACTCAGGATTAAGTGGAAGAGAAAAAGGATTAGAGTAGCGAAAAGAAAGAAATGGGAAAAAGGGGGCCAACGAAATCAAGAACTTAACTCCCAGAAAAAAGATTAAGCGAAAGTACTTAGGAGAGAAATAAAAGCAGTTAAGTCCTACGTGAGGAAAGGAGCTCTTGATTTTATCAACAAAATGTACCCACCAGCACCAAATAACAGGAGGAATGGAGAACATGGAGATTTTTATGTTCGTTTCAAGTATGTGAAAAGGCCATGTACGTATTCCAATCATGAGGAAAATTTAAAGTAAATAATGTATATGATTAAATGCATTTTACTCTATTTAATTGATGAATAGCTTAACAGATTAACCAAAATATACTGGTATCTCATATTTGTATCTTTTTGGAATATCACGAGCTATCTCGTGCAAAAATTAAGTTTTTATTTGTGGACAAACACGAGTATTTTAGGCTCTTTTATATAATTTAAAAATAAATTCACGTCAATTTATGAATTTTTCTTTTCGAATTTACTCGTGATATCAACTGTTTGGCAACAATTAACAATGTTCTTCGTTCATAAATTCTTCACTAATTCTTCGTTTGCATGTTCTGCTGTAAAAAGATTGATGAAGAACTCTTTGTTAATGTTCTATAATAGAAGCGGACAATTTATATGCAAATGTATTAATAATTAGCAAGAAGTTAACTAATTAGGAATCTACGAGCATTCGGATAGCTATAATGTTGTACTGACTTAATTCATTTAACGAAAATAGCTTTCGTAAATTTAAAATCATGACATTCTTATTTGCTATCATTTTAGATATTATTCACCTCCTTTCTTATCATAAACTTATGGTACATTTATGGTTCAATGGTAATCGAATGATTGCTTTGATGATAAATTTTGGTTCAATGGTAATCGAATGATTGATTTGATGGTAAATTCATGTTTCAATGGTAACCTAATGGATGCTTTTAATGGTAAATTCATGTTTCAATGATAACCTAATAGATGTTTTTAATGATAAACTCACGTTTAAATGGTAACCAAATGGATGTTTCTGATGGTAAATTGCATGGTAAGCAAGCGGGTATTTACTGTTTACGAAAAAAAATCGCCATTAGAATTAACAAGAAAGAGATTAGTCAATATTACAGACATAGTGTATAATGAAATCCCTTTGCATTCCTCTTTAATTTCGGTACTTTCTAAACATTTATCAGATATCTCAGATCAAACCAACACTTCCACTTTTTCGAAATCAGGAATAATCTCGAAGTTTTTTTTTTTTATTGAGACATAAAAGCCCCTCCACGAAAAAATCGAAAAGAGAGGATCCAACAGGGTCTGCAGGAAAAGATGCCCCCTAATCCCTGCCACCCCTTACCCCATTACAAGGTAAAAGTCTTCACCGGTGGTTGTTGTTGTTGTTACTCAGGATTAAGTGGAAGAGAAAAAGGATTAAAGTAGTGAAAAGAAAGAAGTAGGAAAGAGGGGGGCCAACGAAATCAAGAACTTAACTCCCAGAAAAAGATTAAGAGAAAGTACTTAGAAGAGAAATAAAAACAGTTAAGTCCTACGTGAGGAAAGGAACTCTTGATTTTATCAACAAAATGTACCGACCAGCACCAAATAACAGGAGAAATGGAGAACATGGAGATGTTTATGCCTGTTTCAACTATGGGATAAGGGCATGTACTTGTTCTTATAGTGAGGTAAATTTAAAGCAAGTAATACAAATGCAAGTAAATTTAAAGCAAGTAATTAATTGTATTTTACTCAATTTAAGTGGCTAATAGCTTAAACGATTATCCAATATGTACTCGTATCTCATAGTTGTATTTTTTTGGAATATCACGAGCCGTCTCGTGCAAAAAAAAATATTTATGGACAAAGAGTATTTTTAGCAGTGTTATATTATTCTTATATACATTTACGAATTTACTCATAAATTTAAGAATTTTCTTCCCAAAATTACTCGTGATATCAACAGTTTGGAAACAATTATCAATGTTCTTCATTCATAAATTCTTCACTAATTCTTCGTTTGCATGTCCTTCTGTAAAAAGGTTGCTGAAGAACTCTATGTTAATATTAATATTCTATTATAGAAACTGACAACTTGTATGTATATGTATAAATATTTACCAAGAAGTGAACTAATTAGAAATCTATGAACATTCGGATAGCTATAATTTTATACTGACTTAATTCATTTAACGAAAATAGCTTTCGTAAAACAAAAATCAAGCCATTCTTATTTGATATCATTTTAGATATTATTCTCTCTCTTTTAGTAAATATCATAAATTTATGGTACATTTATTGTTCAATAGTAATCGAATGATTGCTTTGATGCTAAATTTATGGTTCAATGGTAATCTAATGGATGCTTTTCATGGTAAATTGCATGATAAAATTACAGTATGCGGGTATTTACTTCTGAAAAAAAATCGCCATTGCAATTAACAAGAAAGACCTTAGTCAACATTACAGACATAGTGTATAATGAAATCCATTTGCACTCCTCTTTATTTTCGGTACTTTCTAAACATTTATCAGATATCTCAGATCAAATCAACACTTCCACTCTTTCGAAATCCAGCAATAATCTTTAAGTTTTTTTTATTGAGGCATAAAAGCCCCTCCACGAAAAAAATCGAAAAGAGAGGATTCAACAGGGTCTGTTGGATGAATATGCCCCCCCCCCAATCCTTCCACCCCTTACCCCATTACTAGGTAAACGTCTTCACCGGTGGTTGTTGTTGTTACTCAAGATTAAGTGGAAGAGAAAAATAATTAAAGTAGTGAAAAGAAAGAAATATTAAAAGAAAAATCGGGAACTCGACGAAATCGAGAACTTAACTCCCAGAAAAAGATTAAGAGAAAGTACTTAGAAGAGAAATAAAAGCAGTTAAGTCCTACGTGAGGAAAGGAGCTCTTGATTTTATCAACAAAATGTACCCGACCAGCACCAAATAACAGGAGGAATGGAGAACATGGAGCTATTTACGCTTGCTTCAACTATGGGATAAGGGCATGTACTTATTCTTATAGTGAGGAAAATTTAAAGCAAGCAATATAGATGGTTAATTGTATTTTACTCAATTACAGTGCAATTTTTATCCCCATGACATATTAGCTCAAATATGCCAGTATGCCATACATTTTTGTTTGGGGGATATCATGAACCCTCTCGCCAAAAAGTTAATTTTATTTATGGACAAATACGAATATTTTTGGTTGTTTAATATTGACAGATTAGATATAGTGTTACTGGCGTCCATAGCATATCTTCAAAGCTAGTTATGTCCCCTGGGTATGAGTAACAGTGGGGCAGCCTTTGCCTTTTGGCGCAAAGATTAACTTCTGTATTGCCAGCTGTATTAGAGACGACATATTAACAGATTATCTCAAATATACTGGTATGACATATTAGTATCTATTTGAAATATCAAGAGCTAACTCGTGCAAAAATTAATTTTTATTTGTAGACAAACACGAGTATATTTGTCTGTTTTACATAATTTTCATGTGAATTCATAAATGTACTCGTAAATTTGAAAATGTTCTTGCCGAATTTACTCGTGATATCAACTGTGTGGCAACAATTGTCAATGTTCGTCATTCATAAATTCTTCAAATTCTTCGTTTGCATGTTCTTCTGTGAAAAGATTGGTGAAGAACTCAATGTTAGTGCTGATGTTCTATAATAGAAACCGACAACTTGTATGTAAATGTATCAATATTTAACAAGAAGTGAACAAAATTGGAATCCATGAACATTTGGACAGCTATCATGTTATACAGTCTCAATTCATTTAACAAAAATAGCTTTCGTAAAACTGAAATCAAGCCATTCTTATTTGCTATCATTTTAGATATTATTCTCGCTCCGTTAGTAAATATCGTAAATTTATAGTACATTTATTGTCCATTGGTAATCGAATAATTGCTTTAATGTTAAATTCATGTTTGAATGGCAACCTAATGGTTGCTCTTAAAAGTAAATTACTTGGTTAAATCACAACATGCGGGCATTTACCGCCATTAAATCGCCATTGAAATTAGCAAGAAAGAGCTTAGTCAATATTAAAAACGTAATGTATAATGAAATTCATTTGCACTTATCTTTATTTTCGGTAATTTCTAAATATTTATCAGATATCTCAGATCAAACCAACACTTCCACTCTTTCTAAATCCAGCAATAATCTCGAATTTTTTTTATAGAGACATAAAAGCCCCTCCACAAAAAAAATCAAAAAGAGAGGATTCAACAGAGTCTGTTGGAATAAGATGCCCCCCCCAATCCTTCCACCCCTTACCCCATTACAAGGTAAACGTCTTCACCGGTGGTTGTTGTTGTTACTCAGGATTAAGTGGAAGAGAAAAAGGATTAAAGTAGTGAAAAGAACGAAATAGGAAAAGAGGGGGCCAACGAAATCAAGAACTTTACTCCCAGAAAAAAGATTAAGAGGAAGTACTTAGGAGAGAAATAAAAGCAGTTAAGTCCTACGTGAGGAAAGGATCTACTGATTTTATCAACAAAATGTATCCACCAGCACCCAATAACAGGAGGAATGTAGGACATGGAGATGTTTACGTTTGTTTCAACTATGGGATAAGGGCATGTACTCGTTCCAATCGTGCGCAAAATTTAAAGCAAGAAATGCATTTGATTAATTGTATTTTACTCTATTTAAATGGTTAACAGATTATCCCAAATATACTCGTATCTTCTATTTGTTTCTTTTGGAATATCACGAGCCATCTCGGCCAAAAAGGAATTTTTATTTACGGACGAACACGAATATTTTAGGCTATTTTATATTATTCTAATATAAATTTACCAATTTTTTTTCCCGAATTTACTCATGATATTAACTGTCTGGCAGTAATTATTAATGCTTTTAATTCATAAATTCTTCAATAATTCTTCATTTCTTCAATAGTTCTTTAGTACACAAAATATTATTGAGGTGCTGCAGGTTATTTTTGCCACTTAAGAATTGTACACCACTTAAGAATGTTGCCTTTTTTACAGATCCTTTGTCTGCTATTTTGGCTGTTGCTTCACATACAATGAATGATTCCTAGCAAGTGCAGGAAGTTTAGATGATTTTTAATCAAGACATTTTACTGGATGCAAAATTGTTCTTCGGTGGATTCCTAGCCACTGCAACATTCCAGTTAACGATAAAGCTGACACCCTTTCAAAAAAATGGATGGAATTTGCAAATGTCACATTATACCTTGTCCTACCAGCAAATATGTGGTGTAATAAAAAATAGATTGCAAATTTCCCTCCGAAATGACCTTATTGAAGTTGTGATGGGTAAGGTCTGGAGTTCATTATTGTACTCCTCCCCGGCCCATGGACCTTTCTTGCTAGACTTTTACTGCCAATTTTAAACTTTTGATTGGACATGGCTTTTTACAAGGTCACCTTTTGAAAATTTGTTTGAAAATTTGAACAATATATATAAATATATATAGGGAGAGTGTGAACTAATAGAAGGAATTGAAATAAAAGAACAACTCTAAAATGTTTCTTTAGATTTCCAATAGTTAGAATTTGTTTTTTAAATAATATCATCATAGATAATTATTGATTTTTATATTTAATTACTATACAAGATATCTAACTTATACATTCTGATGAATTTTTCGTAAATAATTTTTAAATAACGTTCAAAAATTTTAAAAATTAAAATAGTTTATGAGTTTCTTTCTGATATTAGTTACATAATACTAATTATTGATTGATAAAGTTATCATTAAAATTATTTAATCAATAAAAAATGAAGAATAGAAGTTTGTTTTAATAAGAATTTATTTATAAATGAAATAAATATACTTTAATGTAATAATACATTTTTATAAAGATTTTATTAAATAAAAATATTTTAACGAAATATTTTTATATAGTTCCCATTAAATAAAATATCAAAATTTGTATTAAATTTTATAAGACAAATTTTAAAGGATAACGTGTTATGTTTAATACAAAATTTAATTATAACGATAGTTGAGAATATTACTTTAGAAAAATATAACTAAAGTAAAGCATAGTAATAAAATTTTTAATTTTCTGATTTTTTTCTTTAATTTTCTTAAAAATAGAGTAATAAAATTTCTTAAAATAATATTGTTTTTTTTTCGTTATCTGTTACTTAGTTAAAAATAATTTTAAGTTTGTCTGTACTTTAAAATTTAATACTTTTGCTAAAGTATTATTTTTTTATCCATCATAAAATGAAAGAAGTGATTTTCATCGTATTTTAAAAGATAACTAATTTGGGATATCATCCATTATTAATGCACTTAACTAAGAAAAAGCAAAAATAATGTTTAAAACTCCCCGAAATCTTATTTGTAAAAGACGAGGCATAAAACCGTGAATAATTCCAATAAAAGTCATTTTTCTTTTCGTTTAAATAATTAATTTTGTAAGGTGATGAATTTTTTTTCTATTCCAAATATTTTTGGATATGAATTTTGTCAATTTAGGAAACTGGTTTTGGGGGATAATTAAGTTTATGAATTTTAAAAGAGTTAAATTTTTTTGCTGTTGTATAAGCATTAATTTATTAAATTTCTCATTTGCGGTTCAAGAAAGATTTGTTATTGTAAAAATTTATGTTCATGTTACTAAAATAAAAAAATAAATAAATAAAAAATTGCAATAAGAATAATTTGTCGTCATTTTGTCATTATTGCATAGTAAAATTTATATTATTAGGATGTGATCTATGGCTATCGTGTTAAGGCAAATATTGCACCGAAGTTTAATATTTATTTTTATCACAATTTTTTTTAAATATTTCCTTAATATTAAAATTTTTAAATTTACACTAAATTTTTACTTATGTATGTAAGATGTACTTAAAAGCCAAACCCAAACCAGTAATGTGTTATTCAAACAATTTTGTTATGACAGCATTTCAGTCTAAATGAAAAAAATAAAATTTTGAAAACCCCTTTTAAAATTAATGAATTTAATCCATTTTTAAAATAGAAATCTAGAAAAATCTCTAAAACTAGTAATCAGTTCTGTACAAAACAAATGACTTATGACAACATTTTCCAACTAAATGTTTGAAAACTCTCCTTGAAAATCTTTGATAGATCTTACTTTAACTTTTTAATTATTCATCATAGGATATACAATAATTTTAAATATAGACTAATGGCTGAAACAGGAAATAAATAATTTTATAAACATGCGAGTTTTGGTAAGAATTTTCATTTAAATGGAAAAATTAAATTTAAAAAATTAAATTGATGCAATTCCCCATTAAGTCCAATTCGTATATAATGCTTCGGTTTGTTTATGGTAAAATCTATCGAAACTTCTAGATCTAGAACTAGTGGCGGAAAATAGAAAGAAGCTTTCTAATAAACATGACGGCATTTTATATTCTAAAAGAAAAACAATTTTTGAAAAGCCTCTTGACTGAACTCGCTATTGAATAGAATCCATCTACGATACTTCAAATTATCTGTCATAAGATTTAACTTTAAAACCTAAAAGAGAGGCTCAAACCACAAATACACAAATAAGCTCTACACAAAGCATGTTAATTCAATGCGGCATTTTTAATCCAAGCGAAAAACCAAATTTTTGAAAGGCCTCTTTTGAAAATTACTGACTGAAAACTCGCCATTAAATTGAATCCATACGTAACTCTTTTCATCGTTAGAGAAGTACCACCACGTAATTCTTCTCCAACCAGTGTTCACTGCTGCAATGCTGGTTATCAAAAATGATTTAAAAGGCATGATTTTGTCCATGATTCGGAAAACACTAGCAAATGTCTTTCCAAAGAGAAGTTTCAAAATGAAATGGTATGGATCAGCATTCTCAACACGTTTCACAAGCTCAAGAGCGTGAAATGAGAGTGCTCTGCTCTTAAATGTTACTTCCGTGGACGGGAAGTTACATTTTAAACCTCGGACTTCTCGCCCGAGCAGGGTAATTAGTGTAATAAGTCGGAGAGTCAAAGCAGCGGGTCTTGAATTTAAGGGCTTGTCTCGGTACTCGAAATGAATGTAGGTGGCATACATGCTGACTCCAGCTGGTTCTTGAGGTGTTAATCTGTTGCTCTGTGGCAAAGGAGAAATATGCCGATATCAATGTGGTGAAAATTTAACTGTAATCAAAGTCATGTATATTTTTCGCAGTTGTGCTGGGTTGTGTAAAACTATTTCTTAGATTTTTAAACCTTTATAGTAAATTTTTTTATATATCACTGACATATGAAACGAAATTTCTGTCTGCCTTTCAAATTAAAATTAAACCGAAAATTTAACCTAAAGTATTTTTACCAAGACAAGTATATTCTGGGTCTGACGCCGGAGTGATTACTGTTCTGGAGCTAAGTGTTACAGGTTTCGGATTCGAGTCCCGACTGTGCCGCAATAACTAGTAGTGTCTCGAAATCCACTTTATACAGTAGGTCCAGATCTAATATAACTGTGGAGCGTTTAGCGTAGGCTACCCCGTGAAAACATCTCCTATTTCGAGATCTGTCAGTCGGCAGATGGCCGTGGTCAACACTAGGAGCTGTTGCGCCAATGATGAAGCACAAGTTAATATTTTTTTCAAAATTTTTGCAGGGCAACGTATATCTATGTCATCGCAGCGTTTGGTACCACACGCTTCAGGTTCGAATCCTGGAGGTAGCTTAGATGTTTGTTTAGTGGTTCAGAATACACTTTAAACTTTAGGTCTCGGTTTAATTGGTCTAAAGTGTCCACAAAATGACAGTAGAAAATCAAACAAAACCAATTCCTCATGGTCCATTCCAGACAACTTCTAGTACGACAAAATGATTTATAAACACATCCTTCAGTATGGCTATCAGGGAGAGTTCTGCTACGGAAGGCAAGAGCATTGTCCCAGAACGAAACAGAAATAAGTTTTACAATAAAGATGCTAATTCAATGCGGTATTTTTAATCCAAGCGAAAGACTAAATTTTTGAAAAGCCTCTTTGAAAATTAATGACTGAAAACTCGCCATTAAATTGAATCCATACATAAGTCTTTTCATCATTAGAGAAGTACCACCACGCAATTCTTCTCCAACCAGTGTTCACTGCTACAATGCTAGTTACCAATAATGATTTAAAAGGCATAATTTTAAGCACGGTTCGCAAACACAAGCAAATGTCTTCCCAAAGAGTTGCAGAAGGAAATGGTATGGATCGGTATTCTTAACACGTTTCACAAGCCCAAGACCGTGAAATGAGAGTGCTCTGCTCTTAAATGTTACTTCCGACAACGGATTGTAAGTTACATTTTAAACCTCTGATTTCTCGCCCGAGCAGTGTAATTAGTGTAATAAGTCGGAGAGTCGAAGCAGCGGGTCTTGATTTCAAGGGCTTGTCTCGGAACTGGGAATGAATGTAGATGGTATACATGCTGACTCCAGCTGGTTCTTGGGGTGTTAATCTGTTGCTCTGTGGCAAAGGAGAAATATGCTGATATAAATGTGGCTGGAGATTTAACTGTAATCAATGTTGTGCTAGATTGTCTAAAACTATTTCTTAGATTTTAGATTTTTAAAACTTTATAGTAAATTTCTTGTATATCTCAATGCATATATATGAAGCGAAATTTGTATCTGGTTTTTTAATTAAAATAAAACCTAAAATTTAACAAAAAATATTGTTACCAAGATAGCTTATATTTCGAGGCATTAGAGTCGTTAGAGCTATATCGCTCAGTTATACAGGTTTCGGATTCGTGTCCCGCGGGTGTCATGGATGTTTGTAGTGATTCAGTATCCGTGTTAAAAAGTAGGTTCCAGTCTAATATGACTATATGGTGAAAGCTAACCCGTAAAAATGAAACATCTCCTATCTCGAAATCTGCCAGTAGGAAAACAGACTTTGGACAACCTTAGGGGCTAAAGAAGATATGATAAAGAAGAAGTTAATATTCATGGCAAGTTTTTTGGAGTGCAGCGTTGATCTACCTCCTCATGGCTTTTGGTAGTACAGATTTCAGATTCGAATCCTGGCAGTGACATAAATGTTTTTCAGAGGTTCAGAAACCATGTTAAACTGTAGGTCTCGATCTAACTAGCCTAAAGTGTACACAAAATGACCATGGAGCGACAAACCAAACCTTCGTGGTGCATTCTAGGCAATGTTTATTACGTCAAAATGATCTACAAACACGGCCTTCAATCTGGCTCTCAGAGTCTCTTACAGTTCTTCTGTGCAAAGCAGGTGCATTGTGCCAACACAAACCAGAAATAAGATCTACAATAAAGATGGTAATTCAATGCGGCATTTTTAATCCAAGCGAAAAACTAGATTTTTGAAAGACCTCTTTGAAAATTAATGACTGAAAATTCACCATTAAATTGAATCCATACGTAACTCTTTTCATCATTAGAGAAGTACCACCACGTAATTTTTCTTCAACCAGTGTTCACTGCTGCAATGCTGGTTATCAAAAATTATTTAAAAGGCATGATTTGTGCTTGATTCGGAAAACACAAGCAAATGTCTTTCCAAAGAGAAGTTGCAAAATGAAATGGTATGCATCAGCATTCTCAACACGTTTCGCATGCTCAAGACCGTGAAATGAGAGTGTCCTGCTCTTAAATGTTACTTCCGTGGACGGGAAGTTACATTTCAAACCTCTGACTTCTCGCCCGAGCAGGGTAATTAGTCTAATAAGTCGGAGAGTTGAAACAGCGGGCTTGAATTTAAGGGCTTGTCTCGGGACTCGAAATGAATGTAGGTGGCATACATGCTGACTCCTGCTGGTTCTTGAGGTGTTAATCTGTTGCTCTGTGGCAAAGGAGAAATATGCTGATAAAAATGTGGCAGAAAATTTAACTGTAATCAAAGTCGTGTATTTTTTTCGCCGTTATGCTGGGTTGTGTAAAACTATTTCTTAGATTTTTAAACATTTATAGTAAATTTTTTATATATCACTGATATATGAAACGGAATTTCTGTCTACCTTTCTAATTAAAATAAAACCGAAAAGTTAACCAAGAATATTATTATCAACATACTTCCTGAGCCTGACGGCTGAGTGTCACTCGGCTATCAAACACTGACACTCGGTGCTACGGGTTTCGGCTTCGAGTACTTGGCGATAAATATAGTATCCTCATAGGCGATGCTATAGATGCTTGTAGTGGTTCGGAATCTATTTTAAAAAGTAGGACCTGGTTTATTAAGAATATAAAACTCTGAGCGTAAGCCTGCCAACCTTACCCCGTAAAAAAACAAAACTCTCCTTTATTGAAATCTGCCAGTACGCAGACGGCCTTGGCCCACCATGGGCTATTGCGCCGCTGATGATGATAAATTAAATTCGTGATTTTTTTTGCCATTGTGCTGGGCTGTGAAATACTATTTCTTAAATTTTAGATTTTATTTTTTTTTCAAACTTTGAAGTCAATTTTCTTTATATATCTCACTGCATATATGAAACAAAATTTATGTACATTTCTAATTAAAATAAAACCGAAAATTTAACCAAAAATGTTATTACCAAGATAGCTTATAATTAGAGACGTGATGACCGAGTGACTAGAGTTCTGTCGCTGGATGCTATGAGTTTTAGGTTTAAGTCCCGCCCTATGTTATGGATGCTTGTAGTGGTTCGGAATTCATTTTAACCGTAGGTGAACGGCTGAAATGATTGTAGAGCATTGGGCGTAGTACCCTGTAAAAAACAAAACGTCTCCTATCTTGAAATCTGCCAGTAGTGAAACAGTCTTGGACAACACCAGGGGCTTTTACGCCAATTATGACGAAGAACTTAATATCCTTTTCAAATATTTTGAAGTGCAGCGTGGTGTTTGATGCAACAGGTATCAGGTTAAATCCTAGCGGCGGCAGGGATGCTTGTTAACTGTAGGTTTCGGTCTAATCATCGAACCGTTATGATCTATTTTTAAGCGATCCGTCCGAAATCGATATCCTCCACAGGCCTCTCTTCCGGAGCTTTCATAATGTCTCTGTGAGAAATGGTTCAATATTCCCCTAAACATTATTCCGCACTTGTATGGTTCGATTCCCAGGTGAATTCAAGCTGTGTTACATGCCAAAGGCGGTCAAACGCCATATTAGTAAAGGATTCTTTGCAACTCTAGGATGTTGATTATATATATATATATATATGATCGAAAGCCAGTACCTTCAGAGATATTATTTTGTGGTAACTGCTCCGAATTTTTCCATAACATATGGGTTTGGTTTGGTATGTTGCTCTACTGTCATCTAGTGCACACGAAATGCTAAACAGACCAGGATCTACAGTTTAAAGTGGATTCCGAACCACTCACAAACGTCCATGCCACCGCCAGGACTCGAACCTGGTGCCTGGGATACCAAAGACCAGAGCGCTAGCCACTTGGCCGCCAGGCCGCTCTTAAAATATGGAAGAGAAACCCATAAAATCTTCCCTCTAACAGCCTATTTCTCATTACAAGATCTTTTACTCCAGCATCAAAACTGAACATTCCGCACGTTAATACGAGTATCATCACTATATCAATAATGGTCTGCATTGTCTATGGAAACTTTCTTAATAATAACAACTTTCTTTATTTTATTATATTTTTGTTATTTTATTTTGAAACTTCAAGTGAACTTTGTAATTAAAATTAATATTTTTAGAATATTTCAAAAGTATTTTGTCAGAAAAATTTAATAGAAAATAAAATTAATTTATAAAAAATCCTTTATTAATAAAAAACATTCTTGCATTTTTACAAGATACATTTAAAAAATGATTACTTAATACCCTTAATAAGTAATTATTACTTAATAACTATACTTAATTACTTAATACTTAATACTCTTACCCTTAATTCCTTTAATTAAAAAAGAGATATATATATATATATATATATGTATATACATAAAAAATTTTTTTAATATTATAACCAAAAAATGCAAAAATAATACAAACCTCTTTAATTCATGTCATATATTAAATTTCAGATTCATAACATGTAATAATCGTCACAATTTCAAACTAGTAATAATACTTAAAAAACATATCTAATATTGTGAATAATATAGAAGAGAAAGTCACTCGATAGAAGGAAATTACTCCTTGGAGAGTGATTATAATGTGGAGTAATTTCATTCTGAAAGAATTATAAATATTTATGTAGATATTTAAATCAGAATTTAATTACATTTGAGACAGAATATTAACATTAATTACTCTAAATTGATCACATAATACTACCACTCCAAAAAAATAGTTATGAATTTGTGAGTTATTACATACTTATTGTTAATTTTAATTTCATAATGTTTATCTTATTTAATTCTATTCTAATATCTTTACATATCTGAAATTAAGTACATAAATACATATTAAATGCATAATAAATATTTTAAATTTATTCCTTTATCAATTTCAAGTTAATCGTTTAATCATTTAAAGGATTTAATTTTGGACCAACATGTGATCTAAAAGTAAAGCTTTAAATCACATGCATAATAAAGACAGAGTTCGAATTCGCTGATGGTGTCCATTGCAGTCATTGTTTTCAAAATCGAGAAGACTCAATGGCGATTGTGACAACATAAATAAGCGTCTCGCATCCATATTCAAAATACTTCGTGGATGTTTTTCATGCTTATATATGTCTATGGGGCCTGATGGCCGAGTGACTAGCGCTGTGGTGCTCTGTGCCACATGCTTCGGGTTCGACTTCTGGCGGTGCCATGGATGTTTGTAGTGGTTCGGAATCCAATTAAAACCGTAGGACAGGTCTTATAAGACTACTAGTATCGAACTCACGAATTCTGTGTGAGACGAGTATTTAACCATTCGACCATTTTGCCCATTGTCTAATAATGGCTGTAGAACTTTGGGAATACTGCTGACAACCCTACCCCGTAAAAAAAATCTCCTGTCTCAAAATCTGCGGGAGACGGACTTGGCCAACCATGGCGTAGTTGTACCAATGATGAGGATGACGATGACAATATATGCCTATACGATATGTAAATGGCGCTGTTCTTCTTAGAAGTCTACTGGAAGTCAATAAATTCTTTTCCTTGCCCTCCCTGAAATTACCTGATGGTATCTGTTGCAGTCACTGATTTCAGAGACAAGGAGACTCATTGGCAATTGTGAAAGTATGTAAGATCTGGGTTGGTGTGTACAAGTGAAACAGAAGGTTTACCGATGTATATAGAAAACGGTTTTTTTTCCTTCTTTTATTAAATTTTGTTTATGATTATATTATTAAGATCACGAAAAATAAGCAAAAGTAAAATTACTATTAAATTAGAAATCAAACGATCTAGAAGTCGAAGAATTAGAAATAGAAAGATTTTTTTTTGATCAAAATTATTTCTATTCCTAATTTTTTAACTTCCAGATAAAAAAAAAATTCTGATATCCAGTGTGCTACTCTGATTAAAATCCTAAATTAATTAGACAATATCCTTATTTCTTCATTCATGCATTTTTTATTTCATTTATGCATTATGCAAATGGACAAAAGCATTGCAATACACGTAATTTATTTTCCAAACAATTTTTTGGATCGTAAAACATAAAATTAATTCTACCATAAAATAAAAATCTTTTCTAGAAAAAAAAAAAAAAAAAACTAATTATTTTTCCAATAAAAATTCATGAAAGCCATTTAATGAAATATTTTAAACATAGCAACACGATGATTTTATTTTTAGAAATATAAACAACACTTAAAAATATCTATAATGGTAAAAAATGTATTAATTAAATAAACAAAGAATTTTTTTAATATTTTAAAACAGTTTTGAAAACTATTACCAGACTTGTTCAAGCAATTACTTCTGCCACATTAGCTAACACGGAATTAAAAAAGGCCCAAGAGGCAATTATTTACGTAATTCATTTTTTTAACTCTTAAATATTTACTTTATTGCTGCATTATCCATGCATAAATAATCATAATTCCCAAATTAATCATTTATCATTTTTATACTGGTATGAAAAATACAAGCAATGATTTTTTTTTGTCGTAATTCTACAAGAAATCACGATTGAAAGCTTGAAATTTAAAGTACAGGATAAAACACTGTACTTAAAGGATGGAAAAAGCTTTCTAAAGTAGAAATTAATGGAACACGTATTATTCTATTAATAGAACACGTATTATTCTATTAATAGAACACGTATTATTCTACAAATAGAACACATATTCTATTAATAGGACACATATTATTCTATTAATAGAACGCATTCCATGTGTGTGTTCCATGTATGCATTAATAAAACACGTATTAATATAAAACATTCCATGCATGTGTTCTGTTGATTTGTGTTCTATTAATAGAGTAATACATGTTCTTTGAAATTTAAAGTACAGACACAATACACTGTACTTAAAGGATGGAGAAAGCTTACTAAAGTAAAGGTTATAGAACACATACAAACACTTATTAATAGAGCACATACAAACTTATATTAATAGAACACATATTATTCTATTAATATAACATACATTATTCTATTAATATAACATATATTATTCTATTAATAGAACACATATTATTCTAAATAGAACGCTTATTATATTAATAGAACTTATATTATTCTAAATAGAATTTATAATAGAATAATAGAACTCATATTATTCTATTAATAGAAAATTATATTATTCTATTAATAGAACACTTATTATTCTATTAATAATACACATTCCATGTCATGTGTTCTATGTATGCATTAATAGAACACGTATTAATAGAGTAAAACTTTACTTGCATGTGTTCTGTTGATTTGTGTTCTATTAACAGAATAATATATGTTCTTTGAAATTTAAAGTATAGAGACAATACACTGTACTTAAAGGATGGAAAAAGCTTATTAAACTAAAATTAATATAACGCAAACACATATTAATAGAACACATATTATTCTATTAATATAACATATATTATTCTAAATAGAACACATATTATTCTATTAATATAACATATATTATTCTAAATAGAACCCATATTATACTATTAATAGGACATATTCCATGTGTGTGTTCCATGTATACATTAATAGAACACATATTAATAGAATGAAACCTTCCATGTATGTGTTCTGTTAATTTGTGTTATATTAATAGAACATATACATGGAATGAAAGAAATGGCTTATCCAAAAATACAGCTGTCCTTAAGATTGCCAATTCGGGGCAAATAAACTCCTCACGTGACTTTTCTTCATTGTGTAATGTAAACGATGATATCTTGGCGAATTTCGGCGACAATCCTCACTGTTTGCTGTTATTATTCTATGCTGTTGGCGAGAAGGGAGAAAAAGGTCTACTATCATACAACGATTTTCAATTTTCAAAGGAAATGGTCAATTGTTTTAGCTGTAAATAAATGTAAATTTATTTTTTTCTAAATATTTAGCGTTTATATTCTGCTAAAAATAATATAATCGCATATAATCGCACCGAATGACATCTGCTCAAACCATCTTAGTTTCCATTCATCAATACCAACAATATTTCCTTTGTTGGATGTTGTCCAGCGGATAAAATCGCACCGAATGACATCTGCTCAAACCATCTTAGTTTCCATTCATCAATACCAACAATATTTCCTTTGTTGGATGTTATCCAGCGGATATAATCGCACCGAATGACATCTGCTCAAACCATCTTAGATTCCATTCATCAATACCAACAATATTTCCTTTGTTGGATGTTGTCCAGCGGATAGAATCGCACCGAATGACATCTGCTCAAACCATCTTAGTTTTCCATTTGTCATAGAATCGCACCGAATGACATCAATACCAAACCATCTTATATTTCAATACCAACAATATTTCCTTTGTTGGATGTTATCCAGCGGATATAATCGCCCCGAATGACATCTGCTCAAACCATCTTAGTTTCCATTCATCAATACCAACAATATTTCCTTTGTTGGATGTTATCCAGCGGATATAATCGCCCCGAATGACATCTGCTCAAACCATCTTAGTTTCCATTCATCAATACCAACAATATTTCCTTTGTTGGATGTTGTCCAGCGGATAAAATCGCCCCGAATGACATCTGCTCAAACCATCTTAGTTTCCATTCATCAATACCAACAATATTTCCTTTGTTGGATGTTATCCAGCGGATAAAATCGCACCGAATGACATCTGCTCAAACCATCTTAGTTTCCATTCATCAATACCAACAATATTTCCTTTGTTGGATGTTGTCCAGCGGATATAATCGCACCGAATGACATCTGCTCAAACCATCCTAGTGTCCATTCATCAATACCAACAATATTTCCTTTGTTGGATGTTATCCAGCGGATATAATCGCACCGAATGACATCTGCTCAAACCATCTTTGTTGTTTCCATTCATCAATACCAACAATATTTCCTTTGTTGGATGTTATCCAGCGGATAAAATCGCCCCGAATGACATCTGCTCAAACCATCTTAGTTTCCATTCATCAATACCAACAATATTTCCTTTGTTGGATGTTGTCCAGCGGATAAAATCGCCCCGAATGACATCTGCTAAACCATCTTAGATTCTATTCATCAATACCAACAATATTTCCTTTGTTGGATGTTATCCAGGGATATAATCGTTGTCCAGCGAATATAATCGCACCGAATGACATCTGCTCAAACCATCCTAGTGTCCATTCATCAATACCAACAATATTTCCTTTGTTGGATGTTGTCCAGCGGATATAATCGCACCGAATGACATCTGCTCAAACCATCTTAGTTTCCATTCATCAATACCAACCATATTTCCTTTGTCGGATGTTGTCCAGCGGATATAATCGCACCGAATGACATCTGCTCAAACCATCTTAGATTCTATTCATCAATACCAACAATATTTCCTTTGTTGGATGTTGTCCAGCGGATATCTGCTCAAACCATCCTAGTGTCCATTCCTCAATACCTACAATATTTTCTTTTTTGGATGTTCTCCATCGAATATAATTGCACCGAATGACATCTGCTCAAACCATCTTAGTTTCCATTCATCAATACCAACAATATTTCCTTTGTTGAATGTTGTCCAGCGAATATAATCGCACCGAATGACATCTGCTCAAACCATCCTAGTTCCATTCCAATACCAACAATATTTCCTTTGTTGGATGTTGTCAGCGGATATAATCGCACCGAATGACATCTGCTCAAACCATCCTATTGTCCATTCCTCAATACCAACAATTTCCTTTGTTGGATGTTGTCCAGCGGATATAATCGCACCGAATGACATCTGCAAACCACCTCAAACCATATTTCCTTTGTTGGAGTTGACCGCATGACATCTGCTCAAACCATAGTGACCATTCCTCAATACCAACAATATTTCCTTTGTTGGATGTTGTCCAGCGGATATAATCGCACCGAATGACATCTGCTCAAACCATCTTAGTTTCCATTCATCAGCGGAATATAATCGCACCGAATGACATCTGCTCAAACCATCTTAGTTTCCATTCATCAATACCAACAATATTTCCTTTGTCGGATGTTGTCAAGCGGATATAATCGCACCGAATGACATCTGCTCAAACCGTCTTAGATTCCATTCATCAATACCAACAATATTTCCTTTGTTGGATGTTCTCCAGCGAATATAATCGCACCGAATGACATCTGCTCAAACCATCTTAGTTTCCATTCATCAATACCAACCATATTTCCTTTGTCGGATGTTGTCCAGCGGATATAATCGCACCGAATGACATCTGCTCAAACCATCTTAGATTCCATTCATCAATACCAACAATATTTCCTTTGTTGGATGTTCTCCAGCGAATATAATCGCACCGAATGACATCTGCTCAAACCATCCTAGTGTCCATTCCTCAATACCTGCAATATTTCCTTTGTTGGATGTTGTCCAGCGGATATAATCGTACCGAAAGACATTTGTTCCATTCCGCAATTCCACATTCTAGTGTCCATTCCTCAAAACCAACAACGGTTGAGTTGTTGGATGTTCTCCAGCGAATATAATCGTACCGAACTATATCTGCTGAAACCATCCTACTGTCCATTCCTCAATACCAATAATCTCTCCTTTGTTGGATATTTTCCAGCAGATATAATCTCATCAAAAGACATCTACTCAATCCATCCTACTCATACTCTACCGGATTTAAATCAAAGGTCATCTTTACTTCGTAGAAACTCCTGAACTTCATGAATCCAAAGTTGGCTAGTATGATCGTTCGCAAAAGCAAAGTCACCGTCACCGACTCCAGTAAACAAACCTTCATGGAAAAGGATCATAAGGTATCTCTGGTAGCAATACCTTCCTTGATAATTTGGATCTCAATCATCCCTCTTATCATAATACCTCCTTAGACGAGCACACCAGTATTATTGAAATGGTTTCATGTGTCCATGTATCGTTCCATATCAAATAGCATTGTGAATAGATTTTGACAACGATTGTCATGTAAAGAGGACTTGACTCCATTGAATATATGTCCAGTGTTTGTATTCCTTACATTAGTCGGTGCCAACAATAGACAGCTATCAACAGAATAAAGCATTCAAGACGATGACCCAATAGGCAATCTTAATGAAGATGTCTGGCTCTAGTAAGTGATAACACTTGTTGGGCAATTTTTTTTTTCTACTGAGTAATATTGATCGCTTTTCCAAATATATTGGCCATCCTTTTCGTTTTTTTTCCCATAGCATACAACTACAAGCATTTCTTACTACTGTATATGCGGTTTGGAAAGCTTTACTATCTCGTGAAACATCTCTTTTGTCGATTTGATTGAAACTATTTAGCTGGGATTGATAGAAACTATTAGGTTGTCCCACTACGCCCCTCTTCAAGCTTGCCGATCACTCTATCACATGTTAATTCATCCTTGTATATTTTTTACCCATATTTCACATCACACTTAGCCTAAAGGAAATGTTTTTATTAGTGCTTTTCTCAATACTTTTAGTGTTCAACTCTTGCTATGCACACATTTTGTTTACACTCATATGACCTGTGAAATCTTGCACCTGATATTTACATACCTACCACAATTTTTTACCATGGTGTTCACTGTTTTGATCTCGATATACCCTTTGCTATAATTCATGGATATCAACTCAAAAATTACATCAATGCTGAAGTGTTTCTTAACGCGTCTATAACTGATATTTGTAAGGAAATGACATCAAAGTAAATCTTTGCATAACAGTGCTGCGAAAATAAAATATTAGGAAACAGTATTATTTTATCTGATATGAAAATAAATATAGTTATATGTTACGTGATATGTAAATAAAACGTTATAAAATAGTTAGAAAATAACACTTTATTCGTTTAAAAGTTGTTGCCAAAAAGTATTTGTTTTTTCATTTACTGTAGTATTTAAATAAAATATTACCAAAGTAAAAAAAAATCAATGCATCAATTTGTTATACTAAAATGATACTTAAATGAAATGTTGTAGTTAAAGAAGAATTTTAATAGTAAAAAAAAATTCAATACAAAGGAAAAATTCTTGATAATTTATTAGAGAAAAACAAGCACCAAATAATTACCCCCAATAATTCATTTTGTTCATTAGACCTTAGTTTTTTTTTTTGGGTTTCATAGCCAAAATGAAGCTGAATCCAGCCATGAACTTGTAGAAATTAGACTTGGTCTAGCTTATTCAATATTAACAAATAGATTACTAACAAATAATCGAAATGTTTTCCTTTTTATTTCCTGAGATGGCAATATTTTTGTGTATTACAAACTATCATACAAAATTTCCCACATATTAAACAAAACAATATTTATTGATGCTGGTGAATGATAGCATTAGGACTTTCATTGTCCTAAGTTTGGTTGATGAGTTGGTTTTGATTGTAAAAATATATTCTTGAAAATGTAATGCCTCACCACCATAAGAATAACAGAATGATAGTAAAATGGCAACACCTTGGATTTATTTCAATTTTTTTTTTAAATTACCGAGGTCATATCTTAAGTTTAGATAATAAAAATGAGCTAAGCATTTGGATGAATTTTTATATTCATAAATTTTAATTCTAGTATTAGCTGATCAATGAATCAATGATTTATTAGTCTATTGTTAAATTCGCAAAATAATTGTTTGTTAAATCACATTTCAAAAGACGCGAAATAAATAAAATAAATATATTCTGCATTTCCTTTTTTATTTTTTAATAGATTTTAAAATATATAAAAGTATGCAAATTTCACTAAAAACCAAAATTTAAAAATAATAAAATTTATAAATAAGAATTATGCTTATAATATATAATGAATTTTTAGAGGGACATTATAAAAATATTTGAATTAAATAGTTTATTTACATTTAATACGTATTTCAAAAAATAAAAATAAATAAATGATTTCGAATGATAGATTGATAAATATTTCAAATCTAACTTAAATTGTGAGTTAGAATTGAAATATTATTTGAAGTAATGCATTTTAATAATATATGTAATACTAGACGTAAAATATTAATTAGATACATTTTAAGTATAATATACAACAAAATTAAATTTCAAATGTTAGTCAAATATTAACAGATACTTTTCCTGGGTTAAATATTCATATTATATTCTTAATACCACAAAGTGAATACGACAGAAAAGTTGTTTCATAATTAAAGTTGTAACATTTAAAAGTCTTACAATAAATTTAGTTCCCCTTTTCATAAGGCTTCTCAAACCCTTAAAGAGGTTTCCAGAGAAATTGCAAAGCCCAGAAGGAATATGCACACACATAGACTTTTATAACATGTCTTTATAGCGTGGAAACATAGTTTGAAATCCTGCATTTCTCATTACTCTTATGCGAACGACTATGACTGAAAGATTTATTTTCTGCTGAAGAAACTGTAACCGTAACCGTGAGAAACGACACTGTTGATGAAAGTTTCAAGTATTATTTTAATCAAGGTAAGAATATCTCAATATAGAACTGGTTTGTACGAGAAGCGAGAAGATCTTGTATATTGCTACTCTCTCTAAAAATATATGAACATGAAAAATAAATGAACGCGAATAAATACTTCATAAGAGTCTGGGCTGGTGCTTAGATTAATATTGCAACTATGATGATGATGAGTTTCTGTACTTAAGAATAATTAGTACAGAAATACCAAATGACTAATTATCTAAATGACTAAGCCAGAAGCTCGTAAAATATTAAGTCTGTATTCTTTAGTTAGTATTATTCAGATACTTTATAACTACGCAAATAAAAATATTTTAACTAATATTTATCCAGCAGTTAGTAGAAACATTTCCTTAACTCAACTTAAAACAATAATTTTTGTATAATAAAATCTATAAATTAGGGAGTATCTAATAATTTCTTATTTTTTATTTTTTAAAGAAGCAAACTATGTCCTTTAGTATAAAAAGAAACAATAAAGCATAATCCTTAAAAATAATAAAATATTGTTGTTGTTGTTGTTTTTCAAAAATATTATGAAAAAATTTTATTTATTTATAACATAAAAATAACAATGAAAAAAAAACATAAACATAAAATTAAAAGTTCTAATTATTAATTTGAATATTACATATTTTTATTAATATAAAAAAATTCATTTATTACAATATATCATTATCAAACTGAAGTTTTATTTTAAATGTAATGCATTTTAATAATATTTCTAATACTAGACGGGAAATATTAATTCGATACATTTTAAATATAATATATAACAAAATTTTAATGTCAAATCATATTCATATTTCAACACTTATATTTCCTGAGTTAAATATTCACGTTATTATTACCACAAAGCGAATATGACAGAAAAGTTTCTTTCATAATTAAAGTTGTAACATTTAAAAGTCTTACAATAAATTTAGTTCCTCCTTTTCATAAGGCTTCTCAAACCCTTAAAGAGGTTTCCAGAGAAATTGCAAAGCCCAGAAGGAATATGCACACACATAGAATTTTATAACATGTCTTTATAACAGGGAAACATAGTTTGAAATCCTGCATTTCTCATTACTCTTATGCGAATGACTATGACTGAAAGTTTCATTTTCTGCTGAAGCAACTGTAACCGTGAGAAACGACACTGTTGATGAAAGTTTCAGTATTATTTTCCTCAAGGTAAGAATATCTCAATATAGAACTGGTTTGTACGAGAAGCGTATATTGCTACTCTCTCTAAAAATATATGAACATGAAAAATAAATGAACATGAATAAATACTTCATAAGAGTCTGGGCTGGTGCTTAGATTAATACTGCAACTATGAGGATGATGAGTTTCTGTACTTAAGAATAGTTAATATAGAAATACCAAATAACTAATTATCTAAATGACTAAGACCAACACTCGTAAAATATTAAGTCTGTATTTTTCAGTTAATATTAGTCAGATACTTTATAACAACTCAAATAAAAAATATTTAGACTAATATTTACTAAGTAATTAGCAGTAGTAACACCGTTTAACCCCAACTAATTTTTGTATAATAAAATGTATAATACAGAGTGTATCTAATAATTTCTTATTTCTTACTTTTTAAAGAAACAGACTATGCCCTTTAAAATAAAATGAAACAATAAAGCATAATTCCTAAAAATAATAAAATATTGTTGTTGTTGTTTTATTTCAAAAATATTATGAAAAAATTCTATATATTTATACCATAAAAATAACAATGAAAAAATAACATAAACAAAAAATAAAAAAATAACATGTTGTTATTGTTGTTGCTTATCCCCTTGATTTAGAATCCTAAACCAAGTCCAGTAGATCATGCTGCATCAATAGAAATAACATAATAACAAAATAACATAACCATAAAATGAAAAAATAACACAAAATGAAAAATTATAATTATAAATTAGAACATTACATATTTTCCTTAATTTCAAATGATATTCATATTTTAACAGATATTTTCGGGAGTTAAATTTTTATATTTTTAGAACCACAAAGCGAATATAGCGGAAAAGTTGTTTCATAATTAAAGTTCTAACATTTGAAAGTCTTACAATAAATTTAGTTCCCCTTTTCATAAGGTTTCTCAAACCCTTAAGAGGTTTGCGGAGAAATTGCAAAGCCCAGAAGGAGTATGCACTCTGTATTCCATACATAGAGTTTTATAACATGTCTTTATAACACGAAAACATAGTTTGGAATCTTGCATTTCTCATTATTCTTATGCGAATGACTATGACTGAAAGATTCATTTTATGCTGAAGTAACTGTAACCGTGAGAAACGACACTGTTGATGAACGTTTCAAGTATTATTTTCCTCAAGGTAAGAATATCTCAATATAGAACTGGTTTGTACGAGAAGCGAGAAGAGCTTGTATATTGCTACTCTCTCTAAAAATACATGAACATGGAAAATAAATGAACGTGAATAAATACTTCATAAGAGTCTGTGTTAGTGCTTAGATTAATATTGCAACTATGATGATGATGAGTTTCAGTACTTAAGAATAATTAGTATAGAAATACCAAATGACTAATTATCTAAATGACTAAGAACCATGTTCTTAAAATATTAAGTCTGTTTTCTTCACTTAGTATTATTCAGATACTTTATAACTACTCAAATAAAAATATTTAGACTAATATTTTCCTAGCAATTAGTAGAAATTGTCTTAAGTCAATTTTAAATAAAATTTTTGTATAATTTTAATTTTTGTATAATTTTATAATTATAATTAATAAAAATTAATTAATATATAATTAATTAATATAAAATAATAGAATTTTTTTTCATTTTATTTTAATGGATGTAGTTTGTTTTTTAAAAAACAAATAAATATACTCTAAATAAAAAATAGATTTTAATCGAAAATTAGAGTATATTTAATAATTTTTTATTTGTTTTTTAAAGAAACAAACTACGTCTATTAATATAAAATAAAAAATCATAATTATTAATAAGAATTTCACATATTTTTATTAATTTAAATTATACATTTATCTTTGTATCATTATCAAACTGAAATTTTATTATTGCCACCAGATTATTCGTTTATTTTCATCCAAAAAATATTATTTAAATGAATATGTCTTACAAAGGTAGCAATTATTTAAGTTGATTAAGTCCTTGGGAAATGAAAAAAAATACATAAATAAAAAGTCGCCAAAATGGCAACCTATCCAAGGTTTGCTATAAGGGCTATGGTAATATATTTTTGAAAAACCTATGGTAATATATTTTTGAAAAACAACAACAATAGTTTATTATTATTACGAATCATTCTTTATTATTTTTGTGCTAGTTTAGCAGCTGCATAAATTATTACAATTGTCCTAGATTTCTATGATCAATATTCATTACAATATCACAAGTGTAACATAAAATATAAATAAAATTTTTTATTATATAAATAAATGTTTTTATTTTAACAATTGCAGACAATGTAATGAAAACAATTCATACATTTAATATTTTATTATTGTTACGAATTATTATTTGTTATTTGTGTACTAGTTTATCATCCGCATAAATTATTACAAATGTCCGAGAATTATACGATAAATATTTGTTAGAATATCCCGAGTGTAATTTAAAATATAAATAAAACATTTTAACACTATACAAGTTTAAAGAAATTTTTAAATGAAAAATATTTTTATTGCGAACTTGTCTAATTAAAACAATTCATAGATATTCAAAACAATTTATAGGTTCAATATTTTATTACTGTTACTAAACCTTCTTTGTTATTTTTGTGTTATTTTAGCAGCTGTATATATGTATATATATATATTACATTATGTTTACACATTATATATATTACAATATCATGAGTGTAATTTAAAATATAAATAAAATATTTTAACACTATATAATCTTAAAGAAATTTTTAAAAGACAAATATTTTTATTTTAATAACTGCAGACTCTCTAATTAAAACAATTCATAGATATTCAAAAACAATTCATAGATATTCAAAAACAATTCATAGATACTCAAAAACAATTCATAGATTCAATATTTTATTTTTGTTACGAATCATTCTTTGTTATTTTTGTGTTAGTTTAGCAGATCCATAAACTATTACAATTGCCTAGAATTCTACGATAAATATTTTTTACAATATTACCAGTGTAACTTAAAATATAAATACAAATTCTTAACATTACATAATTCTTAAAAAAATTTTTAAAAGAAAAATGTTTTTATTTTAACAATTGCAGACTATCTAATGAAAACAATTCCAAAGATTTATGAAAACAATTTTTGAGTAGTAAAAGTAAAAATATTTTATTTAGCGTCTACCATAGAATAAATTATTCAGCATAAAATATTTTGACACAAATTCCAATTCAATATTCACTTTTAACTACATTTGTAAAATAATATTTTTGTGAAATAAAACTGAATGTATTTTGAATAATATTATTTTTATGATTACAAATATAGTTATATTTATTTATTCATTTCAACACTTTTTTTTTACGAAAAAAATCATTTTATTTCTTTCTTATTATTCAAGAGAAATAAATTATATTCTGACTTAATCCAAATGTAGTTTTCCCCAATTTTTTTTTATTTTGTATTGCAAGTGATTTATTTTGTGAAAAAAAAAATAATTTTGTATTTTAATGAATAAACAAAATAGGTTTTAAAGAGAATTTCTTTTTTAAATTGAATTAATATAGATATTTTTTTAATTAAAAAACTGTAGTGTTTGTTTTATGTACAAAATAAAAACAAATTTTTTTTCATTTCATCAGCTGCAAAAATATTTTTCGAAAAAATATCTAAAAGCTATTTTTGTAGTAATTTTAAATACATACACACACACGTATATAATATATATATATATATTCCAATAAAATACCAAAGCATCTCTAGAAAGACAGATAGATTTAAAATTTCACATACAGTTCTTTATTTACTAAGTGTGCAAATGAATAAATTACCAAAGCCAATTAATGTTAGTTTCATGCTTTTCTATATTTAATTTCAATAAATGTACATTTTTTTTTTGTCTTTGCAAATTGCACATAGGAAAATGTAAGATATGTATGCAAAAAAGGAAAAATGATTTTTTGATATAAAATATCATTTCCCCAAATTTTAATTCAGAAAAATAATACAACAATAACAAAATGTTTGCTAAAATAAAATCACTGTTTTTATATTTCTACTACGAAGTTAATTTGGAGTGTGGCTAAACTTATGAATCTTTACCATGCCAATGAGAACCTTGTATTAACTTTAATAACTTAAAATGTTATAAAATTTATTCATTTAAACATGCCAATCAAGATATACATACATAATATGGACGTACTAAACAGATTTAGAAAATATCAAAAAATATGTTTAACAATTCGTGAACATAAATACGTATAATATATGGATTTATAAAAGAACAACATTTGAATTACAAATATTTTTTAAGAAAAATAGAAATAAACATAATATACGTATTTAGAAAAAACTCACTATTATTAATTCTATATAGTTTTTATTATTTTATTGTTTCTGTTAGAAAAATTATGCAAAAGCTTCTTAATTTCAAAAATATACATAAATTTATACACTTCTTATTCACACAATTTTTGAAGTTAAAATATTATATTAAAAATATGAAATATTCTAAATAAATGGAGAATATAATTCTGAGATACCAGTGGAAAAATATACAATATTTTTTATTTAGTACCAGTTAGTCCTATTATCAGTACATCAAGTGATAGCAATATGTTCACTTTTGAATGGTATTTTGCAACTAATCACAATTACATTATTAATAAGTATTCACAATATGTTGCTTTCATATACGAATTCTTGAAAAATAAGTTATTACTTTCCTTTAGATATAAAAATATATCATTTGTCTGAAAAAAAAAACACTTATAATCACATATTAATCGCATAAATTTTATTTCAAACAATTCATCTCCTTCATTATTCAAATTAACTATCTGAAAAAAAAATACATGTACCGAACCACATTTTAAAAACACTCTTTTTTATGCACCGACTTCTACACAGCAAATAAGGTTAAAAACGAAAACGTTCGAATCGAGCAATTTCTCTTTCGAATATATTAGCCACTGGTATTTTGCCAATAATCACAATGAAATTATCCATAATCATACGCTATTTATTGCTTTAATTTACGAATTCTTAAAAAAATATGTTATTATTTATCTTCAGATATAAAAATATCTCATTTATTTGAATAAAAACAATCATAATCACATATTAATCGCACACATTTTATTTCAAACGATTCCTTTCATTTATTATTCAAACTGACTCTAAAAAAAGCAGTTTTGTAGTACGTGTACCCAACCACATTCTAAAAACATACTTTTTTTATGCACCCAACTCCACAGAGCAAATAAAGTTTAAAAAAAAAAATAATGAAACGTTCGAATCTACCCCCAGAAGTTGTCTGAGTCGGAACCGCTCCTTTAATTTATTACATCGCAGAAAATAAACACCTGCTTCGTTCCTAAAACATGAAGGCATCGATTTATGGAAAGGGCGAGAAAGGGAATTTGACCTCAGACGAGTAGGGAAGTTTCCCTCGGACAGGGAAATCCCGGATAAGCGAAATTAAAACACTTCGATAGGAAGAGGTGGCAGCTGGTTCAGAAAGTCTGTGAGAAAATTTGAAATTCAGGGATTACTTATTTTTCCAGCGACTTCTTCGGATTCTGTTGATTAAAAATGCAACAGGGATCATGACAAAAAGGATGGGAAAACTGATAACTGTTTTTCTATTTTTATGACTCTAAAAAAGTTATATAGAGCAATATTGTGATAATTTAATATATATATATATATGTATATTGCAATCTTTTGGCCAAAAATATAAATTAATACTCTAAAGTTGAAATTCATTATTTTACTTCAGACATTTTGTAGGTTTTACTTATTAAAAAGGTATTTAATAAAAATGAGTTTTATAAGCAGTTCTTTGTTAAATTTATGATTAGCAAATATATAGAAATGAATTTAACTAAAAAAGTACAATAAAAAAGTATTATTTCATATCTTATATTAAGCCCTACTGATCTTTTATTGTAATTTTTTTTGCATTTAACTACATGAATGCATTAAAATACTTGAATACATGAATGCATTAAAATACTTGAGTACATGAATGCATTAAACATTATTGCATTAAAATACATTAAATAAATTAAATGTTTCCATTTAATTAGCTACAAAAATAGTTTTAGAGAAATATCTAAAATTTATTTTTGGAGTAATATTGTTAAATACACACACACTAATTAGTAATTCGGATTATTTCGAATTTTTATCAGATTCGTCTTTAAACCAATATCCCGTTTTCTTTAAACCAATAGACAGAATTAACGTGTTTATGGCGTGCATAGACGGCTTTCAGTTCCCTTCCCTTGATACAATTTGTAGTTGACTCCATTACTTCAGAATAATTATGTGGCAGCCCCATATTTTGTAAGGCACTAAAGGTTAATTAGTAAAAACGTGTTTTATTAGCAATTCTTTGTTAAATTTATGATAAACAAATATATACATATGAATTAAAGTATAAATTTACTACAAAAAAATATTATTTCATATCTTATATTAAGTCCTACAGATCTCGCGGATTCGCAACATTTCTTTTAAACTAATAGATGGAATTAACGTGTTTATGCTGTGCATAGACGACTTTCAATTCGTTTCCTTTGACACGCTTTATAATTAACTCCAATACTTTAGAATTAAGTAGCAACCCCATATTTTGTCAGATACTACTTACTGAAAAGTTAATTAATAACACTCTTCTTTGTTAAATTTATGATAAAACTTATAGTAATGAATTTAAGTATATATTTACAATAAAAAATTATTAGTTCATAACTTATAATAGGACCTACTCATTTCACGGATTCGAGTCATTTTCTTTAAACCAATAGAAGGAATTAACAAGTTCATGCCGTGCATAGATGACTTTCAGTTCGCCATGACACATTTTATAGTTAACTCCATTACTTCAGAATTATGTGGCAACACCATATTTTGTCAGATACTACTTACTAAAAGGTTAATTAATAAAAAAGTGCTTTGTTAACAATATTTGGTGAATGTATGATTAACAAATATATAGAGATAAATTTAAGTGCAAATTTACTAAAAAAAGTATTATTTCATATCTTATATTAAGCCTTACTCATCTCATGGATTCGCCTTTAAACCAATATCCCATTTCCTTTAAGCCAATAGACGGTATTAATGTGTTTATGCCGTACATAGACGACTTTCAGTTCCCTTCCCTTGACACATTTTATAGTTATCTCCATTACTTAAGAAGAATTATGACCCCATATTTTGTCAGGCACTACTTACTATAACATTTTTTTTCTTTCTAATGCAACTGTCAAACACTTAGACAGCTTGGTCATGGATGCCTTAAGGCAAGCGCTGCATAGACGTTACTCACTTTGCATTACCCAGGGGGCGCGTGTCACTTGAAGATAAGCCACGGACGCCGAGTAACAATGCCCCTTATAACGCTCTACGATCCTATTAGACCGGGACCTACGGTTTAAAGTGGATTCCGAACCCACTACCGTCCCGGCACCGCCGGGACTCGAACCCGAAACCTGTGGTACCGAGCGCCAGAGTGCTAGCCACTCGGCCATTCAGGCCCTACTTACTAAAGCATTAACTCATATAAAAGTGTTTTATTAACAATTTTTGGTAAATTTACGATTCAATAATAAATTTACAATAGCAAATATTATCTCATATATTAAATTAAGTCCTACTAATTTCACGGATTCGCGCTATTTCCTTTAAACCAATACACGGAATTAACGTGTTTATACTGTGTGTAGACGACTTTTGTTCCCTTCCATTGACTCATTTTGTATTTAGCTCCATTACTTCAGGATGATAAAGTGACAACGCCATATTTTGTAAGATTCTAAAGGTTAATTAATTCAAATATTTTATTTACAATGTTTTTGTTAAATATATAATTAATAAAGGTACTTACGTATTAACGGTACCTTGGCGACAGACTTGGCGGTTTTTAAGTGTCGCCAATCTAACAGCTACTAAGGTTACCAAACCAATAGAATTGATTGGTGCCACTTAAAAATCACCAAATCTGTAGCTGCGGTTGGCGCGTGTGCTCTTTATTGGCGCAACTGTCGCCAAGGTACCGTTAATACGTAAGTACCTTAATAAATATATAATGATGAATTTAAATATAAACTTACAGTATAAAAGTATTATTTCAAATCTTATATTAAACCTACTCTTCTCACGGATTCACGTATATTTTTTTAAACAAATAGACGGAATTAACGTCTGTACCGTGCATAGACGACTTTCATTTCGCTTCTCTTGACACATTTTATAGTTTACTCCATTACTTCAGAGAAATAACGTAGCAACTTCATATTTTCTAAATATATATCGTAGATATTAAAGAATGTATATTTATCATATTATAGATTCATATTTTAAATATATTTATTACAGATATATGATACAAATATGCACTTTCTTTTCAATAATTAAACAAAAAATGTTTGTTGTTTCTATTAAAATGAAGATCTAACTTTTAAATTCATTTCAACTTTGGTAAAGTAAAATGCAAATCTAAAATTATCAGTTTATCATTTTTTTTTTCAAATTCAATAATATATAATAATTGCTGAATTAATTTTAATGAATTTATTCTTTTTAAATATTTTTTACTATTAAATGAATTGTTAGAGCTGTAGTGAAAGTGAGAATTTTTCAAAAGCCAGTTAACAAATCAGTTAACAGTCATTTAAATTTTTCATTTATCTTTAAAAGGGATACTTCAATCTATTCATTTTTGTCTTGTACTGTCTGACTTAAATAAAGAATTGTCATCTAATTAGAACTGGAAAAAAAAATATTTTGTTTAAAAATTACTTCATCTCAACGATTAAGAAAAACATTTGTCAGTTTTTATCTGGGATTACAATTTTTTCTTCTCTTATGTTTATTGATATTCTAAATTATTTAACGACAACCCAAGAACAAAAAATTCTACACTTTCAGATTTCCTTAATTCGTTCTTTTTAGAAAAAAGAAATTCGTCACCAAGTCAACAAACGCTTAAAAAGCAAACCTCAAATCGCCATTTTTTTTTTGTCACATAAACAACTCGCCGTGTGCAAATACAATTTACTAGAAATGCCAGCATAGTGAGCAAATAAAAAAAATGGCACATTACGGGAGAGTTAACCCTTGTTTAATTTATTTTCCAATATTTTTTTTCTGTCTTCTCTGCTTCAGATTAGCTGTCTGCTCTGTGGATCGAAATCAGCAACATGTCAAGGAATTCTTTCAGGTCATCATGTTTACGAGATTAATGGAGTACAGGGAAACTCCATTTTAGCCATGGCGGGGAAAAAGACAGGGACGATATTTAACATTGACACAAAGCGATTACTAAGAAGGGTATCCGAGACGTTTGGAGCTGTGCTTTGTACATTTGAAATGTCTTCTACTTGGACTAGTTGAGATGAATCTTTCTTTTAAAAGAAATTAAAAAAATCGAAGAAAATAATTTGATTTTTTTTCTTTAAATGTATATTTTATACATCAGAATTCTTCTGAACTTCTTTTTTTTAAATTCTCTCATTTAAAAAATATAGAGTGGAGTTGTATACATTTAGTCAAATTCACGTTCAAACAAAGACATTGATAAATGAAGTTATTGAATTTATTTTAAAGTTTAAAAAATGGTGCATATATATATTTTTTTCATTTACTGTACTTTCATTTAATTCTTAATGGTTAAATGAGTTATTAGTGTTATACGTAGTTGCAATAAAATTTTTTAAGGTGTTTAATTTATTTTTAAAAAGGCTACTTCAATCTTTTTATCTTTGTCTTGTACTATCTGCCATAACTGAAAAAAATATTAAATATAGATCTAGATGTTATTAAAATATAGAACTATAGAAACCTAACTTTTAAATTCATCTGAAATATGGGAAAGTAAAATGTAATTGTAAAATTATCAGTTTATTTATTTATGATTTTTTTTTCAATTGCATAAATATAATAGCTCCTAAATTATTTTTAATAAATTTACTTTTTTCATTACTGTGCTTTTATTTAATTTGCCATGGTTAAAAGAATGATTAGTGTTATACGCAGTTAAAGTGAGAATATTTCAAAAGACAGTTAACGAACTTTAAAAAAAAAAAAATTTAAAAAAAATTTAAAAGCTACTTCAATCTATTCATCTTTATCTTGTACTGTCTGACTTAATTAAAGAACTTGTTATCTAATAAGATCTTGAAAAAATATTTTGATTAAAAATTACTTTATTTTAATGATTAAGAAAAACCTTTGTTAGTTTTTACCTATGATAAAAAAAAGTTTCACTTATTTTTATTCATATTCTAAATTATTTAACGACAATCCAAGAACAAATAATCGGTTACTTTTAGATTTCCCATAATTCGTTTCTTAGAACAAAGAAATTCGTCGCCAATTCAGTAAAAACGCTGAAAAAGCAAACCTCAAATTGACAAATGATTTTTTTTTGTCGCATAAACAAGTCACCGTGTGCAGATACAATTTACTATAAATGCCAGTGTTCTGAGTAAATAAATAAAAAAAAATATATATGGCACATAACGGGAGAGTTAACCCTGCTTAATTTATTTCCAATATTTTTTTTTCTTTGTATTCTTCTCTGCCGATTAGCTGTCTGCTTTGCGGATCGAAATCAGCGACATGTCAAGGAATTCTTTCAGGTCATCATGTTTACGAAATTAATGGAGTACAGGGAAACTCCATTTTAGCTATGGCGGGGAAAAAGACAGGGACGATATTTAACATTGACACAAAGCGATTACAAAGAAGGGTATATCCGAGTCGCTTGGAGCTGTGTTTCATACATTTCAAAAGTCTGTACTTGGACCAGTTGAGATGAATTTTTACTTACAAAAATATTTAAATAATTGAAGAAAATAATTTGATTTTGTTTTTCTTTAAATGTATATTTTATATATCAGAATTCTTCTGAAATTTTTTATAAAAATATCTTTATTTAAAAAAAAATAGTGTGGAATTGTATACGTTTAATCAAACTGACATGCAAACAAAGACATTGATAAATGAAGTTATTGAATTTCTTTAAAAAATTAAAAAATGGTATATATATATATATTTTTTACCATTTAGTGTGCTTTCATTTATTTTTTGATGGTTAAATCATTTATTAGTGTTATGCGTAGTTACAGTAAGAATTTTTTTTAAATTTTCAATTTATTTTAAATAAAAAAGGTTCTTCAATCTATTCATCTTTGTCTTGTACTATCTGACTAAATTAAAGAACTTGCCATCTAATAAGAACTGTAAAAAAATATTAAATATAGATCTAGATTTTATTAAAATATAGATCTTTAGAATCGTAACTTTTAATTTTATTTCAACTTTGATAAAGTACAATGCAAATCTAAAAATATTAGTTTATTTATTTATTATTTTTTTTTCAAATAAAATAAATATAATGGCTGCTAAATTATATTTAATAAATTTACACATTTTTTTTTTCATTTACTGAGCTTTCATTTAATTTGTCATCGTTAAATAAATTACTAGTGCTACGCGTAGTTAAAGTGATATTTTTTTCAAATCGAATTTTTTAAAGTTTTAAATTTATCTTTAAAAAAGGCTACTTCAATCAAATCATCTTCGTCTTGTACTGTCTGACTTAATTAAATAACTTTTATCAATTAAGAATTGGAAAGTATATTTTGACATAAATTTACTTTATTTTAATGACTAAGAAAAACGTTTGTTAGTTTTTACCTGTGATAAAAAATATTTCTCTTATGTTTATTGATATTCTAAATTATTTAACTACAATCCAAGAACAAAAAAAATCAGTCACTTTTAGAATTCCCTTAATTCGTTTCTTAGAAAAAAAATCCGTCGCTAAGTCAATAACAAACGCTGAAAAAGCAAACCTCAAATCACCAAAATTATTTTTTTTGTCACATAAACAACTCGCCGTCTACAAATACAATTTACTAGAAACGCCAGTGCACTGAGTAAATAAAAAAAGAATGGCACATTACGGGAGAGTTAACCCTTGTTTAATTTATTTTCCAATATTTTTTTTCTGTCTTCTCTGCTGCCGATTAGCTGTCTGCTTTGTGGATCGAAATCAGCAACATGTCAAGGAATTCTTTAACGTCATCATGTTTACGAAATTAATGGAGTACAGGGAAACTCCATTTTAGCCATGGCGGGGAAAAAGACAGGGACGATATTTAACATTGACACAAAGCGATTACAAAGAAGGGTATATAAGAATAGTTTGGAGCTGTGCTTTATGCATTTGAAATGTCTTCTACTTGGACTAGTTGAGATGAATTTTTCTTTAAAAAGAAATTTAAAAAATCGAAGAAAATAGTTTGATTTTTTTTTCTTTAAATGTATATGTTATACATAAGAATTCTTCTGAAATTTGCTAAAAATTTCCTTCATTTAAGAAAAAAAAAAAAAAAAAAGGGATGTTATTTTATACATTTAATCAAACTGACATGTAAACAAAGACATTAATAAATGAAGTTATTGAATTTATTTTAGAGATTAAAAAATAGTACTTATATATTTTTTTTATTTACCGTGCTTTCATTTAATTTTTGATGGTTAAATGAATTATTAGTGTTATACGTAGTTACAGTACGAATTTGTTAAGGTTTTTAATTTATTTTTAAAAAATGTTCTTCAATCTATTCATCTTTGTCTTGTACTTGTCTAACTTAATTAAAGAATTTGTTATCTAAAAAGAACTGAAAAAAAAATTAAATATAGATCTAGATTTTATTAAAATATAGGTATATAGAAACTTAACTTTTAAGTTCATTTCAACTATGGTAAAGTTAAATGTAAATCTAAAATGTTCAGTTTATTTATTTTTCGCTTCAAGGAATAAGTATAATAGCTACTAAATTATTTTCAGTAAATTTACTATTTTTCATTTAATTTTTCGTGATTAAATTAATTATTAGTGTTGTCCCTAATTAAAGTGAGAATTTTTTAAACGACAGTTATCGAATTATTTAAAGTTTTCATTTATCTTTGAAAAAGGCTACTTCAATCTTCAATCTATTCTTTCATCTTTGTCTCGTACTATCTGACTTAATTAAAGAATTTTTTATCAAATAAGATATTGAAAAAAAATATGTTAATTAAAAATTAATTACGATTAAGAAAAACATTTTTTAGTTTTTATCTGTAATAAAAAAAAAATTCTCTTTTGTTTATTGATATTCTAAATTATTTAACGACAATCCAAGAACAAAAAATCAGACACTTTTAGAATTCCCTTAATTCGTTTCTTAGAAAAAAGAAATTCGTCGCCAAGACAATAACAAACGCTGAAAAACAAACCTCAAATCGCCAAATGATTTTTTTTGTCACATAAACAACTCCCTGTGTGAAAATATAATTTACTATAGAAATACCAGCACACTGAGTAACTAAAAAAAAATGGCACATTACGGGTGAGTTAACCCTTGTTTAATTTATTTTCCTATATTTTTTTTCTTTCTTTGCCGATTAGCTGTCTGCTTTGTGGATCGAAATCAGCAACATGTCAAGGAATTCTTTCAGGTCATCATGTTTACGAGATTAATGGAGTACAGGGAAACTCCATTTTAGCCAGGACGGGGAAAAAGACAGGGACGATATTTAACATTTGACACAAAGCGATTACAAAGAAGGGTATATCCGAGTGGTTTGGAGCTGTGCTTTATACATTTCAAATGTCTTCTACTTGGACTAGTTGAGATGAATTTTTCTTTTAAAAGAAATTAAAAAAATCGAGGAAAATAATTTAATTTTCTTTTTTTAAATATATATTTTATACATCAGAATTCTTCTGAAATTTTTTACAATATTTATATCATTTTAAAAAAATAGGGTATATATTTTTATACATTTAATCAAACTGACATGCAAACAAAGATATTGATAAATGAAGTTATAGAATTTATTTTAAAGATTAAAAAATGGTACATATATTTTTTTTCTCCATTTACTGTGCTTTCATTTACTTTTTGTGATTAAATGAATTATTAGTGTTATACGTAGTTAAAGTAAGATTTTTATAATTTTTTAAATTTATTTTTTAAAAAGGCTTATTTAAATCTATTCATCTTTGACTTGTACTGTCTGACTTAATTAAAGAACTGGAAAAAAATATTTTGATTAAAAATGTCTCTATTTTAACGACTAAAAAATATTTGTTAGTTTTTAACTGTGATAAAAAAAATTTTCTCTTATGTTTATTAATGTTCTAAATTATTTAACTACAATCCAAGAACAAAAAATCAGTCACTTTTAGATTTCCCTTTATTCGTTTCCTAGAAAGAAAGAAATTCGTCGCCAAGTCAATAACAAACGCTGAAAAAGCAAACCTCAAATAACCAAATGATTTTTTTGGTCACATAAACAAGTCTACTGTGTGCAAATACGATTTACTAGAAATGCCAGTGTTCTGAGTAAATAAAAAAAATGGCACATTACGGGAGAGTTAACCCTTGTTTAATTTATTTTCCAATATTTTTTTTTTCTTCTCGGCTGCAGATTAGCTGTCTGCTTTCTGGATCGAAATCAGCAACATGTCAAGGAATTCTTTCAGGTCATCATGTTTATGAGATTAATGGAGTACAGGGAAACTCCATTTTAGCCATGCTGGGGAAAAAGACAGGAACGATATTTAACATTGACACAAAGCGATTAAAAAGAAGGGTATCCGAGTCGTTTGGAGCTGTTTTTTATGCATTTCAAATGTATTCTACTCGGAACAGTTGAAATGAATTTTTCTTTTTAAAAAATTTTTAAAAATTCGAAGAAAATAATTTGATTTTTTTCTTTAAATATATATTTTATAAATCAGAATTCCCCTGAAAAGTTTTACAAAGTTTCTCTCATTTAAAAAAGAATAGGGTAGAATTGTATATATATTTAATCAAACTGACATGTAAACAGACATTCATAAATGAAGTTATTGAATTTGTTTTAAAGATTAAAAAATGGCATTTAAATATTTTTTTTTCCCATTTACTGTGCTTTCATTTAATTTTTAATGGTTAGATGAATTAATTGTCTTATACGTAGTTAAAATGAGAATTTTTCAAAAGACAGTTATCAAATTTTTAACAGTTTTTCTTTTATCCTTAAAAAGACTACTTCAATCTATTCATCTGTATGTCCTCAATTGTCTGACTCAATTAAAGAACTTGTTTTCTAATAAGATCTTGGAAAACTTATTATTACTTTATTTCAACGATTAAGAAATAAACATTTGTTAGTTTTTATCTGCGATAATAATTTTTTTCTTTTATGTTTATTGATATTCTAAATTATTTAACGACAATTCAAGAACAAAAATCAATCACTTTTAGATTTACCTTAATTCGTTTCTTAGAGAGAAAAAAATTCTTTGTCAAGTCAATAACAAAGGCTGAAAAAGCAAACCTCAAATCGCCAAATGTTCTTTTTTTGTCACATAAACAACTCGCCGTGTGCAAATAAAATTTACTAGAAATGCCAGCACACTGAGTAAATAAAAAAAAGAATGGTTCATTAAGGGAGAGTTAACCCTTGTTTAATTTATTTTCCAATATATTTTTTTTCTTTCTTTGCCGATTAACTGTCTGCTCTGTGGATCGAAATCAACAACATGTCAAGGAATTTTTCGGATCATCATGTTTACGAGATTAATGGAGTACAGGGAAACTCCATTTTAGCCAGGACGGGGGAAAAGACAGGGACGATATTTAACATTTGACACAAAGCGATTACAGAGAAGGGTATATCCGAGTGGTTTGGAGCTGTGCTTTATACATTTCAAATGTCTTCTACTCGGACTAGTTGAAATGAATTTTTCCTCACAAAAAAATTTAAAAAATCGAAGAAAATAATTTGATTTTGTTTTTCTTTAAATGTATATTTTATATATCAGAATTCTTCTGAAATTTTTTATAAAAATATCTTTATTTAAAAAAAAAAAATTGTATACATTTAATCAAACTGACATGCAAACAAAGACATTGATAAATGAAGTTATTGAAATTATTTTATTAAAAAATGTTATATATAATATTTTTTTCATTTATTATGCTTTCTTTTAATTTTTTATGGTTAAATGAATTTTTAGTGTTATACGTAGTTACAGTAAGAATTTAAAAATTTTTAGATTTATTTTTTTAAAAAACTTATTTAAATCTGTTCATCTTTGTCTTGTACTGTCTGACTTAATTAAAGAACTTGTTATCCAATAAGAACTGAAAAAATTATTAAATATAGATATGGATTTTATTAAAATATAGATCTATAGAATCTTAACTTTTAATATTATTTCTACTTTGATAAAGTACAATGCAAATCTAAAACTATCGGCTGAATTATTTATTATTTTTTTCAAATGAAATAAATATAATAGGTGCTAAATTATTTTTAATAAATGTATGCCTTTTTTTTTTCATTTACTGTGCTTTCATTTAATTTTTCATGGTTAAATGATTGATTTAGAGTTATACGTAGTTAAAGTAAGAATTTTTCAAAAGACAGTTACTGAACTTTTAATTTTTTTAAATTTATTCTTAAAAAGGTTACTTCAATTTATCCATCTTTGTCTTGTACTGTCTGACATAATTAAAGAATTCGTTATCTAATAAGAACGGGAGAAAAATATTTTGATTAAAAATTACTTTATTTCAACGAACAAGAAAAACATTTGTTAGTTTTTATATGTTATAAAAAAGTACTCTATTGCTTATTGATATTGTAAATTATTTAACGACAATCCAAGAACAAAAAATCAGTCACTTTTTGATTTCCCTTAATACGTTTCTAAGAAAAAGGAAATTCGTCGCCAATGCTATAGCAAACGCTGAAAAAGCAAACCTCAAAATCGACAAATGATTTTTTTTTTGTCACATAAACAACTCGCCGTGTACAAATACAATTTACTAGAAATGCCAGCACCCTGAGTAAATAAAAAAAAAAAAAATGGCACATTACGGGAGAGTTAACCCTTGTTTAATTTATTTTCCAATATTTTTTTTTCCTTTTCTTCTCTGCCGATTAACTGTCTGCTTTGTAGATCGAAATCAGCAACATGTCAAGGAATTCTTTCAGGTCATCATGTTTACGAGATTAATGGAGTACAGGGAAACTCCATTTTGGCCATGGCGGAGAAAAAGACAGGGACGATATTTAACATTGACACAAAACGATTGCTAAGAAGTGTATATCCGAGTCATTTGGGGCTGTGCTTTATACATTTCAAATGTCTGCTACTTGAATCAGTTGTGACGAATTTTTCTTTAAAAAAAAAAAAAAAAAAATCGAAGAAAATAATTTGATTTTTTTTTTTTTGTTTAAATGTATGAAAAAAAAAATTGCGTGGAATTGCATGCATTTAATCAAACTGACATGCAAACAAAGAGATTGATAAATGAAATTATTGAATGTATTTTAAAGATACAAAAAATGATCAGTATATATTAAAACGCTGGTAAAAGTCAAATCTTATTTAGAAACTAACAAAAGTTAAATCAATAACTATATAACTATTCTGGATTAAATTTCAATTATTTTAAAATTAACATGGATCATTTTTAAAAACGGCATCTACTCATTTCGTTAACAAAAATATTGAAATATATTATTTTTATATTTGTTTTAAAACAATATTTAAAGCAATTTAATTTTGTGCATAACTAATAATGCTGTCATCATGTAAGCAATTACATAAAGCTTGCAACAATTATTTATTGCTAACATCCTGTAAGGAAATGATTGTCAAAAATTAATTTAGGAATCATGTAAGAAATGATTGTCAAAAATTAATTAATGTAGAAGTATGTGTCAAAAATTGATTAATAAAGAAGTGTTTGTCAAAAATTAATTGGGGGGAATTTTATATATTTAATCAAACTGACATGTAAACAATAACATTGATAAATGAAGTTATAGAATTTATTTTAAAGATAAAAAAATGGTACATATAATTAGGAATACTATGTAAAAGCCTAATCTTATTTAGAAATTAACAAAAGTTAAATCATTAAGTTAAAATTATTTTAAAATTAACAATCGTTATTTTTCATAGAAATCCATCAAATCATTTTGGTTAACAAAAATATTGAAATACATTGTTTATATATTAGTTTTAAAACAATATTTAACAATGTTTAAAGCAATTATATTTTGTATATCTAATTCATGTAAATAAATAAAAGTTTTTTTTATTATTATGGAATAAACATCTAAAATTTAATTACACAGCTCTATAATGGTTCAGTATATTATTGTCAAAAATTAATTTAGAAATCATATAAGGATTTAATGTAAAAATGTAATTAATAAGGAAATGTTTGTCAAAAATTAATTTAGGATTCATATAAGGATTTATTGTCAAAAATTAATTAATAAGGAAATGTTTTCAAAAATTAATTTAGGAATAATGAAAGGAATTATTGTCAAAAATTAATTAATAAGGAAATGTATGTCAAAAATTAATTAATAAGAAAATGCATGTCAAAAATTAATTGGGGTGAATTGTATACATTTAATCAAACTGAAATGCAAACAAAGACATTGATAAATGAAGTTATTGAATTTATTTCAAATATAAAAAAATGATACATATATTTTGGAATAGCATGTAAAAACCTAATCTTATTTAGAAATTAACAAAAGTTAAATCATTAAATTAAAATTATTTTAAAATTAACAATCAGTATTTTTGATAGAAAACCATCAAATCATTTTGGTTAACAAAAATATTGAAGTATTTAATTTCTATATTAAACATACGAATTATTTTACATAAATTTAATAACATGGTTAGAAAAACATCTTTATTTGAAAAAGAAGAATTTATTTTCTAAACGATATGATGATTACTTAAAATATATAATTAAATAACTTTGAAGTGAACCAATTGTTAAGAATATATCAAAACACTTGGAACTCTTTTTTAAATAGATAATAAATTTTTTTTTAAATGAAAAAATTCAATTAATTTATTTTAAAAATTCATGCTATATGGCAGGTGTTTTTCATATACCTTTGTGGAATATTTCTGATTTTCTCTTACTGTATATATAGATACTTAATATTCTTTTATGGAAGATTTATTTGTATTAAGGTGTATTTAATTCAGTTGCCATGCCAACGAAGACATTGAAAATGGAATAAATCGGTTTTTAAGATAAGGAATGCTGTTAATACTTGATAATATTTTGCAGGGGTTTTTTTTCTGTTAATTATAATAATTGACAGAATTTTTCAGAATGTCATATTGGAAAAATTCCTATTTATTTCTGTTACATTTGTTTTTTTAAAGCTATCTATATTTAAACAAATTGTTATATTAAAAACAAATTTCAATATGAAATGAATTGAATAGGTTAAAAATAAAAAAGTCAGAATTAATAATGCATGTACAAAAAATAATCGCTATAAAGAAAGAAACAATTTTAAGTCAAAACCAAGAATTACGAAAAGGTGCATATATATGCATGGTACTTTTTGTAATTCTTAGTTTTGACTTAAAATTGTTTCTTTCTTTATAGCGATTATTTTTTTACATGCATTATTAATTCTGACTTTTTTACTTTTAACCTATTCAATACATTTCATATTGTAATTTGTTTTTAATTTTTTTTTTTTTTTGCCTTTGTTTCAATATTATATATGAAATTAAATTACATAACAAAAACTATATTGGAAATCTTAAATTTTCAAACGCCCCCTACCCCCCAAAAAAAAAACCGTACTTACTGACATTTTTTTCCACAATATTAGAAATATAATTGATCACTTACCTAAAAAGAAAAGAAAAACAAAACATTAGATATTATATCAGGAAAATGCAAAAATATTCATTATTTAAATGTTAATATTTTGAAACGATATATAAATAATATAACAATAAAACAATATATAATTAGAAAATTAAACAATTAAAACAATAACAATTAAACAATTTAAAACAATATAAAACAATATACACATTAAAACAATGCTTTTTTTTTATTTTTAGTCACTTCCTTATTAATAAATTTTTGATAATCATTTCTTACATGATTCCTAAATTAATTTTTGATAAACAATTTAAGACAATATATAATTAGACATAAAAATTATAACTGCTTTAAAAGTAATTATAGTTTGCATATCCTATTCATATAAATTAATAAAAAATTATTCATTATTCTGTAATAAACGTCAAAAATTTAATTGCATAATGTTATTATCTTGTAAGAAAATTATTGTCAAAAATTATTTTTTAATTAAAAATTAGAAATAGTAATAGAAATATAAAAATAATAATAATAGAAATGTTAATAGAAAATAGTCTATAACATACATTATATTAGAATTAAGTTGACAAATAAGTTGTCTTATACATATCCATTGTCTGTATTATTGTTAATATTTTATAATTGTATTCTGTACCTCGCTTTATATTTTATTTATTGTAGCATTTCTCAAAATAAATGTGTAGAATAAAACAAAGTGATACCTAAAAAATATTGTTTTAATCGAGGTTATAAATTTAGCTATACATAGTTTCAGTTTATCTTCCAAGAATCATGGTATTCTCCAGCAGTTCCCGTCAAAGCCTTATGCAATGATTTTATGCCTTTTAAATTTAAGATCTTATACCTATATTTTTAAGGATCGTATACCTCTTATATCTATAGGTTCAAGGATCTTATACATCTTATACCTATAGGTTCAAGGATCTTATACCTATAGGTTCAAGGATCTTATACCTACATGTTCAAGGATCTTATACCTACATGTTCAAGGATCTTATACCTACAGGGTCAAGCAACTTATACCTACAGGTTCAAGGATCATATACCTACAGGGTCAAGCAACTTATACCTACAGATTCAAGGATCTTATACCTATAGGTTCAAGGATCTTATACCTACATGTTCAAGGATTTTATACCTACAGGGTCCAGCGACTTATACCTACAGGTTAAAGGATCTTATACCTCTTATATTACAGGTTCAACGATCTTATACCTCTTATACCTTCAGGTTAAAGAATGTTATACCTCTTTTACTTACAGATTCAAGGATATTATATATCTTATACCTACAAGTTAAAGTATCTTATCCCACTTATACCAATAGGTTCAATAATCTTATAGCTCTTATATTTACAGGTTCACGGATTTTATACCTATGTATTACCATAATGTCCTCATAGATCCTACGCTGTGATGTATGTCAGTTATACATGATCCCCATACAACAATTCCACTTTTACGAAAGTTGCTGGTTTATCTTAATTTGAATGGCCATTGTCGGGTCCCAAGAGTAGCTAAATCAAGACATAGTTCTCCAGTTGCTTTATCCATCGTATACTTAATTTTACTTATAGATCCTAAACAGGTATAGAGGTTATCAGATAACTTTGATCAAAACTTCTGGTGATAGTTCTACTATTTCGAATCGGCAAATTCCTGACATTCTAAACACTATTGATGTTACATTCTGGATGCAGTTGCTACAACAACAGAGATAGATCCCTTAAGGAGTTCTCTCGCCATGGTATCGTGTATTTAATGATACTTAATCCTCCTCACGTTCGACGCTCTTGGATGGCCTTGACCAAGATTTCTTGTGATGGTTCCGCCATTTGGAATTGAAACAATTACTAGGATACATAATTATAAGCATTTAAGTTGCATTCTAGAAGCAGTGTCTAAATCAAGAGAGTTATTAAGCTACTATTCCTCTAACATCGGGCTTTTAATAACACTTATCGTTCCTCAATAGATTTCGTGGCTTCTGACTATCCTTGACCTCGTCTTCTGGCGATACTATCATCATTTGGAATCGGTGTAATGAACCAGGTACCACATTCAAGACATTGGAAACTAGTTCCAAGCCAATTGAGATAAGGCATCGGCAACGCCTGTCGATAGGCCTACATGTCAGTCCATTGTGTTAAATATTTATCTGATACTTTTAACTGTAGTCAACTTTCTTTTGGTTTTCTTTGCAAGAAACACAGTTCCATCAATTAAATTTGCAAAACGAACTTTTTCATGTTTTCTTGCTAAAAGTACCCTTCAAATCAACAATAACAATGTGCATAACACTCACGATTCCTAAATCACATATGGCATCTATTTTAAAGACATTAGAAGGAATTATTTTGGACTAGTGAATAACATATGTTTTTCATTTTGGATATCAATGTAATAAAAAAACAATAAATGTGACGGAACACAAATTTTCTAAGATAGGTTGGAACTAGAAAAAAAATTATATTTTAAACATAATAAATCCACATGCAAAACAAAAAAATAACCTGCACTCATGATTCAGCTACTTTACAACAACGTATATTAGATAGAGATATACACGTTGATGTCAAATTAAAATGTATACAGCGAAAGAATGTTTTTGCTTAAAAAACAGATACTTTCCTTTAGCACACTAAGCCTTTTTCTAGAACAAGTAGTTTAGAAAAGTAATTTCCTGGTACCAGTTTCGTCACGACCCCAAAAAAGGGATTTTTTTCCCTCTGAATTGTGCTTCCTGTAGTTGTTTACTGCTCTTCTTCAAATAAAAGCATAATCAAGCAAAAACAAACCTCCTTTGCTCCCTAAAATACCTATTGTGTACTCTTGAAACCCAATTACAGTCACGATTTAAACCGAGGAAAACTATCTTTCCTTCCCTCGTTTATTGTTCCCTCGGATCTTATTACAGTTTCTTTTGTGAAATACCAAACTTTAAATCTCGCCATTTTTGGCCATTAAAAGATGAAACACCCTTGATTGATTTGGAATAATGTTACGATTTATTACACTATAAATTTCAGAAAACAGCCTATCAAGATATATCAAAAATATTTTAATATCTTTATATGTTTGAACAGGTTTGGGTTGAATTTGTCGCTCTAGGGTCACTTTTTGCACACTTTTGGCTACTTAGACCGGCACCTGTGGTCCTGAAGCCTGTGAACCTAAAGCTGAAGGCAGGACCTGAAGCCTGTGGTACTATAGGCCAGAGTGCTAAACAATTGACAATCTGGCCACCTTGATCAAGGTTCACGTCACATTAGATCGTATAATCCCACCAGTAAAACTAAGTATTTATTAATACTAATAAAATGTATGTATTGTATTTTTTTATAAGTATTACACTTAATTCATTTTAGTCATTTTTTCAATTCCTACTATTAGTTCACACTCTCCGTATATATATCTTGTTCACATTTTTAATTGTTAATAAAATACTTTTTATTCCTCCACTCAAGTTCAAATACATTTTTTTGAACTTGTAGTGGTTGGCAGTGGATGTTAATGCAGTTTTTTAAAATATTAATTCAGTAATCAAATTTAATTAATTAATTTTATTTTTTTTTAGATTTAAGTTGCATGTATCTAATAATAGATGGCGCCAGATGTAAGAGGAAAATTTCAACTTTATTTGTAAAGGACTTTTTACAATATAGTGAAAAAAACAGTAGGAATTGACTTTAAAAAAATCTTTTTATATTACTTGTTTTTGTATAAACAAGATAAAATTGTTTATTAATTTCTGACTTTCTCCATCTTTTGTTTAATTTTTACAGTTTTACTGTAAAACTATTGCAGAATGTAAAATACATTAAAAAATTCCATAAAGGTTTCCATTTATTCAAATATTTATCGATTATTTGACTCTATGGTGAAAATTTAGAAACCCAAATCTCATTTGGCATACAGTATTGCTTCAATATATGCGAAACGTTTCACTTAAGGCAATAATTCAAACAGCTGTTACGATTTTCAGATCTATGCTATGCAATGATTCCTATTTTAAAAGCTATTTCATGGAGAAACTCGAGAATTTCTAAAATTATCTATCAGAACCAATACAAAAATATAATTTACTTTACCAGTTGAAAGCTTTTTCCTAAATCGAAATTTTCGCTATGCATTAGATTTGAAATGATATCGATTGAACTCACATCGTTATAATCCAATATTTTTTTAAGAAGCATTGAACGTTTTAAGTTTCTTATTATGGTTTCACGTCTCTTATAAAAGTATTGATTTTCTTTCTTTAAATTCTTAAGGATTGAATTGATCTCTAAGAGTTGCTTTTTATTAAGATTATTAAAAAAAAGAAATTCATTAGAATTGTGTTATTTACCAAACAGAATGCTATATTTTATTTATTTATGCTATAATATGAAGAAAAGCGTAAACATCATTTATCAATCTCAATTGCATTTTTTTTAATTATTAATGTTATTATTATTTTTTTTTCGCTTAAACGCTTTCTACAATTTCGAATGTTAATATAGCAAGATAAAAATTTCATTAATTGACATATTATGAGTATAATTTGCTGTTGTTATCTATGGCTTTATTGAAACTCGATCCATACAAATTTAATCACTTACCGTAGAAACTTAAAGAACATATAAATAAACCAAAATAGCAAAGGTAAAGGATCAAACATTCTTGGCAAAAACTACTAAAAGGCCTTAAAAACAAGTTAAATGTTCTAAGGATAAAAATTTAAAAAGCTCAAAGCACCCTGATAAAAGTCCGTGGGATCAGGGCACGTTTTCTCTGACCCACCAGTCAAGAGCACACAAATCCCCATTCTGCCGTAAGTTAACAGTCCAGCTACGAACAAACAAGTAGAGGGCCCTTTTTAATTTTCTCAGTCTTACATAAAGCACATATAATAGAGTTCGCAATCCCTATTTTGGCCAGATGCTCGGTCAGGATTCGTATCCGGTTCTTAATCTAAAACTACAACAGGAAATAAAAAAAAATAAAAGGAAATAATTAAAATTTGACCATAATATTCATAAGCATTTGGCAATAAAATGATTTAATTTGGCGTAAAGGCAATTTAGGCATAAATTTTTGAGCATTATAAAGATAAAATTTCGCGTTGAAGTGATAGCATTTGGCAAAAATGCATTTTAAGAATAAAATTTATCTTAGTGATAAAATTTAGCGATAAAGCAATAAATTTTGGCGTAAAAGCAGTTCAGCAATAAAACGTTGGCGAGATAGTGGTAATATTTGGCATTAAAGAGACAAAACTTGGCGTAAAAGCAATTTCATGTAAATAGCCGTTGGACTGCAAATATTGGCGTAATAGGGATTTTTGGCAAGGAATTTTGGCGAAACAGCGTTTTACAGCTACACTGCACTTCGGCAGCCATTTTGTTTAAGAGTCTTTGTATAAAAAAACCCCCAATGATTTAAGGTATAACTAAAAGTCATAAAGTTTCAAAACATCAAGTTATTTGGATAGCAGAGCATAGATTTAGAAAAACAATTTCGGTTTTCTCAACCTATTTAAACGAAGATAACTGAAGTTACTTTCTAAATATACATTCAATTTATTTTGCCCATAATGAGTTTCGCTCAAGTTTGCAATACATCCACATTTTTGTGAAACATTCCTTCGATTCAATTTCAGAAGAATCATTCCAACTCAAAACGTATTCTTCTCGCGCGTTGTCGTGCCATCTTATAATTCTGCGTCCATAATTGGATGTAATGCGAGCACAATACTATTGCAAACAAGCATGTATAAATCATTATATTATTGATACTCGCACCGTCATTAAAAATGGAGCTTGAAATATCTGTTTAGCAAAGTTAGTTCTCCATTCTGTTAGCTTTGAAATGCATATTCTTTTCAGACATCACTTCTCTCTTTCTACAGAATTCCGTATCCAATTAGGTGGATATTCTTACAATCTGAATAACGATACAAGGCTTTGTTATCAGCTACAATATCAATAAATTGCAATTTTGTCATTCTAATAAAATGTTTTCAGATAGAAATACATTCTGCATATTGTGATACGAAACTCACTGGCAGTATTTAAAACTAGTATTTTTCGAATACGATTCCAAGTTTGGAATTAACTTAGCTAACAAAGGTATTCTACATTTCTGTCATTTGTTATACTTGAATACTAAGCAAATTCTTAGCAATTTTAATTTATATGTTTTGTTTTAGTGATTAGTAGAATTACTAATTCTTAATTTTAGATATATTAATTATTTAATATAACGAAAGACTAATTATGCTAATTAACTTTAGAATTTTTATAGATGGAATGTTACATAAATTCCTATTATAAGAAGCCTCTAGAAAACTACAAAATGAAAATGTATTATATTTACAAATACCATGTGAAATAAAAAATAACAAAATTAATTGAATAACATAATTTTTATTACTGATCAGGTAATGACAAACAATTGTTTCAACATTATCTAGCACCCCTAAGAGATAATCGATTCGTCCGTTTCCGCTTTTAAACCGAAATTTCACCTTCCACACAAGGGGTGGTTTTCAAATTGCTTGTTCGATTTTATTTTAACGCCTTATTCGGCTTTTTTGATCGTTAAAAGAAGTCCTAAACTAGGACTTTATCAAAATATGAAAGTTAAGTCAGAAAAATAGTTATTCTCAAATTGTTTTTGAAGCACTCCTAATAAGGAAATATTTGCAATGTCCAATACTTTCCAACAATTAATATTGCAGAAAATTTGATATTTTATGCTTGTGATACATTAGCAATATATACACTACATGATTTTTCTTTACTGAAAGAAAATATTTTTCCTCAAATTGTTTTTGAGGTATCCCTAAATAGGAAAAAAATGCCAATATCGAATACTTTCCATCAATTAAAATCCAGTAACTGTGATATTTTATGCCTGTTGTTATATTAGAAACATAGATAATATTTATTTTTAAATTGTTTTTTAGGTACCCTAACAAGAAAAAGTTTTCGACTTCCTAAAACTTTCATCAGTTAATATTGCAGTAACTTTGGGTTTTTTATGCCTGTTATTATTTATTAGCAACATATACAATATAGGATTTTTCTTTACTTAAAGAAAATTACATTATTAGTTAAAACGATTACAAATTTCATCAGTTAATTGTATTGAAATGTAATGATAATTACCAACAAATATTTAATTTCTTATTGTACAACACATATTTAATTTCTTATTATAATGATTAAATACATAACTCCCCATGGTTTGAGAACATTTGATATACAATATTTTTTGCATCAATAACCATATTTGTTTAGGCTAGGTTATAAAAAATAATCATACTTTGTTTTTATTATGAAAATTAAAATGATACTAGTACAATTAATTAAATAACAGTGATTCAATTATGTCAATAAATTTTATTGTCGTAATAATATTAAAAATACATTTGATAAAATTTAATAATAAACACTTTCTATTTTAATTCTTACTTTATAGTAATAAAATATTTTATTTTATTATGTATTACCTTTACACTTTTAATGATAAAATGATCAAATATATCTTAGCTTATAATTTCCATTTATATTTAATTGTACATTATTTGCAGAAAAATTAATGCATGATCTTAATTGAAAGTACATTAATTTTAATTCGTTGGTATATCCAAATACTGAAAAAAAAATGCCTTCAAATGCAATGTTTTTCAAATAGAGCAAAATAAATTTCACTATCCCTACAAAAAATAAAAGGTCGTCGTTTATTTTCTAAAATATTTGAACGAAATAACTTATGACTTATGCTACCAAACGATTTTTTTTTTGTTAATCGTTTGTGTAAAGAGCAATTATTTATTTTTCTAAGAATAGTTTGCGTTTGTAATAAAACATTTAATCCTTTGTGTTTTGTGGCATCACAGAAAAACTGTGCTTGCGAAAGTATTTTTATTGTAAATGTTTGAAGAAGAATTTATACCACCACAATACCTTATTTTTTTCATGTTATTTAATTTTGTATTATTATTTGATTATTTATATATTTTGCTTGTGAAGAGCGAAAAATAAAAATAAAATTTTTTTTTTTAAAAATTAAAAAAAAAAAAAACTTTTGTAAAAAAATGTTTCATGGGAATTTTTTTATTATTATTATTTTTTTAATTCATATTTTTGTTTCCTCCTTTGAAGATCCTAATACTTAAGTATTATTTTAATAAACAAAAAAAAATATATATATATAAAAACAAAAATAATAAATAACTATAAAAACAAAAATTTTCAGGTTTCTCTTTCTCTTATTTTTTTTTGTTAATTATTACCAAAAAAAATATTTTTTATTAAGAATGTTGGTAAAAAAATCGTTTAAATACATGATTCTATTTTAAAATGGTATATATTAAATCATTTAATCATTCTCATAAAAAAAAAATACATTTCTTATGAAAATGATTTTTTTGAAAGAATAATTTATAAAATATTTTTTTAAATACTTATTAAAAAATTGTTCCTTTTATAACGTTTAAAAAAATTCAAGAGAAAAAAATAAACATTAGAAAAGTAATATTTAAAAGTTAGGACCTAAATATAAGATATAAAAAAAGAGAAATGTATAACAATCCTTTATACATTAATTTATAAAATAAAATTACAGATATATCACTTTTAGAAGAGTACATTTTAAAATGTTTTAGTTTATTATTTTCTTATTTCTAACCTTCTATTAATCTAATGATAGTAATTAATTTTATAATGAACATAATATGTTATTAATTTAAAATAAATTACAAAAAAATCCACAAATTATTAGTATTACATTTAGAAATGAAGAATTTTGAATAAAAATATTTTATAAAATGTTTCGCATTTGATTAAAAAGTATTTTTTTGCAACCATGTAAAAAATGCATTGAAATAAAATTGGTTTCCTAACAATAAATTACATTTGCTTATTCTTATTTTTATGATTTTACAAATCAGTCTCTTATTTTTATTAATATATATCACTTTTATTACCATGTTATTATTTATTTTATAAATTTGAGGTTAAACAAATTAAAAAATACAGAACAGTTAGTTTGGAACCCATTGTCTACCAACATGACTTGCAGTCATTACTTTCAGAAATTATATTAAACATCAATTATGAAAATAAGTGTAAATGTCTCGCATCAATAATCATTTGCAAATTTAATAGATGTTTCTGTTTTTTCACTCCTGTAACACCTGAAGTCGAGGAATTTCTATCAGACACGACGCCAACAGAAAAATGAAATAATAAGAATTATAATTATTCTAACTTTTCCATTACAAATAAAATAAAGATATATTTTACCACCAAGCAGTTCTCAATATAATTTCAGCTAATTTGTTTAAGGAACTATATATCGATTTTTTTTAATAAAAAAAATAAGACTTTAAATTAAAAGTAATGTAAAGATGAATATTTTTAATTTTATAGATGAATATTTTTAATGATGATTTAAATGTAAAGATAAATATTGCTTTAGGTTTAAATCTAAAATATTGTACCCCTGAAGAAGACGCCAATCATGCAACCCGGAATATTTCGCCAATTCCTTTAGGGTTACAATATTGTAGAGGAATTTACAACTTATTCTTTTTCCGAACAATATCATGACTATTTATTTCTACTTTGATAGTTATTTGCGGAGTTTTTTATTTATAGTAAATACAATAAATATATATATTTTTAAATATTTATTCCGATAAGTTATTGATTATTCTGAGATTGTTATTATGTTGGCCACTGATAAAGAAAATAAACAATTTTTATGATGTCGCCACTCAGAAAAATACGAATCAAAGAGCAAAAGCGATTTTTTACTTTATTGATAATTTATATTTGATTACCAAATTATTATTTTTTAATACTATTGACGTAATTAAAGTTTTACGAAAATCGTTATTTAAATTCTCGGGAAAAAATTTTACTTTTTATTTTTAGAATGTTAGTTCACGACGAAAAGTTTTTCTGCGGTTTTGTGATGTTTCTTTTTATTGCTGTTGACATAGTCAAGGTTTTGTGGCAACCGTTATTTGTATTCGGGCTGAAAAATTTAACTTTTAATTGTAGAACGTTAGTTTAGGGAAGAAAAATGCCGTTTTAACGGATTAAATTTTTTTGTGGTTTTCTGAAGTTTTTCTTCTTCTTGTTTTCTTCATTCATTTGATAACAGCATGTACGGACAGGTTTTATTAAGGCAATAAAAGGATTATGTTTGCCTCCAATATAGGACTTATCAGAATTAAATGTTAAAGTTATTCTTTGATTTCTGTTTTTTTTTTTTTTAAATAATTTAGTTTTAATATTTGAATTCGGCATCGTGAACAACAGGAAATATTTTTTACTTAATAGAAAAAAAACTGATTTTCTTATTAGCTTATAATACGTATGAAGGCGTAACTTTATCGTACTGCCAAATATTATCATTGTTAAAATGATACATTTTTGTGAGTAAGTAAACAAAAAATTCCACAATATAATGTGGTGTTAAAGCGTTAAAATTGGCATAAAAACAATTTAGGAATAAAGTTTTGGAAAATAGTGACATATTTCGGAACAAATGCGATAGCATTTTGCATAAAAGGAAATTATTAAAATTTTACCATAATATATTAATAAGCATTTGGCAATAAAATGATTTAATTTGGCGTAAAGGTAATTTAGGCATAAATTTTTGAGCATTATAAAGATAAAATTTCGCGTTAAAGTGATAGCATTTGGCGAAAATGCATTTTAGGAATAAAATTTATCTTAGTGATAAAATTTAGCGATAAAGCAATAATTTTTGTCATAAAATAAATTTAAAATAAAATCAAGTTTAGTGCACAAATTTGGCGATAAAGCAATAAATTTTGGCGTAAAAGCAGTTCAGCAATAAAATGTTGGCGAGATAGTGGTAATATTTGGCATAAAAGAGACAAAACTTGGCGTAAAAGCAATTAAGGTAAAAATTTCATGTAATAGCCGTTGGACTACAAATATTGGCGTAATAGGGATTTTTGGCAATAAATTTTGGCGAAACAGCGTTTTACAGCTACACTGCATTTCGGCAACCATTTTATTTATTTACTTGGCACTATGGTATCCTAGTACTGGATTTTAATGTAATATCATTTTACCGCTATTTTTTTACCAAAGACATTTTTTGGCATTTTTACCCTGTTTTATTTCAATAGCATGAATGAATATTTTCATTATTTTAATTGAAATTTATGAAGCTGTAGTAAATATAATTCTGAAAATAGAATAATAAATATTTTAATTTATCCACAAAGTAAAAAAAAAGCACTAAAGCCACAATCAGTTACAATTTGAAGTTTGTAAAATAAAATGTTTCAATGTTTTGTCTATGCAAAAAAATCGGCATTTTAATAATTATTTTATGGAAATAACTTTTATATTTGTATTCCATATTTCTCAAATTACAAAACTTATTTAAATTATAAACACATCATTCCTTTTAGTTTGATAATAAGAAAATATTCACCACAATTTAGAATACGTAGTTTTGAATGATATACAACGTAACAACTAATTTAAATGCATTTACATTTCCGATTTAAATTTTGCAAAGAACCAAAATTAATAACAGAATATTTTCAATCATCGTTTTGTTCAAGTATTATTTTTTCCTGTATTGAATACATTTTAATACATTGAAAAAATTTATTTTAAAATTTCTAAATAAACAATTTTTGTTTGAGCAATTCCTATTCAATTCTTATCCTTATTCACTATTCACTTGAAAAATTTTTTATTCAATACCTGACTTTAAAAAAAAATTCTTATTAATTTTAAATAAATATATATATATATATATAAACATTATCTATTTCAACATTATTTATAAACATTTTATAGTCATCATCCTTTTGAATAGAAGGGTTTTCGATCCAAAAGTGTATATCACTGTATTCTTTATTCCGGCTTATTACCTGCTACTTACTGACAAGTACTATTTGATTCTGCATTCCAATTCGTCTATAGGTTGCTGACGTCATGTCTGAGCTGTCGACTGTGAAATTAAATCCGCTTGTGTTAGCTTCTTATAGGCTTTGGGAGTCCTTCAGCTTTTTACTGCAGGAATGAGATTAAGTCTCTTTTCTTAAGAAAAGGATACCATTTCCTTGGCTCTCAATTCTGATTGAATACGTAACTGGTTTTCTTTTCCGTTTTTATAGGGCTTATATGTTTCGAGGAATTTTTTTTTCCTTCTTGCTGGAACCACAGTACAGGTTCTAAGTACGACGAAATTGGAAATTCCTTGCTTTGAAATTCGTAGGAAAAAGAGATCACTTTTATATATAAAAGATATTTTTTTCGTTACAAAAAGGTTTAGTTCATTAATGCATTTAAGTAGGATAATTTTTTTTATACATATCGTTTGTTATAACAAAGTGAGTATTGTTTGTTAAACAAAGTTAGTATAATTTGTTAAACGAAGAGAGTATCATCTGTTAAACAAAAGGAGTATGATTTATTAAAAAATCGATTGTTATAACAAAGTGAGTATCATTTGTCAAACAGATAGAGTATCATTTGTTAAACAGATAGAGTATCATTTGTTAAACAAAGAGAGTATCATTTATTAAAAAATCGTTTGTTATAACAAAGTGAGTATCGTTTGTTAAAGAAAGTAAGTATCATTTGTTAAACAAAATCTTTTGATTGTGACAAAAAACAAAGTGAGTATTGTTTGTTAAACATACTGAGTATCATTTGCTAAAAAACATCGTTTGTGGGTATCATTTGTTAAAAAAAAACTTTTGTTATAACAAAGTTATACAACTTTTTATGGTGACAAATTATAAAAGAATTAGTTTGAAAAATATTTATTAATAATATTATTTTATAATTATTTAAAAATCTTCATTTTTAACAACACTTGTAATGAAAATGTTAAAAAAATGTATTAATACAGTACTTCGCAACGTAATGTATTAATAAATGTAAAATGCATTACTAAATTACATGGTAATTTATTTCTATAATATTAAGTGTTTATTTAAAAAAAATTTAAATGATTAAAAACTTACTTTCAATTCAATTAATTTAGAAATCAACTGTATTTTATGAAAATAATGAGAAATATTTATATGATAAAATAGTAATTCATTCATTGACACAATCTCAATTGCAGAGGTCATATAAAATTTTTGTAATAAATTTCATAAATGAAAAAATTGAATATTGCGTTGAAATAATTAATTTTTCTTTTAATTTACTATTTAAAAAATTTCATTATTTCAACGACAATTTTAAGTTACGTACATTTTACGAAAGTAATTTTTTTTTGTGACTGACATTTTGATGATCATATTTATTTTATCATTTCCAATTACCTCGAAATGTGTTTAGTCTATTTTACTTCACTTTTCATTATTATAATAGAAATATTCTGAATTTTAAATGCATTAAAGAAGAAAGATTAGAATATTTTAAGCAGAAACATTTCTTGAACTAACTAATTTAATTGCTTAATAATAATAAAATTAATAATTCGTAATTAATTTTGTTATTTAGTTGCAATTAAAATTATTCAGTCATTAAGAATACAAATTCTCTTTGACGTACACATTTATTTGTCATACATATAATAGAAAATGGTTTGAAAAATTAATAAATTTTTTTGTACAATCCTTTTTTTTTTTTTTTTTTTTCAAATATATTAATCTCATTTGAAACAATAAATAATTTATTTGTAATATCATTCAAAAAATTACTTATTTAATCTTGTTACTCATTGTTTCACCTATCTAATAATACAGATAATATTACAAAACAGTAAAAATGTATTATCTTATTTCAACGATTAAAACGATTTATACGATACATATAATTCATTGATTTGATAATAATTCGTTCATTTGACTCATCAATCGTAATTTATATCATTCGAATAAATTTCCAACAGATTCGCATAGAATTATTTGCATCAAAGGAAATTAGTATATATTTGTCTAGTGCATTGTTACAATGCTCTAATTCAAACGTCAATCCTTATCTATTTCGAATTTCGTCCAATAAATTAATGGATGCAAGCATTTTAAAATAAGTTATTTATGCAAATTCATGAAATGATTCGGATTATTCGCATGAATCGTAGCCATTTGAATTATTCATGCAAATTAGAAAAATACTGAATATTGAATATTATAGAATTATACAAAGTAGATTGAAATGTTAATTTAATGCAAATATTAACCCATGATGGCCCGAAAATTCTCTAAGAAATTTCTATCAATTGGTGAGAGCAGGAAAAAATGTCTAAACTATTTTATTATCAATTACGAATTATTATCAATGATCTTTTGGTAAATATCCACAATAATATTAAAAAAAACAAAAAACAGCCGAACTCGAGCCTCAGTGGTAACATGCGCAGTTTGTGAGCATTAGGGCGGAGATTCAATCAACTGGCGGATTTATTGTAGACACTGTTTCAAAATACGAGAGACTCGATGGCGTTTGTGACGTTTAGCATCTTGCCTTGTGAGTCGGAGTACGTAGTGGAACTTTTCCGGGGTTTTTCCCCTACGATGCGAAAATGCGGATAGATCCCCCTAAAAATCCACCCAAAGGGCACTGCCCCCCTTCATCAGCGACACGGAATCAAGTCGCACTTCTACCTACAGGCGATTCATCACAACAGAAGTTGCTCCTTTCCTTTCATCCATGAGACCACAGGGGTGCATGGACTTGGTCCCACTTGGTCGGATCGATAGCAACATGTAGACCAAGTCCATGCACCCGTGTGGTCTCATATATATATATATATATATACATATATAAAATGTAGGATTTGTTTGTGTGGAAATCAGCAGGCGGCGACACATACGGTTGCTTGTCTTTGACAGAGCCTGTTTACAATGTGGGGGAGTATTCAACTTGGAACTCTGACACCACGAGAAGGGGACAGGACCCCGCAGATGGGCGCGAAAGAGAACGCTGGTAGGAGCGATTGGGGAGGATGCGGACGAACAACGGGAGAGGAGCGAGATGCATAAGTTTAGCGCTTGATTAATAACCAATGTAAATATTAGTGTTGTTGTTGTTTGTTGTTATATTAGTAAATTATAGAACCAATTAAATGGCTTTCTTTAAAGAAACGCAGGACTTTTATTGTGTCTGTCAAATCCCCTAGACACCCACTGCAAAAGTCCAGTTTTTGTTAGACTGGTAGAGAAGTCTAACAAAACTGTAGGTTCGGCCGGGATGAATCTATTGAAACCGGTGTAAACCCTACAAAAATTGGAGGCTCGGCCGGGATGCATCTGTTGCAAGAGGCTTAAATCTACAATAATATAGATATAGATCGGCAATATTTGTATATAGTATATGAAAACGATAAAATTTTTTTTTTTAATAACTTGAAAAAATTAATATTTGAGTAAATTTTTTTTCTTTTTAATTCAAAATAAAATTTTGAATTTAGCAATGAATAATTATAATACCTGAAATAAAATACCAGTTATAAAATGTTGACACTGGATAATTATATTTAAAAAGGAATAAAATACCATATTAAAAAATAATAATTAATTAATTAATTAACTAGATTCATGAAAAAGTTTGGAATTAAAAACAAATGATGTATAAAGTTCAGAGAACAATGAAGTAAAAGTAAGACTTAATTATACATTTATAACACCAAAGCAGCAATGTTAAATGGATAATAATTATTTATAGTAAATTTTCACCAATCCTTGTCAGAACCAATTAACAAAGCTTCGCATTTACTTTGAAAATATAAAAAGAAAATTTCAATGATCATTATTTAGATAATAGTCTTATACAGATCATTATACAAATAATCCATTTGACATTTTAAAATACACATTTCAACGCAAGTCAATAAATGTCAAACCATTCAACTTTTCTAAAGTAATTTTAACAAGAAGTTACATAAATCATATAAGATTCTATAAAATATATATTTAACACGTAATACTATAATTTTTTGCATTTTAATACTTTTAAGAATGATTTTCAAAATGCCATTTAAAACCAGAGCCACTTTTAATCTTTTAATGAGTTCAAATCCGGCACATTGTACGGTTACGGTTGCACCCACACAACGAATTTTCAACTCAAAGTGAATTACAGCAAATGGAAATCGTAGATGCGACGAGGGGAAGAAAAAGTCTAAATAATTAGATTCAGTGAGAAAATCCTGTTTAAATTGACTTTTCCCGCAGCCACTAGAGGGCGTCCTTTAATTATCTACTAAGAATTCTTCTTCTGTATTGCCATTTTCTAAAGCTGTCATTAGCAGGAATTTTCATAGCGACTTAATATTGCTTTTAATTATCCTTGAATAAGTTAATACGATAGCTTTTATTCGTATGAACGTGGATTTAAGCAAAATAGCTGTAAGGTAAAGATGATTTAAATATTAAGCCCCGTTTTAGAATAAATCTTTTTAGTTAGAATACCATAAATAATGTTGATTTTAAGCGAATAATTATGTTAAAATATTTCTATACATTTTATTATGTGGTAAAAAGGATTTAAAAATTTGTGCCACAATTCATATTTTTCTCTGATCTTTTTAAGTTATGAAAAAATTCTAAGATTATAAACAAAGCTTGTATCATTTAATTGTATTTAAAATGAACGCTGTTGCAATTATATGGTAGTTAATATCATTCTTCTTCTTCAATGACGCAACAGCTCCATGATGGGCTAATGCCGTCTGCATACTGGCAGATTCCGAAGCATGACATGCTTTATTTTACAAGGTGGGGTTGTCAGCCCTACGCCCAGCAGTCATATTAGAACGGGATTTACGGTTTAAAGTGGATTCCAAACCACAATAAACATCCATGACACCGCTGGGATTCGAACCCGAAACCTGTGTTACTCAGCCATCAGGTCCAGTTATATAATTAGTTAATCAAATAAACACATTGAGAAATCTAAAAATATAATCTGTTAAAAAATATATTTTCATTAATTTGAAAAAAAAAATTTCCTTAATGGAATATTAAAAATTTTATTTGGATATTATGCACTAATAAACATGTATTTCGTTCATTATTATTACATTTTAATGACATTGGCCTTGGCGTTTATATTAAAGTTACTACTTTCTACTTGTCGTTAAATCAGCATTTCTTAACTTTTCAGTATTTGGTACCCAATTTAAAATTTTTAATCATAATTTTCACATTTTCGAACATTTTGGAATATCTCCACGATAGCTACGCAAACTCAGTGTGTATTTTTAATAATAAATGTTCCTACGAAAAACTTTACTCTGTAGTACAGGTCCAAGGGAATCACTAATAATTAATAAACTTATTTTGAAGTTAATAAATCATAAATCATAACTTAATTATTAAATATATTGTGCAACATTGGTACAGTCCTATTTATAAGTGTTTTATACCTATGTAAATTTTTATTTTATTTTTTTTAAATGTTGGATGCATTTGATTTGTTTTGCTTTTAGTAAATTAATCAATTCTTTTAAAAATATTTTCTTTTTATAAGCATTTCAATAAATAATATCACATCAAAATTTACCTGAAGATAGTAATGGTAACACTAACGATAAACAATACTATAACCAAACGATACTATACTATACCCTAACGATACTATACTATACCCTAACGATACTATATTATGCTACACCCCTAACGATATACTATACTGATATACTTAACTAAAATTGGTTAAATAAGCAAATTGCCACATTTGGGAATTTGTAGACAATTGCGTCTTCAACAATCTTTATCGACCGAGAACTACAAATTATTATTATTTAACCTGCGTATTGAATGTTAATTTAAAGTGCTTTTTTCTAAAATGCTACAATGAATAAATAGATAAATTACTCTTATAATGATGCCCTGAAAAAATATTTTATTTTATAACATTTTATTCTATTTTAAAAGACAGCAATATTTCCCCAATTTAAATATTAAAATTAAAGATCAGAAGAATACCATCCATCGAATCTAGTCGATTACTAAAATCAAAAGAATTTTAGGCTAGTGCTCTACTTCCACGAATAGACTTAGAGGGTGGGGTAATAAATTTTAATTGCTGTATAAAATTCCCGTAAAATTTTCTAGACGTTTCACAGAAAGTTAATTTATCACCATGCCAAATTTTAAATTGGCGAATTTTATTCTCCGGTCCTTATTCAAACGAGCAATAAAGGTCGGTGTTGGATAGTAAAACTAATTTGGCGAGGGCTGGCTCATTTTTATTTCCAAAAATCCGCCTTCCTGGAATTATTACCCTGCAGGCAGGATATGCTGCTCAATATCGAAAATCTATTCTTGTGATCTTTTACCGATTTGGCGAGGTTTTATCAGATTTCAAATTAAAATTTGTAGCCGAAGGCTTCAAAATAATCGGCTTAGCGGATGCGTTTATTACCGTATTCCGCATAGAACAGATGGTGTTTATAGTTTTTAATTTCAGAAATAAATCAGGTTCGGTGAAGGTTTGTGTTGGGATTTAAATAATTGGATATTATATTAGGTAGGAGTTTTATACTCAAAAAGTGCTGTTTTTAAAAGCGGGGATTTTTAATGCAATCATAACGGCACGATTATTTTGTATTTGAAAATATCAAAGTGTAAGAAATAATGAAACAGATTTTATTCAAAAGTTATGAGGGTATTAAATTGGTTCATCGTATTATTTTTTGACGATGTTTTCGTAGATATCTTTTTCTGTATTCCTGGCTTAAAATAAAAATAATAATGGTATTTAATATGACAGCTGTTGTCGCTAGTTTTGTTTGTATTTTTATTATATTTCTGTCCATAAATAAATGATTTGTAATGAATATTCAAAAAGAAGCTTATTTTTTAAAGAGTATTTTTTAATACATTGGTTTTCACCACCAAGGACATTATAAAATATATTTTGTAAATGTGGGATAAGTCTAACGGGCAGCAAAAATATTCAAGGTGGGCCGCGGGTTGCCACCCCTGATTTAGACAATTGTATCTTCAATGTTATTAGTTGAAAAGTAGCAATTATTATTATTTAATATGTGGCCTGATGGCCGAGTAGCTAGCGCTCTGGCTGTCTAACGGTACAATAGGTATCGGGTTCAAATCCCGGCGTTGCCCATGGGTGTTTGTAGTGGTTTGGAATCCACTTTAAACCGTAGGTCCTGATCTAACATGATCGTAGACCGTTGCGGGGGCATTGTTACTTCGCGTCCGTGGCTTATCTTCAAATTACACGCGGCCCTGGATAGAGGAAAGTGAGTAATGTCTGTGCAGCGCTTGCCTTAAGGCCTCAAAGACAACTGTCTAAGTGGTTGCCAGCTGCATTAGAACAAAAAAAATTATTTAATATGTGTTTTGAAATTTTTATTCAAAATACATTTTTCCAAAACGCTACAACTATGAATAAATAAACCATTCTTATATTGATATCCTGAAATAAATAAAATTTTATTTCACAACATTTGGTTCTATTTTAAAAAACTCAATATTTCAGCAATTTAAATATTAAAATGGCAGATCAGAAGACACCCCCCATCGAATCTATTCAATTACTAAAAATCAAAAAAATTTTAGGCTAGTGCCCTACTTCCACGAATATACTTAGAGGGATGAGGTAATAAATTTTAATTGCTGTATAAAATCCCCGTAAAATTTTCTAGACGTTTCACAGAAAGTTAATTTATCACCATGCCAATTTTAAATTGGCGAATTTTATTCTCCGGTCCTTATTCAAACGAGCAATAAAGGTTGGTGTTGGATAGTAAAACTAATTTGGCGAGGGCTGGCTTCATTTTTATTTCCAAAAATCCGCCTTCCTGGAATTATTACCCTGCAGGCAGGATATGCTGCTCAATATCGAAAATCTATTCTTGTGATCTTTTACCGATTTGGCGAGGTTTTATCAGATTTCAAATTAAAATTTGTAGCCGAAGGCTTCAAAATAATCGGCTTAGCGGATGCGTTTATTACCGTATTCCGCATAGAACAGATGGTGTTTATAGTTTTTAATTTCAGAAATAAATCAGGTTCGGTGAAGGTTTGTGTTGGGATTTAAATAATTGGATATTATATTAGGTAGGAGTTTTATACTCAAAAAGTGCTGTTTTTAAAAGCGGGGATTTTTAATGCAATCATAACGGCACGATTATTTTGTATTTGAAAATATCAAAGTGTAAGAAATAATGAAACAGATTTTATGGAAAAGTTAAGAGTGCAATAAATTGGCTCATCGTAGTATTTTTTGGCGATATTTTCGTAAATATTTTTTTCTGAATTCTTCTTTTAAAATAAAAATTTTTATTTAATATATCATCTGCAGTCACTAGTTTTGTTTATATTTTAATTATGTTTGTTTTCAAAAATAAATGATTTTCTAGGAATATTGATAAAAGTTTTGATTTTTTTAAATTTGTATAATATAATTTTTTTTTAAAGAATTCGTTTTTAAATTTATAATAATCTGTTATTAAAAATATATTTTATTTAATGCACAAATCAAAAGAAATTATATCTTTATCAAAACGATAACAAACTCTTTCTAGAGACTCCTCGTATGATAATTAATACACCTTCAATCATAATTAATAATATTTTCATAAATTTTAATAATTATATTAATGGTATTTTCGATGTCCATTCATAATACATATTATGGCTATTGAAAAACAAATCAAATAATTGATGTGCGATTTTTATTTTGTCCATACACCCAGTCTATAAAGGGAATGTCCATTTTTAAAGTGACTTATCCAATTGTTCCTAAGCACAGTTTCATAATTCTAAGATGAACTACTTTAAAAAAGGTAGCAAGCCGCTAAGAAAGGTTAACTACTATGTGACTAATAACTAAAAACCCCTATAAGGGTAAACATCATAAGGTTAAAAACCACTTTAAAAAAAATCATCATAAATCGTAACTATCATAAGACTGTAAGACTAACCATCATAAAGCTAACAATTTAAAAAATGCGCTGAAATATATCATTCTGTCATAGTGACGACTGTCGAAACGATAACGCATACAGAAGTGCTTAGTATGTCTGACGAAGAAAATATGAAAAGTATGGCTCCTGCTTTCTATACAAGAAACATAAAATATCTCTAGCAGCTTACTTTGATCTTTAAAAAAATCAGAAATGGAAATTGAATGGACTAATTTAAGCAAACTGTCTATGATGGAGTATGGGAGATGGTAAAGGGAGTATCGATTGAAAACAGAGTTTATTCATTGCAACCAATATTTTAATGTGCATTTACTTATCCATTACTGCATCACACCGTAAAAATGGATTGAATGGAACTCTGGAAAAGTTTCAACCAAAAGGCGTTTTGATAAATTTTTTTAAAGACTTCTACACTAATAATAAGAATCATACGAACTTGAGTATAAACATTGTGATGATTAGATTAGTTATTTTATGCTTGTCTGGCACTGATTCTTCTATAAAAAAGATTATTCTTTCATTGAATAAATTGCGAACTAGCGAAAAAGCAGAGTTATAGATCAAAGTTCTTAAAGCGGGTGTGCAGAAGATCTTCCTCCCCGTGGTGCACCTTGTAACACTTTTTAGTGGCTAAAAGATCTGTAACTTGGCATAATTGTTAGATTAATGAACTCTGTTTCAGTATGTTTTTTTTTCATTGTTCTTTTTTTGCTGTAACTATTCATAGTCTGCCATTGGAAAAAAAAAGTTCTTAAAGCAATGTAAGCAACAAAAGTAAATTTAAAAAAAATCGATTTGGACTGAGTGCAAAGTACTTTGGCTTATCCAGTATCCTCTAGTTCTCAGAGTCATTTTGTCTGTGCGGAACATAACAACATAAAAGAAGATAGAAGTTGAGATGGTACAATAAATGACTTTGTCCATCAGAAATAATGAATAGAAGAGTAATTTGAGCAAATAAAGATGAAATATAAAATATATTAGTATGAAAATAAAATCATAATTTTTTTAAATAAATTTAAAACGTTAAAAATATTACGGGGCCTGATGGCCGAGTGACTAGTATTATGACGCTCTGTACCATACGGATCGGATATTGATGTTTGTAGTAGTTTTTAATCCACTTTAAATCATTGGTATATTGTCTAATTATCCCTCTTGAACAACAAATGACGAAGACAAACAATAATGCAACAAACCAAGGGGTTGGGCGTAGGGCTAGCAATCCTGCCCTATAGAAAGAAAATCCTCATAATTATCATGCGTAATATTCTCAATTAGAAACAATCGGACAGATCTCATTTGGATACTAGCGTCAGGATGAACATGGCTGAAGGAAGCTGACTGAGAATCGAGAACACACTGTAAAGCTTGAGAAGAAAAAAAGAAGATTCTGCAATAGAAAGATAGAAGAAAACGCCAGAAATTTTTTGGTTGTTTTCTTTGAGAGGGTGGAGATTTCAATTCAGTATATTTAGTGTAGTAGGTTTTTTTTCAAAAATTTGGCAATGTTACAGTTTTTGGATAAATCTGAGCAGAAACTTTTCAGAAGATTTCCGGAAAATATGATTTTAGCGTTAATTTTTTTTTTGTTTAAGCTTTGCAATTGCTCATTTATGTTTATTCATAATTGAAGAAATTTTAGGCATGGAAGCAAGAATATCATTATAATCGTTTACAGTATTATCATTTACGAGATTATGGCACTTATTTTGCAACGGTAGAGTTACATTTCAGATATATTTCGCCATCAATCCTTTTTAAGGTATTTTAAAGTTATCTTAATTGATCTTTTGAAAATTTTTGGATTTGAATTAGCAGGGTTAGTAGTATGAATTTAGTAGTAGAAAGAAAACAGTTTACAAAACAATAAAGGACAAAAAATTGTTACATCTTTTTTAAATCCTTAGGCATCAATCTTCATTTGAGAGATGTTGAAACAAAGTTTATCGAGTTCCAATGTTTTTGGCTGCCACATTTAAGGTGGATTGATATTTTTCCTCACCAACAATATACAATTTGCATTTAGAAATCCAAATATAATTTATCACAGTGATTAATCATGCCCTATAAGTTAACGAAAGGAGCAGGCGAGAGTTCCACGCAGATATTCTGAGAAGGACTAACCTCATCAGAAAAAATGTCAACCATTGTTTACGCCATCCATCTTCCAATTTATTGAAATCTTTCAAGAATTTCATTTTTTATCCAATCTCAACAGGAAAGACACATCAGCAAATTTCATATGCTTCAACAACATAAATTATTTGTTTTTCAAGTGATCCTTCTTAATTTTATTGATAAAAACAATTATGAAGAAATATGCGTTTTTGAATATACTTACATACTATTAACGAAAATTTATAGTTGACCTATTTTGAGATAAGAAAAATAGTCACTTTAATGCTTTTCTATGCCAGTTTAATATTAAGCATTTCATAAATTATTATAAAAATTTCAACTTAGTTGTACAAATATAATTAATATTTTGAAAAATTATTTCTTCCATATCCAATATGAAAACTTTTTTTAGCGTGTTTTGAAAAGTGGAATATTTAAAAATATTGCAACATGTTTAAAGAGTGATAAATTGTCTCAGATTTCTATTTAATCATTTGTAATATTTTATGGATTTGAAGACCAAATCGCAAAATAGAAGTAGTTGGGATTTGGCGACTTTTTTGTGGTGCAACTGAACCATATGTCACCAAATGTGATAAAGCGGATTAATTATACTGATTTGATTCATAACATATAGATCATAAGAAATAAATCCAGAATATGGAGAAGATTTTGAATAGCATGATTTAAAAAGACTTGCCTCAGAACTTAACAAAATTTACTATCATGATATAAATCCCTAAAAAAAAAAAGTCAAAAGTCAGCTAAATCTGAAATGATCTACTGCTCTTGGCTGTTCGTTTCAACAAAGATTTGAACTGCATTAAAAATCTGAGAAAAAAGAAAGACTCAAACTTAAAATCTCATTTATCATCATTTCTTTCCGAATCATCCTTTAGAAATAAAATTCAGGATTATAATAGACAATGTTTTTTTTTCTGACATCAGCTAAAAAACAATAATTCTAACAAGATATAGTCATTAATCATTGCGAGCTCCACCATCATTTACAACAGTTTTAATACATATATCTGTGTGCTCTAGCAGTACATGTAGGTATCAGCTAAACGGAAATGATGTCACAGAAAAAGGGAATGATTTGGATTCAACCAGAAATGACTTTGAACTGGAACACAAAGATTTTGTCTGAAAAGAGAGATTTTTTCCCTATCTTCTGGTAAGAAGGAATTTATTTCCTGATAGAACTACACCCTCCCACCCTACCCCTTCCCCTCGTCTTACTAACTCATTTCTGAACCTGAACACGAGAGTTTTTTTTCATAAAACTATTCTGATATTGATCAAAATATTAAATACAGGAATTTCCATTAATAATTCGGCTAAAAAATATAATATTACAGATTTGTACAAAATAAATTAGTAATCACTGCGAAATGCTACTCCCTTTCTGTAAATTAAAACAAGACATTTAAAGCAAATTTTATAGAATATTACAAAAAAAAAAAAAAATCTGGAAAAATTTAGAATTATGCAAATGTGTTAAATCTGGGGAGAATTCATTTAGAATTCCACACCTCATTAGTTGAATATCAGTTCTACTATCGCATTTACACGTTCTTCAATGATTATATAAGGTAGTTTAGTAAAGTTTTATATATGATGGACTTTCATCAAAAGCATAAAATGTCAGATCTCACAGACTTTCAAAGAGACCAAATTGTAGGAGCCCGACTAGCTGGAGCAACCTTGACCGAAACAACCCAGCCCTTAGGCATTTTTAGAGGCACGGTGTCTAAAGTCTCGACAGCGTACACACAACTCAGCAAGACAATCTCGGCAAAGCAAAATAGTGAACGGAAGGAGAAGCTGAGTGAAAGTGATCTACGGGTATTGAAGCGGATTGTATTGTTTAATGATCACAGAACTCAATCAGCATTTGGATTATCCAGTGTCAATAATTAGAGTTAGAAGGCACCTTCATAAACAGGACATTTACGACACAGCAGAAATTCCTAAGCCACTCGTCACATCTGTTAAGGCCAAACGCCGCCTACAGTGACACCACAACTACAAAACCTGGTCGATTGATAAGTGAAAGATAGCTTATAAGGTCAGACGAATATTCTTTCACACTTTTCTCCACAGCAGGACGGATGCACGTTTGGAGGATGCCTGCACAAGCATATGATCGTGATTGCCTCCCTCCAACTGTCAAGCGTGGAGGTGGATCTCTCATGGTATGGGCATCTCGTGGTTTACTGATAGGTCAATCATAACCCTGAAAGGAAGGATCACTGTGGAGAAGCATAGAGGAGTTTTAGATGACCAGGTCTATCGTATGTTGCAAACTTTGTTTCCTGCATGACAATGCTCCTGTTTATGTAGAGGGGACCTGTACAATCATGCTTGATGAACACGAGGATGAAGTGAAACATCAAGGCCCGCACAATCCCCCGAACTCAATATCATCGAGCCAATATGGTCTATTTTAGAGCTATCAATTCGGAATCGACAATCTCCACCGACATCTCAAATGCAGGGTATTTTCATGATTTTGATAACCACTTGTATATATATATATATATATACATCAATTAATACATTTATTAATTAAAATGAAATTAATTAATAAAAAAATTAATTAAAAACATTAATTTTGTTAATTAATAAAAAAATATTTGTATTAAATTTTATACATTTTCTCAAAGTAATTTAAATTAACATATTCATTTAAATATAATTTTAATATTTATCACTCATTATGGTCAATTATTTTCTTTCAACAACTGATGTATATTTTAGAAAAAAAAACTTAAATTTAAAAATATTTTAACATTTATTCGTTAATTAAATATGGCTCATTTATTACTTATTACTTCTGATTCCTATTTTAGAAAAAAAAAACCCTTAAATTAAAAATATTTTAACATTTATTCATTAATTAAATATTGCTCGTTTAATTTTTCTGATATTTTAAAAAATAATCATTCAAATAAACGTCAGTAGCACGTTAACGAAGAAGTCATTATTTCTAATCATTAGTCAGAATCATTATTATTTTAATGTTAAACATTAATTTGTTTTAAATATTTAACTAAGGCTCGATTTACAGTTTGTTACTGCAGTTCTGAAAAATAAAATCATTGTTTTATAATTCGTAGAACTTTTATTAATAGAAAATTCATGTTTATTTATTCTATTCTACTTTGAAATAATTTATCACATTTCCATTAATTGTATGAATATTTTAGAAATAATTCATTATTTAGGTTTTTAAATGCAGTGAAAAGACTACAGAATAATTAATTTTACAAACTATTGATAAATGCTTTTCATCAGGCAGCTAAACAATTAATTTTTCTTTCAAAATTATTGCATATAATGAGTCGCTGAAATGTAAATAAAGCTTTTAATCTTCTGAAAAGGCTTACGATTGTTAAACGTTAAAAATAATTTTCACCAATAAGTTATTATTATTGTATTTTGCGGCTTATGTTTTCAAGTGCCAAATTTTGTATATTTATTGAGCTCTGTGAAAAATGGCACCAAACCTAGAAGTGTGTTAATAAATCAAGAGACAATTACTTTTGAAAAGATTAATTGTATATTTTAACTGAAGTTGGTTCTGTTCTGAAGTAAATAGTTTTGATAATTTTTAATAAATATTAATCATGAATGTTTAGCAGGTTTTGTTTGGTTTGTCACTCTACGGTCATTTTGTGCATACGTTAGATTTATACACGTTTTTATATTTCAGATTAGTAGATATATTCCCGATAATTTTTAAAAATGTTTTCAAAAATATTAAGAACTATAATATTTGTTTATTCTAATTTTTTTCGTTATTTTATTGTCAAGAGGATTCACTTTTGTTAAAAGATGTTTTTCAGTGCTGTTTACTCGCTACCCATGCTAAATCATAGTTGTGGTTTTCAAATATTTCTGTGAATTATGTTAATGCTAAAACTTTGATAAATAAAAGAGATGAATGGTGAGTTATGTTGATATATTTATTCATAAAAGATGATGATACGATAAACTACTCATGAATGATATTGTTGTGATGAATGTTGCTTAACTCATGAATGAGTTGATACGAAGAATTGCTCAACTCATGAATGATGTTGTTGTGATGAATGTTGCTTAACTCATGAATGAGTTGATACGAAGAATTGCTCAACTCATGAATGATGTTGTTGTGATGAAAGTTGCTTAACTCATGAATGAGTTGATACGAAGAATTGCTCAACTCATGAATGATGTTGTTGTGATGAATGTTGCTTAACTCATGAATGAGTTGATACGAAGAATTGCTCAACTCATGAATGATGTTGTTGTGATGAAAGTTGCTTAACTCATGAATGAGTTGATACGAAGAATTGCTCAACTCATGAATGATGTTGTTGTGATGAATGTTGCTTAACTCATGAATGAGTTGATACGAAGAATTGCTCAACTCATGAATGATGTTGTTGTGATGAAAGTTGCTTAACTCATGAATGAGTTGATACGAAGAATTGCTCAACTCATGAATGAATGATGTTGTTAACTGATGAATGTTGCTTAACTCATGAATGAGTTGATACGAAGAATTGCTCAACTCATGAATGATGTTGTTGTGATGAAAGTTGCTTAACTCATGAATGAGTTGATGAAGAATTGCTCAACTCATGAATGATGTTGTTGTGATGAATGTTGCTTAACTCATGAATGAGTTGATACGAAGAATTGCTCAACTCATGAATGATGTTGTTGTGATGAATGTTGCTTAACTCATGAATGAGTTGATACGAAGAATTGCTCAACTCATGAATGATGTTGTTGTGATGAAAGTTGCTTAACTCATGAATGAGTTGATACGAAGAATTGCTCAACTCATGAATGATGTTGTTGTGATGAATGTTGCTTAACTCATGAATGAGTTGATACGAAGAATTGCTCAACTCATGAATGATGTTGTTGTGATGAAAGTTGCTTAACTCATGAATGAGTTGATACGAAGAATTGCTCAACTCATGAATGATGTTGTTGTGATGAATGTTGCTTAACTCATGAATGAGTTGATACGAAGAATTGCTCAACTCATGAATGATGTTGTGATGAATGTTGCTTAACTCATGAATGAGTTGATACGAAAATTGCTCAACTCATGAATGATGTTGTTGTGATGAATGTTGCTTAACTCATGAATGAGTTGATACGAAGAATTGCTCAACTCATGAATGATGTTGTTGTGATGAATGTTGCTTAACTCATGAATGAGTTGATACGAAGAATTGCTCAACTCATGAATGATGTTGTTGTGATGAATGTTGCTTAACTCATGAATGAGTTGATACGAAGAATTGCTCAACTCATGAATGATGTTGTTGTGATGAATGTTGCTTAACTCATGAATGAGTTGATACGAAGAATTGCTCAACTCATGAATGATGTTGTTGTGATGAATGTTGTTTAACTCATGAATGAGTTGATACGAAGAATTGCTCAACTCATGAATGATGTTGTTGGGATGAATGTTGCTTAACTCATGAATGAGTTGATACGAAGAATTGCTCAACTCATGAATGATGTTGTTGTGATGAATGTTGCTTAACTCATGAATGAGTTGATACGAAGAATTGCTCAACTCATGAATGATGTTGTTGGGATGAATGTTGCTTAACTCATGAATGAGTTGATACGAAGAATTGCTCAACTCATGAATGATGTTGTTGTGATGAATGTTGCTTAACTCATGAATGAGTTGATACGAAGAATTGCTCAACTCATGAATGATGTTGTTGTGATGAATGTTGCTTAACTCATGAATGAGTTGATACGAAGAATTGTTCAACTCATGAATGATGTTGTTGTGATGAATGTTGCTTAACTCATGAATGAGTTGATACGAAGAATTGCTCAACTCATGAATGATGTTGTTGTGATGAATGTTGCTTAACTCATGAATGAGTTGATACGAAGAATTGCTCAACTCATGAATGATGTTGTTGTGATGAATGTTGCTTAACTCATGAATGAGTTGATACGAAGAATTGTTCAACTCATGAATGATGTTGTTGTGATGAATGTTGCTTAACTCATGAATGAGTTGATACGAAGAATTGCTCATGAATGATGATAATATGATGAATTACTCATGAATGATGATGAACTATCATGAGTCATCATGATATTTACTTTATAAAATTGTCAATCGTTGATAATTGGTACTGTGTACAATTCTTCTGTTTTTATTGATTATACAGTTTGAATCATAGATTATTAATATCATAGAGCGGGGTTGCTAATTTAAGACAAACATAATAATCACGTGATCATATTACTAACGCGACTTTTGCAATCGGAACTGTTCACTGTCAGGAGTGTCATTTGCTCGTTTACAGGGGACCGGGAGACTCCAACCTAAAACTGTGACTCCGAACGCCCGATCGGTAGGCACTAGGCCATTAGGCCCAAAAAAATCATCCTCATCCTCATCATCGGCGCAATAGCCCCATGGCCCCATTTTGTGTCGTAATTATTGCTATTGTATCGATTTTGTGTCGTAATTATTGTTGAAAAATAAATTTATTTCTTCTAATGCAGCTGGTAAACACTTAGACAGTTGTCTTTGATGCCTTAAGGCAAGCGCTGCACCGACATTACACACTTAGCACTACCCAAGAGGTGTGTGTAGTTAGAAAATAAACTACGGACGCGGAGTAACAATAACCCCGCAACGTTCTACGATTCTGTTAGACCAGGGCCTACGGCTTAAAGTGGATTGCGAATCACTACAAACGTCCATGGCACTGGCCAGGACTCGAACCCAAAACCCGAGGCACCGAATGAAAGATTAGTCACTAGACCATCAGACCCCAAAAAATCATCCTCATCATTAACGCCACAGTCCCATTGTGGGTCAAGCCGTTTGCCTGGTGGCAGATTTTGAGACAGTACTATTGTATATATTCTGTGAGTAAATATTTGGTGAAATATACGCACAATCTTTTTATACATTTTTATATTTTGTTTAAATTCCGGCTTCAAAATAAAAAATGTTCTTAACTGGAGACAATTAAAACTAGGACTATTACGATACGTGTTTTAGGGCTTCACGAACGAGAATTTCAAATCTATAAACCCCAGCCAGAAACGATTTCAGCATCCAACTCCTGTGCAGCAATCGAAGTATGAGTAAATATTCAACCCTGGTCATGTGATTTTAAAATCTTTCAACCGATGGCAATATTCGAGTTGAAATAATCAGGTTTGAAAACGCACTTTCCCCCCAAGTAATTAATTTGCGAAGCATCTATTGATTGGTGCTCGACAAGCAGTTCTGCAGATTTGAGAATGGAGGAATAATTTATTTGAAATACTTTCGGCCGGTTGATTTGAAGTGCTGATGTGGGATTCGTTGCTTGGATTGTAGCAACCTGCAAGCAAAACACGTCTGTGGGCAATTTTAATCGAAACAATCGGAATAAATTCTTAATTGGTTGTAGTCATTAAATTTGTCGAGGAGGTCCAGATATATTAAGAACCTTCCATCAGATAAGACATTTTAAGGATGGACCAGGAAAATCAGGATTTAAAACTTTTAGTAGTTGTTGGAAATACAATATTAAAATGGGAAAAGATTGCTTTAAAAATATAATTTAAATATTTACTTAAGTTTTTATTTATATGAATCTGCAATTTTTTTATAGTTTGAAAATCAACGGATTTTCTGTTCCATTTATGTATTTCACAAATATCCCACCGATGAGTGATGCGAAGATTTTTTTGGTTTGCCACTATTACTACTACACCACATCACGGTGTCTAGAGCTGTGTTGCCCCTTTACAGTTTGGGAATGATGTTGGTGAAAAGAAGTCTGATTGGGCTCTGTGACGCTCTATGATCATATGGGACCGGTACCTACAGCTTAAAGTGGATTCCGAACCACTCCGAACATCCATGGCACCACTGGGACACGAACCCGACGCCTATGGTACCGAGGAGCCAGAGCGCTAGACACTGGGTCATCTGGCCCCACGAATTCTGTCATACTATTGCAAAAATTATTTGTTGTAATTATTATTGTTGAAATATAAGCGTAATTTGCTTATTTATTTTTATATTATGTTTACATTTCGGCCTCAAAATTAAAATATTTACTGAAGACAACTAAAAGTAGACTATTACGATACGTGTTTCATGGCTTCATGAACGAAAATTCCAAATACTGTTTTAAATCTATATACCCCAGCTAAACACAATATGCTAAACGATTTCAGCATTCAACTCCAGTGTAGCAATCGAAGTACGAGTAAATATTCAACCCAGGTCATGTCATTTCCAAATCTCTCAACCGATGGCAATATTCGAGTTGAAATAATCAGGTTTGAAAACGAACTCTTCTCCCCCCAAGTAATTAATTTGCGGAGAATCCGTTGATTGGGACTCAACAAGCAGTTCTGCAGATTTGAGGAATAATTTATTTGAAATACTTTCAGCCGGTGGATTTGAAGTGCAGATGTGGGATTCGTTGCAGTAATCTGCAACCAAAACACTGTTGTGGACAATTTTAATTGAAACAATCGGAATGAATTCTTAATTGGCTGTAGTCATTAAATTCGTTGAGGAGGTCCAGATATATTAATATTCTTCCATAAGATTATAGATTGGAAGGAAGATCAGGATTTAAAACTTTTAATTGTAATTGGCAATAAAATAATAAAATATGCAAATATTGCTTTAATAATAGAATTGAAATATTTACTCAAGTTTTATTTAAACGAAATCTTTATATATTTTTTTATAGTTGAACATCGGTGGATCTTCTATTCCACTTACGTATATCACTAATATCCCACCGATGAGTGATGCGAAGATTGGTTTGGTTTGTAGCTCTGCGGTCATTTTGTGCACATTTTAGGCTAATTAGTCTAGGAAGTTCAGCTTAATGTGGTTTCCGAACTACTACAAACATCCATGGCACCCGCCAGGACTCGAACCTAAAACATGAGGCAACGAATGCCAGATCACTAGCCACTAGGCCATCAAACCCCAAAAAATCATCCTCATAATTATCATCATCATTAACGCAACATTTCCATTGTAGGTCAAGCCGTTTGCCTGGTGGCAGATTTTGAGACAGTAGATGTATGTTTATAATTCTAGATAGTTTAATTCTGTCGATACTATTGCATCAAAACTGTGTCGTAATTATTAGTGAACTATAAGTATAATCTTCTTATTTATTATTATATTATGTTTAAATAAAAAAAATAATGTTTACTGCAGACAATTAAATATAGGTATAATACGATAAGTGTTTTAGGGTTTAATGAACGAGAATTTCAAATACCGCTTTAAATCTATACACTCCAGCCAGAAACGATTTCAGCATTCAACTCCTGTGCAGCAAGCGAAGCAATCGAAGTACGAGTAAATATTCAACCCAAGTCATTTCATTTCCAAATCTCTCAACCGATGGCAATATTCGAGTTGAAATAATCAGGTTTGAAACCCCCCCCCCAAGTAATTAATTTGCGGAGCATCCGTTGATTGGGACTCAACAAGCAGTTCTGCAGATTCAAGGAGTAATTTATTTGAAATACTTTCAGCCGGTTGATTTGAAGTGCAGATACAAGATTCTTGTCTCGGATTGTAGCAATCTGCAACCAAAACACAGCTGTGGACACTTTTAATTGAAACAATCGGAATAAATTCTTAATTGGCTGTAGTCATTAAATTTGTGGAGGAGGTCCGGATATATTAAGAGCCTTCCATCAGATTATAGATTGGAAGGATGGACCAGGAAGATCAGGATTTAAAATTTCTAATAATAATTTTTTTATAGTTGAACATCGGTGGACCTTCTGTTGCTCTGATGTATTTCGCAAACCTAAGAGGAATAGAAGGTTCTTCAGTGAATATTTGTAGGGATAATTCCCTTATATTAATTCCTTATATTATTCCCTTATATTGTTCCCTCATATTAGTCCTTTATATTGCTTTATTGGAGAAAATTCGGTTCGAATTATCGTTACAAGATTCGGCATTTACGTATTGACGCCACCTTAACTACAGATTTGGCAGTTTTTAAGTGGCGCCAATCTAACAGCTAGATATTTGGCAGTTTTTAAGTGGTGCCAATCTAACAGCTACAGATTTGGCGGTTTTTAAGTGGCGCCAATGTAACAGCTACAATAAAGTGTAGATTGGCGCCACTTAAAAACCGCCAAATCTGTACCTGCGGTTGGCGTTCAAAAGATAACTGCGTGCGCGTGCGAACAACAAGATTGCTCTTTATTGGCGCAACTGTAGCTAAGGTGGCGTTAATACGTAAGTACCCGAGATTCTTACCATAGTGTCCCCTCGTTTTTGAAAAATGTGATTGTAATGAACGGCGTTAAGGCATTCAAACCCAAGTTCTTTTGCAGGCTAGCTGTGAAAGTCACTGCTGGTTCTCTGACAGATTATAAGTACATATTGATAGTTTATTTAAATATGGTATTGGTGATTTAATTTAACTTAATGTATAATTTAATAATATTGTTCGTTTTGCTCACTGAATTTAATCTGTTGTAAAAGGAGTTTTTTTATTTTTGTATTTTGTAAATTACACAACATTTAGGTAGAATGCTGGGTACTTTTACCATTATGATCACATATAAAGATAAATGTAGTAAATTCAGCTTATACAAATTGCATATATCATGAAGAATCTGCTACACTATGCATATTTTGCCAACACCGTTTTGAACGAATACCTAGAGCATCAGCAATTTCCACTTCCTACCCACCAAATTCGAATTTTACGGAAATGTTTTCAGGCTTACAGATTTATTGTGTGCATGCATGGCATAGACAGTAAAGCTCTCGGTTAGGTTTCAAATCATACCAGACATTCAAGAACAGGTCCTGCCTTCCGGAAGGATATATTAAGTGAAAATTGCTCCTTATTTGGTCATACAAGTGAGAATCAAGAAAACTCCAAGCAGGTAGTCTAAATAATGATGTTAAATGCTTTCGTAGTTACTATCAAGTCTTCTCGTTTCTCAAAGTAGGTTTTGAAAAAGGGCACCGCTAAAGTTATTAGAACGTCATTCATCCCCAATGCTAATTGTTTTTTGTTTCAACATCAGTGATCCTTTTTACCACGCATGAACTGCAGACTGGTGGGTCATGAGGGCAGAACAGTACTTCCGAGGAGGACTTTTAAGGGCAACTTCCCGCATTTGGTGTCATAAGGGAGAAAACCAGGTAAACTACCACGACACAACTTGATTATCGAACCGAGATACATTTACACATGTTATCATAATCTACACCGAGTCTCCTCATTTTTGAAAGCAGTGACTACAATAATGAGGCCAGTGAACCACGATCTTCTTACACGCTATTTGTGCACATTACCACTGTGCCACGAATTTTGCGCATGCTACCACACGCCGAATTACTGTCTTTCTAACGCTGAATCTTCTATATATTGTTCAAGATGGTGAATGAAAATTAATACTTAGGATTCGAAAACAAAGAAAGAAGACGTACTTTCTTTAAATTTTTATTACTGGTTGCCTTTTTGTTATATCGGCACCCAGTACAGAGAGATTAAGATAAATATTTTGTCACAAAAGAAATATGTGCTTCTTTATTGCTAATGTTTTCAAAAACTTTAATATTTAGTGTCTTATTTAGTTGTAAGAGTTAATTCTAAATGAATTGCAAGCTATCATTTACACGCCAATTCCTTTAAATAAGTCACCTACTGAACTGGCTTCAAACAACTATGCTAATGATTGAAGGAACTTGTATGTCCAACCCATCTTCTGCTGCCCAATCATCGCCGCCATTGTTACTTGGAATTACTCAAGGAATTGAGAAACGCTGAACTGCAATGTCTCAATTACCTTCGTTGCCATAAATTTGCGACTGCTTCGGGCTCCATTATTAGACTGGCGTCGAGATGTGATATGATGTCGCTCTCAGCACAAGAAACGACTTTAAAGAATGTTCTTTCTACTTCCACTGTAGAAAGAAACCTCAAGCAAGAATACATCGAATTAAAAAATGGTAATTATTTAATATGCACACATGATAAATTTAAAAGAAAAAAGAAAATACATAAGCGTAGTTTACTACATAAAATTTAGAATAACACTTCTTAGAACATTTGTTTGTTTAGACGATGTGAAATGTTAAAGAATTAGACATATTAAAGATAATATTATTCGAAATAAAAGATAAATATTAAAAGGTTTATTATTCGAAATGTAAGATAAATATTCAAAAGATTATTATTCGAAATACAAAATAAATATTTAGGAGATTTTTATTTGAAGTGTAAGATAAATATTAAAGATATTTTTATTCGAAATTAAAGATAAATATTAGATTTTTATTTGAAGTGTAAGATAAATATTAGATTTTTATTCGAAAAAAGATATTTTTTATGTGCGTTGCCATAAAGTTGAGACTGTTCCGGGCTCCATTATTAGAGTGGCGTCTAGATATGATACGAATCACTTTCAGCACGAGAAACGACTTTAAAGAATGTTCTTTCTACTTCCCAGCTTAGAAAGAAACCCCAAGCAAGAATACATCGAATTAAAAAATGGTAATTATTTAATATGCACACATGATAAATTTAAAAGAAAAAAAGAAAATACATAAGCGTAGTTTACTACATGAAAATTTAGAATAACACTTCTTAGAACAATTGTTTGTTTAGACGATGTGAAATGTTAAAGAATTAGACATATTAAAGAGAATATTATTCGAAATATAAGATAAATATTCAAAAGATTATTATTCGAAATACAAAATAAATATTTAGGAGATTTTTATTTGCAGTATAAGATAAATATTAAAAATATTTTTATTATAAATGTAAGATAAATCTTAGATTTTTATTCGAAAAAATATATTTTTTATGTGCGTTGCCATAAATTTGCTACTGTTCCGGGCTCCATTATTAGAGTGGCGTCGAGATGTGAAATGTATCGCTCTCGGCAAGAGAAAGCGACTTTAAAGAATGTTTTTTCTACCTCCCATTGCAGAAAGAAATCTCAAGCAAGAAAATATCGAATTCAAAAACGGTAGATATTTAACATTCAAAAATGATACATTTAAAAAGGAAAATAAATAATAAAAAAGCATGGCTAAGTACAGGAAAATTTAAGCTGAAGCTTTTTAGAACTGTTTGTGTTTTTAGAACTGTGTTTGACGTAAAATATTAAAGAGATGGCAATAAGATAAATAATAAAACTACGGCAATAAGATGAATAATAAAGAGAATATTATTCGAAATGTAAGATAAATATTCAAGAGATTATTATTCGAAATGTAAGATAAATATTAAAGAGATTTTTATTTAAGAGATTTGTGTTCGAAAAATAAAATAAATATTAAAGAGATTGATATTCGAAATGTAAGATAATTATTAAAGAGATTTGTGGTCGAAAAATAAGATAAATATTAAAGAGATTGATATTCGAAATGTAAGATAAATATTAAATAGATTATTAATCGAATTGTAAGAAAAATATTAGATTTTAATTCGAAATGTAAAATAAATATAAAAGAGATTTTTATTACAAGTGTAAGATAAGTATTAGAGAAATTTTTATTCGAGATGTAAGATAAATATTAGAGATATTTAATTCGAAATGTAAGGTAAATATTAAAGAGATTTTCCTACGAAATGTAAGATAAATATTAAAAAGATTTTTATTCGAAATATAAGATAAATATTAAGGAGATTTTTATTCGAAGTGTAAGAGATATAATAAATTCATAAATATAATGTATTCGGTAAATAAACCAGTAAGTTCTAGAATGTTTGGCATTTTAATTAAAAATTTTTTTAATTTGAAATTCGGTTTTTTAACTTTTATCTCTTTATAGCTGTATAACGGATGGCAAACTTAATTTCGTGGCTTTTTAACTAAAGAGGTTTTAATGATAGCACCAAATTTGAATTTGTCTATTCTTTTTATTGTAATTCAGCTAACATTAACAAACGATTCATGCAGCTATACAACTAAGACATTTACATAAAATCATACAACAATATCTTTAATTATAAATAAAAATATTTAAATGCCTTATCAAAACAATCAAATTAAGTCAAAAGATTGAATTTTTTTAAAGTAAAATTATTGTCATTTATTTTTGTTTAATGAAATATCAAAAACTTTATTTGATTATCAAAAGTAATTATAACTAATTTTTTCATGACAAATATAAATTTTTTAAATGATAAAAATAAATGATTTTTTTTTCAACAAAAATAAATTTTGTTGAATGCCAGTTAATAAATTATAATTTAATAAATAAAAGCTGATTTTGATTATAAGATTAAATGATATTGAAAGTCATAACACAAAAAAGCTACCTCACATTTTTAAAAGGTGAAAATTTAAAAACTTAAAATGTGTTTCACTTTTATTCAATTAATTTTATAAACTATTATATTAAAAATATAATAGTTTCTCATTAAAAATTAGATAACTTATATTAAAGATATAAGCAGACACATGATTTTGAAACCAACTATTTTCATACATACTTTGAAGATGACATATTTGTTATTATAGAAACTTCTTTTATTAATAGAAAATGCCTCCTATCTGTTTTTATAATATTAGATTGAATTACACAATATAATGCCATTAAAAATATATAGATAGATAAAACATGCATATTAAAAATTAATAATAATAAATTAAATATTTACATTTAATTTATTAATATTAATTGAATTTCTGATTTATTCAAGAAAATTGTTTACTTACTAGATATATTTTTTTTAAATGTTGAACTTCTTGAAACTATTTTAATATTCTATAAAAGTTCTTAAAAATATCTTGCATTTACTATTATTTATACATAATAAAAAGCAGTAAAATTAAAAATGAGTTAATAGCTATTATAGATGATGATGATACTTAATTAATTGTTTATTATATGTATTTTTAATATTTAATTTAATATCTCTCTATCTATATCTATTTATATATAATTTTTAAATAATTTATACATATATACTTTCAAGACGGTAAACATTTTTAGTTATTGAAATGCTCATTAAATGACAAAAATATATCATTAAAATGCAGAGTTATTAATATTTTGATTTCTACTCTATTTTAAGATGTTTAATATGACTACTTCAAGAAATAATTGTAAATAAGTACATTTTGCCGAAAGTAATGATCGAGGATTCCCATTATTTTTTGTAATTGTTCCCGTTTAAATTTTTATTTAATTTGTCCCCATTAAATATTAATTTATTATTATTTTTTTCAATTTAAAATTTTAGGTCCTGGGCATTTAATGATGTATAAGAGAAAGTTTTTATAAATAATTCAACTAATTTTTCAACGAAATTTCAACGAAATATTTTTTTTCAAATTTATATACTTTATTAATTTTATTTAATATTAATGATGAAGACAAATTTAAATGACAAAAAGCGAAAATAATGGTGGAGCTTAAATATTTATTTTTCACTAATGTTTTTTTTAGAATATAATTTTATCATTAATATATATTTAATTTTCCAAAAATCCTATTATAATAGTTAAACAAATAATTATGCTTTAAATTCCTCCAAATTATTTAAATAAATAAATAAATGCTTTTCATTCTGATTTTTATCTTACTAATACAATGAAAAATTTTATTGATAAAAGATCTTATGCTTTAAAGCCGTGATGGCCAAACCGCGGCCAGGTTTCAACATTTTCCTGGCCCATGAGATTTATCATACTTTTACAAAATATATTAATATATTTATTTTATAATGGCCAAACTAGTGAAAACGAATGTATTAAAAAAATACATGCATGAATGTATTTAAAAATTCACTGTCGAAATTATGGGGAAAAAATTAACTTTAATTTTAAAATTATATCCCTGCGCAAACAAATATCGCATTAGTAAAATAAATATTTTTTAATGATTTAATTTTTTAATTTCATTTATATTTAAATATTTTTTTATGTTTCCTTTTTAGTGTTATATATTTCTTTAAAATGTGCGTTTAGTATCATTATTATTATATTATCTACGTTTACATGTAAGAATAACAGTAAAAAACAATACTAGCAACTCATTACGTTTCAATTTTTCACCCCAAAATATGTCTATCGTGGATCTAAATCTAATATAGGGGTATATAATTTTACATGCGGTCCGCGGAGTTAGGATGCATTTCCAAAGTGGCCAGTAAAATCATTTGAGTTGGTCACCACTGGTTTAAAGTATTAAAAACAATAATTTCATATATTAAAAATCTTTGTTTAATGTGAAATGAATATGAAGAAAGAAAATTAAATAATAAGACTCCAGCGATATTTTTTAACGTATGTTATTCTAATTTAATGTAATCAGTTTTTCTTTTGAAAGAAGAAGAGCCAGAAATCATTATTCATTATTTTAGTAGATTATTTCACCATTTTTTTAAAACTTATTCCACCTTTATTTAAACTACGCAAAGATTTTTAAATTAAAATTCCGAGATGGATATTTATTTATCAGTTATCAAAAATCTTAATTCCCATGGTTACAAAACACATTTTAAGTTCTTTGGAAAAATAGCAAACTTTAGAATAACTTAAAAGAGTTCGATTTTCTTTTAAAAACTATTTGGGTTTTTATCTCTTTTGTACTCTAAAAAATAAAATAAAATAATAACAATAAAAAAAACAATTAAAATTCAATGATGGATATTTATTTATCAGTATCAATAATCTAAATTCCCATGGTTACAAAACACATTGTAAATTCTTTGGAAAATTAGCAAACTTTAGAATAACTTAAAAGAGTTCGAATTTTAAAAAAAAAACTATTTTTGTTTTTATCTCTCGTAACTAAATAAAAAAAGAAACAATAAAAAATACAATAATAATAAAAAAATAAATTTCCGCTTCTAAAGAAATCCTTCATTTGAATAATTGCATCCCCTTTTTTTGTTTCTGTTTTTTTTTCTTTCGTTCGATTTTTTTTTATCGTTTTCTTTCTCGCACGCACTAGAACATGTCAAAGAGAGAGGAGAGCCATTAGTGTATTACACTTTAGTTCATGAATAATTGAAAACGTCCTCTTCCAAACTAAAGACGTTAGTAAAAAAAATTAATAAATGCCGTTTTTTTCATGCTGCTTAAGTTTCAAATTCGGCGTTAGATACAGAGCGTAACAAGTTGAAAGACGTTGTCCTTTGAGGTTATTAAATACATCAAAGAAAATGATGCGGTGGGACTTTTTTTGGTGTGTAATTAATAGAATAGTCAATGATAATTTCGGTTCTGTGACGGTAAAATGTGTTACATGGGAATTTGATTAAATCGTAGCGGGCGATATGCAATTATTGTGATTATGGTCATAAAGGAAATTGTTTTTCTTACTAGATGAAATCTTCGTTACCTTCTTTCATTATTTAAATTCTAAAAATAAATTTGTTTATTAATACATATGTATTGAATCATTTTTAAACTATGTATATTCTTTTATATACAACTTTAATCAAATGTGGGTTTGTGATCTGTGGGATTGTACTGAGTTCTAAATATTATTCAGTAGTTTTTAGCATTTAATAATTAATAATTAATAACCCTATATTTTAATAACATAATTTATCTCCATTAAAAATTATACGTAGAAAAAATATTTCATCTTTTACAAATTGATCAAATGTAAAATATTAAAAAAAACAATGTAATAAAACAATGTAATGAAATCTTTTAAAAGATTTACACCGTTTTTTTCTTATATATATTGCCAAAATCCGAATATAATAATTAAACAAATAATGATGTTTTAAATTCATCCAACTGATTAAAAAAATAAATACATGATTTATCATTATTATTTATATCTTACTTATACAATGAAAAATTTTATTGATAAAAAACGTTGTACTTTATAATATTAAAAAGAAAAATTTCATTTGAAAATTTTTGTTTAGTATGAAATGGATAGGAAAGAAGAAAAATAAATAGTAAGATTTCAACGATTTATTTGTATGACGTCTTTCATTCTTATTTAATGTAATCAGTTTTCTTTTTAAAAGAAGAATAATTATTTCCTGAATTAATTTTTCATTTTTTAACTCCAGGATTTTAACATTATTTTAATTAAAAGAAGCAAACATTTTTCATACATGAATTAAAATTCAGAGAGGAGTATTTGTTTATCAATATCAATAATTCTAAATTCCCAGGGTTGCAAAACACATTTTGAGTTCTTTGGAAAATTAGCAAACTTTAGAACAACTTAAAAGAGTTCGAAATTTTTTAAAAACCTATTTTCGCTTTTGTCTCTTTCGTAATCTAAAGAGAAAAAAAAACAATAAAAAATAAAATAATAATAATAATAATAAAACAATTTCCGCTTCTAAAGATAATGGCATTTGTTTTTCGAAGTGAAATCCTTCATTTGAATAATTGCATCACCTTTTTTGTTTATGTTTTTTTTTCTTTCATTAAATATTTTTTTTTTTTTTTTTACCGTTTTCTTTCTCGCACGCACTAGAACATGTCAAAGAGAGAGGACAGCCATTAGTGTATTACACTTTAGTTCATGAATAATTGAAAACGTCCTCTTTGTTTCCTTTCGTTAAACTAAAGACGTTAGTAAAAAAAAAAAAAAAAAAAAATGGCGTTTTTTTTATGCTGCTTGAGTTTCAAATTCGGCGTTGGATACAGAGAGTAACAGGTTGAAAGACGTTGTCCTTTGAGGTTATTAAAAGCATCAAAGAAAATGATGCGGTGGGACGGTTTTTGGTGTGTAATTAATAGAATAGTCAATGATAGTTTCGGTTCTGTGACGGTAAAATGTGTTACAAGGGAATTTGATTAAATCGCAGCGGGTGATATGCAATTATTCTGATTATGGTCATAAAGGAAATTCATTTTCTTAACTGAAGTCTTTGTTATCTTTTTTCATTATTTAAATGCTAAAAAGTAATTTATTTATTAATATATATATATATATATATATATGTGTGTGTGTGTGTGTTTAATCATTTTAAAACTATGTATAATCTCTATATACAATTTCTATCAAATGTGTGTTTGTGATATGTGTATTTGTCATATTAACTTTTTTTTCATTAGTTTAGAACAACTTAAAAGAGTTCGATTTTTTTTAAAAACTATTTTCGCTTTTGTCTCTTTCGTAATCTCAAGAGAAAAAAAACCAATAAAAAATAAAATAATAATAATTTAAAAAAAAAAACGATTTCCGCTTCTAAAGATAATGGCATTTGTTTTTCGAAGTGAAATCCTTCATTGCAATAATTGCATCAAATTTTTTTGTTTATGTTATTTTTTCTTTCATTCGATATTTTTTTTATCGTTTTCTTTCCCGCACGCACTAGAACATATCAAAGAGAGAGGAGAGCCAGTGTATTACACTTTAGTTCACGAATAATTGAAAACGTCCTCTTCCAAACAAAAGACGTTAGTAAAAAAAAATGGCTTTTGTTTTTATGCTGCCTAAGTTTCAAATTCGGCTTTGGATACAAAGCGTAACAGGTTGAAAGACGTTGTCCTTTGAGGTTATTAAATGCATCAAAGAAAATGATGCGGTAAGACTTTTTTTGGTGTGTAATTAATGGAATAGTCAATGATAGTTTCGATTCTGTGACGGTAAAATGTGTTACAAGGGAATTTGATTAATATGTAGCGGGTGATATGCAATTATTTTGATTATGGTGATAAAGGAAATTTTCTTTCATGAAATCTTTCTTATCTTTCATTATTTTAAAACTATTTATAAATCATTTTAAAACTATGTATAATTTTTATATACAATCTTAATTAAATGGGGATATGTGATCTGTGTGTTTGTGCTGAGTTCTAAATATTAATGAGAAGTTTTGATCATCTAATAATTTATAACCTAATAATTAATAATTAATAACCCTATATTTTAATTACATCATTTTATCTCCATTAAAAAATTGGTACGTAGAAAAAAATATTTCAGCTTTTACAAATTGATCAAATGTAAAAAAAAAAAAAGTAATAAAACAGCTGATGATGAAATCTTTTAAAAGATTTACAACCTTTGTTTTCTTATATATATATTTGCAAAATCCAAGTTTAATAATTAAACAAATAGTGATGTTTTAAATTCATCCATCTGATTAAAAAAAATAAATAAATGATTTACCCTTATCATTGCTATCTTACTTATAAAATGAAAATTTTTATTCATAAAAGATCTTGTACTTTATATTATTAAAAAGAATAATTTCATTTGAAAATTTTTGTTTAGAATAAAATGAATATGAAGTGAGCAAATATATATTAAGACCTCAATGGTATTTTTTAATGTGTGTTAATCTAATTTAATGTAATCAGTCTTCCTTTTGAGAGAAGAATAATTATTTCTAGAAATAATTATTCATTATTTTACTCGACGATTTCAAAATTTTTAAAAAAATATTCCACCTTTATTTAAACAAGACAAAGATTTTTCAATTAAAATTCAGAGATGTATATGTATTTATCAGTATCAATATTATAAATTCCCAGGGTTACAAAACACATTTTAAGTTCTTTGGAAAATTAGCAAACTTTAGAACAAATTAAAAGAGTTCGAATTTTTTTTTAAAACTATTTTCGCTTTTGTCCCTTTCGTAATCTAAAGAGGAAAAAAAACAATAAAAAATAAAATAATAATAATAAAAAAAAAAAAAAACGATTTTCGCTTCTACAGATAATGGCATTTGTTTTTCGAAGGGAAATCCTTCATTTGAATAATTGCATCACCTTTTTTTTGTTTCTGTTTATTTTCTTTCGTTCGATTTTTTTTTTATCGTTTTTTTTCTCGCACGCACTAGAACATGTCAAAGAGAGAGGAGAGCCATTAGTGTATTACACTTTAGTTCATGAATAATTGAAAACGTCCTCTTCCAAACTAAAGACGTTAGTAAAAAAAAAAAAAAAAAATGGCGTTTTTTTTATGCTGCTTAAGTTTCAAATTCGGCGTTGGATACAGAGAGTAACAGGTTGAAAGACGTTGTCCTTTGAGGTTATTAAAAGCATCAAAGAAAATGGTGCGGTGAGACTTTTTTTGGTGTGTAATTAATAGAATAGTCAATGATAGTTTCGGTTCTTTGACGGTAAAATGTGTTACAAGGGAATTTGTTTAAATCGTAGCGGGTGATATGCAATTATTCTGTTTATAAATTGTTTTTCTTAACTGAAATCTTCGTTATCTTTCATTATTTTAATGTTAAAAAGTAATTTGTTTATCCATATATATACATATAAATATATACATATGTATTTAATCAATTTAAAACAATGTATAATATTTTTTGCACAATTTTAATCAATTGAGGGCTTCTTCAATTTGTGTTCTGAAAGTTATTCTTTGAAAAAAGTTATAAGAAACAGATGCGCAGTTTTTTCGCACTTCTGTATTTTAATAATTTTATATCCATTAAAAAAATTGGTACGTGGAAGAAAAAAGTTTAACTTTTACAAAACTTAAATATTGTTCCTTATTTTCTATTTGGCAAAAATAATAATATCGTCAATCAATATCAAATTTTTCGTCAAATGGTCGATAGACAATATATATATATATATATATTACTCAATAAATAAATTGCATGATAGTAGAAAATGAATGTATTTTCACAGCAAATTAAATAAAAATAAGTTAAAATTTTGGCCAAAGTGTTAAATAATTAGAAATAAAAAAAAAAAAAATTATGATTCACTTCTAATTATTTAACACTTCTTGCCAAAATTTTAATCTATTTTCATTTATTTTCTGTGAATACATATTTATTTCCAACAAACTTTAAAGATTTGTCAATTTCAAATTTAGTCAATGATACATTAAAAAACACTACTTTGCTTAAAACAAAGATAAAAATTGCATAAATGAAAGTGACAAAGAGAAACAATAAGTCTTATTTAAGATAAATAACTTTGGAATATTCAACAAATGTAACAAATTTAACAAATTGAATTTTTTTATAGAAAAATATCAATATCAACGAAAAACTTTAACATGTTCCTAAAATTGTTATTCTCCTAAGCACACTGTTTAGTATATCACCAAAAATTTCGCCAAGTGGTCGATAGACGATATTTAAGTATTTTTTTACACGGAATTAAATTGTATGATAATAGAAAAAAAATGCATTTTCATAGAAAATTAAATAAAAAAAAGTTAGCATTTTGACAAGAAGTATTAAATAATTAGATGAAAATCATTACTTTCATTTTGAATTATTCAACAAAATTTTTTTTTTGAAAAAACCCCCAATTTCAATGAAAAATGTTAAATAATGTTCTAAAAAGCTTTGTTAGTCTCTCAAGCACACTGCCAACATATAGCCAAATGTTTCGCCAAATGGTCAATAGATGATATTTTAGTCTTTTTTTTACACAATAAATAAATTGTAGGATAACAGAAAATAAATGCATTTTCACAGCAAATAAAATTTTTAAAAGTTAAAATTTCACTTGTTCTAAAAAAAAAAAAAACGAAAATCTTTGTGTTCATTTTAAGAACATGTTCAATGAAAATCTTTAACTAGTTCCTAAAATTGTTAGTCTCCCAAGCACAATGTTAAGTATATCGCCAAATATTTTGCCAAATGATCGAGAGACGATATTTAAATCTTTTTTTACTCAATAAATCAAATTGTATGATAATAAAAAAAATCCATTTTCATAGCAAATTAAAAAAAAAGTAAAAGTTTTGACAATAAATTAATTAAATAATTAGAAATAAGTCCTTACTTTCATATGGACATGCACTTCGAATTATTCAATAAATTTATTTTATTTTTATAGAAAAAATCTTGATTTTCAACGAATCAATTGATCAACGATCAATTGGGAGACTAGTATTTATTGTTCCTAATAAATTTACTAGTCTCCCAAGCATACTGCTAAATATATCACCAAATGTTTCGCCAAGTTGTTGATAGACAATATTTTGGTCTTTTTTTACACATTAAATAAATTGTATGATAAGAGAAAACAAATGCATCTTTACAGCCAAAACGAAAAAGTTAAAATTTTGACAAGAAGATTAAATAATTAGAAATAAATCATTATTTTCACATGGATATGCATTTTGAATATTTCAAATATATCGCCAATATTTTCGCCAAGTTGTTGATGGGCAATATTTTTTTATACAATAAATAAATGCATTTTTACAGCAAATTAAATAAAAAAATTAATATTACAAAAATCAAATAATTACATCCATGTTTCCAATAAACATCAAAGATCATTAATTTCAAATTTAGTCCATGATACATTAAAAAACAATAACTGTGCTTAAAAAACAGAGATAAAAATCACATAAACAAACGCCCCCAAGAAATATAGTAGTTTCAGATGCTATAAACAATTTTGAATTATTCAACAAATTCATTTTTTCTCTAGAAAAGTCAACAAAAAAACTTTAACATGTTCCTGAAATTGTTAGTCTCCTAAGCACACTGTTAAATATATCGCCAAATGGTCAATAGCTGAAATTGTAGTCTTTTTTTTACACAATAAATGAAATTGTACATTAATAAAAAAAATAAATGCATTTTCATAGCAAATTAAACAAAAAAAGTTAAAACATGACAAGAAGAATTAAATTATTAGAAACAAATTATTACTATTGCATTTTGAATTATTTAACAATGTCAAATACACTATCTGGAAGAAAGAGACGGGACACTCATCGAAAAGTAGAAAAGTCGACAATACAGCTGAGACATGCGCAATAATAGGTATCACGTGTCAGCCATATCCTATAAATACTCTGTGGAGTCGAATAGAGTTGTTTTTTGTCAAGATGCCGCCACGGGAAGAGTTGTCTGAGTTCGAGAAAGGTGTGTTGGTTGGATTGCATCTTGCCAAGGTGTTAATTAGGGAGATATCCCGTCTCCGTAACTGCTCAAAATCAACTGTAGCACGCGTTGTGTGTCACTACAAGACAGGGACACTGTCAGAACAAACTCCGAAGTGGACGACCTACAGTTCTCACCAGCAGGGACCGGCGGGTGCTCGGCAGAGTCAAACATCCATGGATAACATCGCTAATGAGTTTAGACAAGCCAAAGGTGTGGCCGTTTCGACCAAGACTTTTCGTATCGAGGCCCATAAGTTAGGTTACATTGGACGTTCGGCGGCCCATAAGCCTTTGATTACGAAAACCAACAAGAAAGCGCGCCTTCGATGGGCCAAAGACCACCTTACTTGGACTCTGGATGACTGGAAATGCGTCCTTTGGAGTGACGAGTCCCGATTTACCCTTTTCCGTTCCGATCGACGTGTTTGGGTAGGGCGTTTACCAGGAGAACGCCTTTTGCCCGAGTGTGTCGTCCAACTGTAAAGTTTTGTGGAGGAGGATTGATGGTATGGGCCTGTTTCTCCTGGTATGGTGCTGGCCCACTGGTGAAGGTTGATGGTGCGATGAATGCCGATAGATACTGTGATATTCTCGACAATCATGTCCTTCCTACCTTGTCTACATCGTACGGTATGGAGGATTGCTGGTATCAAGACAACAACGCAACATGCCATGTTGCAAGAAGGACTCTTGATTGGTATGTGAACAACAACGTTAAACGCATGGAGTGGCCGGCGCAGAGCCCTGATCTTAACTCAATTGAACATCTCTGGGACGAATTGGACCGTCGGTTGAGGGCCTGCACCCCACTCCCCAAAAGCAAGTCTGAACTATGGAACTTCCTGTTAAACATTTGAAGGAAATTCCTCTTTGCCACTATGGCTAATTTAGTGGAAAGCATGCCCAGAAGGGTTGCAGCTGTGATCGCAGCCAAAGGAGGCCCTACCTCCTATTAATTTTAATAAATATGGGTTTATGTCATTATAGTGTCGTGTCCCGTCACTTTCTTCCACATAGTGTATATTGCCAAGCACACTGCCAAATATATCGCTAAAATTTTCGCCAAATTATCATGGACAATATTATTTTTTTAAGCAATAAATAAATTGTAAGATAACAGAAAAAAAATGCATTTTCACAGCAAATTCAACAAAAAAAAGTTAAAATTTTGGCAAGAAGAATTTTATAATTAGGAATAAAGTATTACTTTCATGTTTCAAATAAACTTCAAAGATTCGTTGATTTCAAATTTAGTGCATGACACATTAAAAAACAATACATGTGCTTAAAAAGAGATTTTTTTTTTTTTTTTTTTTTTTTTTTTTTTTTGTTTTTATAATGTATTTTATTTATTTAGCTATTTTTATTTATTAATTTTTTTTTTGTTGTTGTTGAAAGGTCTCGATTCCAACGAAAAACTTTAACATGTTCCTAAATTTGTTAGACTCCCAATCGCACTATGCAATATATCGCAAAATATTTCGCTAAATGGTCGATAGACGATATTTAGTATTTTTTTTTACACAATAAATAAATTGTATCATAATAAAAAACAAATGCATTTTCACAGCAAATTAAACAAAAAAAAATTAAAATTTTTCCAAGAAGTATTAAATAATTAGAAATAAATCATTACTTTCCCATAGACATGCATTTTGAATTATTTCACTTCGTCATATATCTCCAAATTTTTCGCCAAGTGGACGTTAGTTTTTTTTTTAAACAATAAAGGCATTGTATGATTATATAAAATAAATGCATTGTATGATTATATAAAATAAATGCATTTTCCAAGAAAACTAAAAAAAAAAATTTAATTTTGATAAAAAGTATTAAATAATTAGAAATAAATCATTACTTTAATGTTTCTAATAAACATCAAAGATCTGTTAACTCCAAATTTAGTCCATGACACATTAAAAAACAATATTTGTGCTTAAAAAAAACTAGAGATAAAAATTACTTAAACAAACGCACCCAAGAGAAACAGTAGTCTTAGAAAAGATAAATAATACAAAACGCAGTCTTACAGCAGCTCTATTTGAAGTTGAAATGTTATTTATTTTCCAGAGATTCCAATCTCCAAAATCCTAATGGGAATCATTAATTGAAGTGGACAAATGAATTCCGAAATGTCACTCTAAATTAAGAGTTTCCAGTCTGCAAGCAATCTTCTTAATTTAGTTTTCGAGTTTTATCTTCAATTCTAATCTTGCAGCTTGAAAAACACCCTGTCTTGCTTCTCTCAAAGATGTGCAGTTTATTGAAGTGCATGTAATGTATTAAGATGGAGGCGTGTTAATTGGAGTGTTTTTCTTCGGGGTGAGAATTTGGAATTTTTTTAATTTCAATGTCTTGTTTTTAAATGAGAAAATAGTATTGCTTCAGTTAACAGTGAGGATTTGCAGAATATAATCTCTTGTTAATAAAAGTTTTATAAGACAATGAAATTTATCATAAAATTAAAGTGTTTATGAATGCTTTTAATAATATATTATAGGATTATATCAATTCACATTTTTTTTTTAAATTTGAGATTGGTTTTTCAGTTTCGAAAAAAGCAAGCAAACTTATGGTAAAATACAATTTTGTTTGCAGTAAATTTTTAATTAGGAATTATATTTTATATTTTAATATAAATAAAAGTTTTATACACAAATAAAAAAGAAAAAAATAGGAAGAAATAAAAACTGGTTTTATTAGCATGCTCCTCCTATGCATTGGCAAGAGCGCCCCATGTTGCGTTCCGGAGAAAAGGTCAGTCGAGAGGAAGTAAACCCGAGTAAGTCACCTGAGAGGAAGTAAACCCGAGTAAGTCACCTGAGAGGAAGTAAAGCGCAACCATGCGCTTGTGTTGAAAAAGGTTTAGTTTATAGTTTTCATCCTTGTAGGAAATATATGTAACACAACCCTGCGTATTAATTGGTCTATAGATTCTCATCCGGAGAGAAAGTATATTACGCGCACTCTGCGCGTAGCCGAGTATCAGATTTTCGGCTTAGAAGTGGAGTCCTTCCGCAAATCTAAAATTACTGCCTTTAAATGTGTTAAATAGTGTTCCAATTGTATGTGTGTGGTGTTTGTGCATGTATAAATAAAGCGTTGAGTTCTCCAGCCTGTCTCAAAGTATTCTCAACCCAACCACACCCCAGTTACAATCTGGTTGTCCAACCTGCGAACTACAGTTTTTAATTTTATATTTTTCATAAAATACATATTTATTTTACATATTTATATTTATATTATTTATTTATATTTTTTATATTATTTATAAATATTTATTTTCAAAAATTTTACTTTACAATTTATTAAACCATAATTCTTAATCGTAATCAGTGTTTTGCATACAAGATTGAGATTTTCTCTTGCTACCTTTATGTTGTTGTTTTTTTCTAATAAAATTTCAGAATTAAAATCGAATTTTCGAAAATATTATCATGAATTATTTTTTCAGATATTTCAGACATATTTCCCATGATAACTCTAAGCATAAATATTGCTCATATTTATATAGCGACAAAATAAATGCATGGAAACTAAGAGGTTAATTTACAATTAAATGTCACTTTGATAAATCTAACGTTTCCACGTAAATTGTCCAACTTCATTTACTATGCACACTACAATAACCTACTTAAAAATTCAATAACGAAAACGCTTCAGGCCTGTCATATATTCATAGCCAAAGAAAACAGTGTTTCCTGTCACTGAATAGGCGAAAGCACCTTGGTGCAATTTGGTCTGCGCACTCCAAAAAATTTGTGATCAAAAATTTACGAGCCATATATCCATTGCTTCGTTCCACGAAGTCCCTACGTGAAGTTCTTCGAAATGTGTGACCCCCACAACAGTCAAAAGCGTCTGCCACTTCGTATTATAGTTCTTTTTTGGAACAAATGGTTGACACACGCACGGCGGGAATGAGTCCACGCAGGTGCTTCTTCCTACAAGGCCTCGTCAGCTGCCCTGACTGTTTACTACAACAAAGAAGAAACATTGTTCCTCACATTTATGGAGTAGACAAAACATTTTAGTGGCTTACAAGTAGCGTACTTTGGTTTAATGGATCATATACAGGATTTCTCGCCTTTGTTGTGAAAATAAAATTTCAGGTTACAGTTAGTTTGAATAAACATAATATTTTTTTTTAGTTTAGTTTTTTAATAAAATATGTTTATGTTGATTAAAATCAAATTAGCATTAAATTAAAAGCATTCTTAAAATTTTAACATTAAAAATTAAACATTAAAATTTTTTACGTTGATTAAAACACTGCACCTTACTGTACCTTATGGAATAGACAAAACATTTTAGTGGCTTACAAGTAGCATACTTTGATGTAATGGATCATATACAGGATTTTCTCCCCTTTGTTGTGAAAATAAAACTTTGGGTTCAAGTTATTTTCAAGAAATATATTTTTTATTTTATTTTATGAATAAATATTTTTTTGCTGCTAATGTAAGAAATAATATCTTATTACAAATTTCTTGAAGATCTATAATTTTTTTTGTATGTCATTGAATATATTAAAAACTTCAATACCATGATAAAAAACAATGTATTTTCTGTTATGCAAGAAATAATAAAAAAATGGTGAAAAGGTAGAATCGAATATCTTTAAAATAAACTTTAAAAAAAATAAAACCGTTTTTTATATTTCAATGCCCTCTATCATTAAGCAAACTATTTATCGATACAAGACGTTTATATATGCTGCCTTAATTTTCATCGAATCTCATAATTTCTAAAAGCAATGATTTCAGCAAATCCTAAGTTTAGTTTAGTTAGTTTGTCGCTCTACAGTCATTTAGTGCATACTTTAGACTAATTAGACCGGGACCTACAGTTTAACGTGGATTCCGAACCTCCAACAGACATCCAAAGGCATCGTCAGGATTCGAACTTGATTCACGAACCAAGATTCCCGTTTATATATGCTGCCTTAATTGCCATAGATTAGTCAGCTTTTCTAACTGTTTACAACAAAGAAAAAGCACTGTACCTTACATTATGGAGTAGACAAAACATTTTAGTGACTTACAAGTAGCTTATTTTGATTTAATGGGACATATTCTGGATTTTCTCGCCTTTGTTGTGAAAAATAAAACTTTGAGTTTGACTTATTTTGAATAAATATAATCTTTTTTTTTCAGTTCCTTTACATGATTGTAAATAAATATTTTTTATGGTGATAACGTAAGAATTAATTTCTCATTGAAAATTTCTTGACGGTATCTATAATTTTTTCTTGTATATCATAGAATATATTAAAAACTTAAATACTGTGATAAACAACAATGCATTTTGTATTATGCAAGGAATAATGTCAAAAATTAGTGAAAGGGTAAAATTACATATCTTTAAAATAAACATAAAAAAAAGCCTTTTTCATCTCAACACCCTCTCCCATGAAGCAAGCTATTTATCATTTTATATATGCTGCCATAATTGCCATAGAGCCTCCTCATTTCTGAAATCAATGGTTACGTGGTTTGCTTGTTTGTCGCTCTACGGTCATTTTGTGCACACTTTGGGCTAATTATACTGGCACCTACAGTTTGAGGTTCGAAGTTTGTGGATTCCGAACCACTAACAAAGCAACCACGCCACTGCCAGGATTCGAAGCTGAAGACAATGGTACTAAAGGCCAGAGCGTTAACCCATTAGCCATCAGATAGCAGCAATTATTGCAGCAAATTCTAGGTATAGGTTTGAACCTCACATTTTACATAATCACTTGTATGCGAAATGGCAAAGAATGTAGGATTCAACAGCTAAAGGCGGCCTCATCGACAATTGGCTAATGCCCTGGCGTTTGGTCCCACATCCTTTAGGTTTGAATCCTGTCAGTGGCGTGTATGCATTGTTAGTGGTTCAGGAATCCACGTTAAAATCAAAGAGACGAGACAAACCAAATCAACATCTACTGAGAACTACAATATTTATATATTTCAGATTTATATATGCTTATAATAAAGAAGCATTTATTAAAAATAAAAATTACTCATAGTTTTAAAAAAATTTTTAAATTCATTATCAAACTCTAAAACATTTTCTGTTTTATGGGTTCCAAATATTAAAGGATTTTAAAGTGTTTTTTTTTTTAATTCTCTTCTAAATTTATGATAAAAATTATTATTTAGTCATGACATTTTTATTTTTAAAAAAACACAATATTGTTTTTTGTGCTCTTAAGTTTCTTATGTAATTTTTTTTTTCGGTGAAAGTTATAAAAATAATTCATAAAATAAAAAAAAAAATTTTTTTAAATTCTGAACATCGAAAAAAAAGGTAGCATTAAAAAGGAATCATAAAAAGTGGATATAAAAAATCCTCTTAAAGATATCTATAAATAAGTACACATACACAAAAAGAAAAAAAATGAAGAATTCTTCATTAAAATTCTTGAAATTATTTACCTCGTAAATGAATCCTAGTCTGAATTTCTTTAATTACGAAAATTCAACTTTCACTGCTTATATCATCATGGCATCTTGAGTGTGCGTTTATTTATCAAATTCGATGAAAAAATAAACCACTAATCTCCACTCATTCGGCTGAATTAGGGCCTTCAAGTTCTGAAGGAAAATTATTTCGAAATCTTCTGAAGTGTTTCTGCTTCCCCGAGAACCTCCAATTAGACGAAGAATTCTGTTAGCAAATATGATTTTAAAGAAAATATTTTATTCCGCGCTGCTAGTTAAAATCTGAAGGGTTTCCTGTTTCTCTTTCTTCTGAATATATCTTTGGCTTCTGAGCTCGAGGCTATGTTGAGGTTCGATAGTGTACTGATGAATGTGATTCTCATTTTGTGGAATATGGTTTTTGAAGAAAAATTCTCATTTCGAATTTTTGGCGAATTAAGCATTTTTAGGCGGTCGTGTTAATTAGAATAGGGTTCGTTAGTCTGTGTCTGCAGTGTTATGTTAAGTTTTCTTCCCTGTTTGTTTTGGTTATAGCACTCTATTGGCGAATATTTAATTATCTTTTCGCCAAGAACAAAGTGATTTAAAAAAAAATTACTTTCAGACAGGTTTTGGCTTTTGCGAGTCATTGAATTTTAAGTAATTCCCGAGATTTGAGCAAATGAATTAATTTGAACAAATATGTGCTTTGTTGAATTCTAATTTACTTAAAAAAATAACAGTAACAAATTTAATTTTGCTTTTGCTTTTGCTTTTATATTATTAAGTTACGCTTAGAAGAAAAGGGACGCAGATTGAAAGTAAACTTTGCACAACATATTCTAATTTAGTTTCTTGTTTTTAGTTTATCTAAAATAAAAGAAATGCTATTGGATATATGTATTGCACATTTAGATATTTGATAGTAAAATGAAGTTCTGAACATTGACGTATTCTGAAATGTCTGATTTTTAATTCACTTTTAAATTTATGATCAAAATTGTACTTTAATTTTTATTTTAAAAACGCACAACGATGTTTTTTTGTGTGCTCTTATATGTAATTATTTTAATTAGGTGAAACTTTTAAAAATAACTTACGAAAAAAAAAATTGATTTCGGAGCATCGAAAAAAACCATAACAATAAAGCAATCATAAAATATAAATGGAAAAAACGTCTTAAATATATATATAACCATACTCCCACTAACATAATAAAAAAATGAAGAACACTTCATTAAAATTCTCGAAATTATTTACCTCGTAAATTAATACCAGTCTGAATTTCTTTAATTACGAAAATTCGAAATTCACTGCTTATATCCTCATGACATCTTGGGTGCTTATTTATTCATAGGATTCGATGGAAAAATAAACCCCTAATCTTCCCTCATTCGGCTGAATCAGGACCTTCAAGTTCTGAAGGAAAACTATTTCGAATCTTCTGAAGAGACGAAGAATTCTGTTAGCAAATATGATTTTAAAGAAAATATTTTATTCCCGCGCTGCTAGTTAAAATCTGAAGGGTTTCATGTTTCTCTTTCTTCTGAATATATCTCTGGCTTCTGGGCTCGAGGCTATGCTGAGGTTCGATAGTGTACTGATGAATGTGATTCTCATTTTGTGGAGTATGGTTTTTGAAGAAAAATTCCCATTTCGAATGTTGTGGCGAATTAAGCATTTTTAGGCGGTCGAGTTAATTAGAATGGGGTTCGCTAGTCTGTAACTGAGAGTTCTGTTAAGTTTTCTTCCGTGTTTGTTTTGGTTATTGCATTCTAATGGCGACTATTTAATTATCTTTTCGCCAAGAACAAAGTGATTTAAAAAAATACTTTTCGACAGACTTTTGTAAGTTATTGAAGTTTAAGTAATTCCAGAGATTTGAGCAAATGAATTAGTTTGGATAAATATGTGCTTTGTTGGATTCTAATGCACTTAAAAAATAGCACCAATGTTTTTAATTTAATTTTTTGTTTTTTAACTATATAATTACAGTTAGATAAAAGTGATGCGGATTAAAAATATAATTTGCACAAATATTCTAATTTATTTTCTTATTTTTAGCATTTGATCTAGCACAGAAGAAATGTCATTGAATATGTGCATGGCTCATTTAAATATCTGATAGCAAAAAGAAGTTGTCCCGTCATTCTTTTACGTTTTGATAAGAATTCGTAACATTAAAAGGAATTTCCAATTTTGTTACTGCTATGAATTCTGTTATGCTCTTAATGTTAATTAACAAGAGTTAAAGATTTCTGTTAATGTTATGAAAAAAGTAATGATGTATGGTGTTATGAAAATATGTTTTTATGTAATATGATGTACATTATAACATTATACACATGTTATATATTACATATGTTATATAAATTTATATTCATATATCAAATGATACATTATATATTTACATATATATAACATGTTATTACCTACATTACATAACATCATATGATATTATGTAATGATGTATATGTAATGATGTATAATGTTGTCAATGCGTTTTTGTTGATTCCGAGTAAAATCCATTTTAATAGTAAAATAATTGGCAATTCATTGGCAAACTGAAAAACATTTCTTTGATTTACGACTTCTAAACATGAACGCATTCTGAATTGTTGGTTTTTTATTCGCTTTTAATATTATGATTTAAAATTGTAATTTAGTCACTACATTAAAAAAACAAAAACAAAACGCAATATTGTTTTTTTGCTCTCTTAAGTGAAGATGCAGTTAATTTTATTCGGTGAAAGTTTTAAGAATAATTCACGAAAAAAAAATGATTGCTGAACATGAAAAAAACATTATATTAAAAAATAATCATAAAAAAAAATGAATGTAAAAAAATCTCTTAAAGATATATATAAGCAAACATACACTAACATAAGGAAAAAAAAATGAAGAATACTTCAATAAATTCTAGAAATTATTTACCTCGTAAATGAATCCGTCTAAATTTCTTTAATTACGAAAATTCGACTTTCACTGCTTATAACCTCTTGGCATCTTGAGTGTGTGTTTATTTATCAAATTCGATGGAAAAATAAACACCTAATCTTCCCCCATTCGGATGAATCAGGACCTTCAAGTTCTGAAGGAAAACTATTTCGAAATATTCTGAAGTGTTTCTGCTTCCCCGAGAACATCCAATTAGACGAAGAATTCAGTTAGCAAATATGATTTTAAAGAAATATTTCACCCGCGCTGCTAGTTAAAATCTGAAGGGTTTCATGTTGAGCTTTCTTCTGAATTATATCTTTGGCTTCTGGGCTCGAGGCTATGCTGAGGTTCGATAGTGTACTGATGAATGTGATTCTCATTTTGTGGAATATGGTTTTTGAAGAAAAATTCACATTTCAAATGTTGTGGCGAATTAAGCCTTTTTAGGCGGTCGAGTTAATTAGAATGGGGTTCGTTAATCAGTGACTGAGTGTTGCCTTAAGTTTTCTTTAGTGTTTGTTTTGGTTATTGCACTCTAATGGAGAAAATTTAATTATCTTTTCGTCAAGAACAAAGTGATTTTAAAAAAAACTACTTTTGGACAGGTTTTGGCTTTTGAAAGTAATTGAAGTTTAAGTAATTCCTGACATTTAAGCAAATGGATTAGTTTGAATAAATATGTGTTTTATTGAATTCTAATCCACTAAAAAAATAATACAAACGAAATTAATTTATTTTTGCTTCTAAATTATTAAATTACACTTAGAAGCAAAGTGACGCAGATTGAAAATATAATTTGCACAAAATATTTTAATTTACTCTGTTATTTTTAACAGTTGATATAACTTAGAAGAAATGTCATTCGATATGTGCACGGCACATTTAGATATCTGAGAACAAAGAGAAGTTGTAGATCACTATTCTACGTTTTTGATAAGAATTCAAAACATTAAAAGAAATTAAAGATTTATGTTAATGTTATAATTAATATAATGATGTATGGTGTTATGTAATAAGATATATATTTTAACATTAAACATACGTTATATATTACATATGTTATATGTTATATATATTTATATATCAGACATTATTACGTTATATCTTTATATTTTATATTACATTACGTTATTACGTATATTACAGAACATCATACAATGCTACATATGCTATTACGTAATGATGTATAATGCTATGAATGCATTTTTGTTGATTCTGAGTAAAATCCATTATAATATTAAAAATAAATTTCTAAATTTATTGACAAACTGATGATCATTTTTTTAGTATTATGACTTCTGAACATTAACATATTCTGAACTGTCTTGTTTTAATTCACTTTTAAATTTATAATCAAAATTATAATTTAATCATTACATTTTTATTTTAAAAAATCACAATATTGTTTTTTTCTGCTTTTAAGTGAAGATGCAGTTAATTTTATACGGTGAAAGTTATAAAAATAATTCACAAAAAAACCAAAAAATGAATTCTGAACATGAGACAACTGTAACATTAAAAAGCAATAATAAAAAGTGAATGTAAAAAAAAAAACCTCTTAAAGATATATATAAATAAACGCACAAAAAAAAATAAGAAAAAAAATGAAGAATCCTTCATTAAAATTCTTGAAATTATATACCTCGTAAATTAATCCTAGTACGAATTTCTTTAATTACGAAAATTCGACTTTCACTGCTTATATCATCATGACATCTTGAGTGTGTGTTTATTTATCGAATTCGATGGAAAAATAAGCCACTAATCTTTCCTCGTTCGGCTGAATCTGGACCTTCAAGTTCAGAAGGAAAACTATTTCGAAATCTTCTGAAGTGTTTCTGCTTCCCCGAGAACATCCAATTAGACGATGAATTCTGTTAGCAAATATGATTTTAAAGAAAATATTTTATTCTCGCGCTGCAAATTAAAATCTGAAGGGTTTCCTGTTTCTTTTCTTCTGAATTCATCTTTGGCTTCTTGGGCTCGAGGCTACGCTGAGGTTCGATAGTGTGCTGATGAATGTGATTCTCATTTTGTGGAATATGGTTTTGGAAGAAAAATTCCCGTTTCGAATGTTGTGGCGAATTAAGCATTTTTAGGCGGTCGAGTTAATTAGAATGGGGTTCGTTAGTCTGTGACTGAGTGTTGTGTTAAGTTTTCTTCCCTGTTTGTTTTGGTTATTGCAATCTATTGGCGAATATTTAATTATCTTTTCGCCAAGAACAAAGTGATTTTCAAAAAAAAAAAAAAAAAAAAAAAGTTATTTTCGGACAGGTTTTGGCTTTTGGAAATCATTGAAGTTTAAGTAATTAATGAGATTTGAGGAAATGAATTAGGTTGAATAAATATGCGCTATGTTGGATTCTACTTCCCATAAAAAATAACACCAATGAGTTTATTTTGATTTTTGTTTTTGAATTATTAAATTACACTTAGAAGAAAAGTAACTCAAATTGAAAGTACAATTTGCACAAAACTATTCTAATTTATTATCCTAGTTTTAGGCCCTAAATTATTATAGAAGAAAAGTCATCGCATATGTGCATTAAACATATGTGATGATAGCAAAAAGCAGTGTCAGTTAATTATTAAATAATACGATACAAAGTGAAGCAGATTGAAAGTGTAATTTGCACAAAAATATTCTCATTTATTTTCTTATTTTTAGCAGTTGATTAATATAGAAGAAATGTTATTGGATATGTGCGTTGTACACTTAGATATTTGATAGCAAAAGAACTTGTCTATTCATTATTCTACGTTTTGATAAGAATTCATAACATTAACAGAAATTGAAGATTTCTGTTAATGTTATGAATAATGTAATGATGCATGCTGTTATACATATATGGTGTTATTTAATATGATATACATTATAGCATTATACATACATTATATATACATATATGATACCTTATATATTTACATATATATTACATGTTTATTTTTTATTTACAAAATGTTTCTTAATATGCGGGAACAAAAGTTTTTTTTTAAGTGTAAAATGTAAGGAATAAAGAATTTTAATTTTTAAAGAATAAATACATTTTACCTAATCTCCAATTTTATATTGAACAATTAACACATCATCCATGATTGAAACGTAATATCCGCACTAAACTATTTTTAATTAAACTGCAATATTGTTTCCTACGAACTGCAACAGTCTTCAACGATGCATAATTAAGATGGCAAAATTTATTCGGACGAGACAAAAACTTCTCTTTAATTACGAAAATGAAAATTTACTTAAGCCCCCATACACTGCTTCGTCATATGAAGAAAACCTTTTTTACCCCCTTCCTTTCATAAAAAAAAAAATTTATGGCAACATTTTTTATATCGTCTGGAGAAAAACACGGACAAAAATAATTGGTATCCGTGTGATTGTATTTTAATCATTATGGAACAGATTTTGATCTTTCTTTTGAAATGTATGTGTGCATAAACGTGTGTTTCTCTTGCAATTAAGCGAAAAAAGGATATTTTTTTCCCTAGATATATATTTTTTTCTTTTAAAGTTGGCAAATTGTAAAAAAAAGAACGTTTTTGCGAGAGTATGGAAGTAATCATTTATTCTGAAGACACCATCTTGAAATTTTGTCAATAAGTTATTTTTAGTTAGTTTCCTTGGAAAAGTTTTTTCTAAAAGTCTTATTTAATTATGTTTATTTACCAAAAGAATAAATAATGGTGTTTCAAAAAGGTATTTTTTTCAAATTTGAAATCTAGTGAATGGCTATTAATTTTTACGATTTGATATTAAATTTTATGAATGAATTGATGTACTAATAATAATTTGACTATGGTGTAAAGAGATTTATATTATTTTTTTTCAACAATTAGAAAAAAATAATATAAATTATATTAAGGCAGGCACAAATTATTTATAAACCATAAAATAAATAATACATTAACCGTAAATTTTTCTGATATTTTTGGTATGGTATTGTCTGGCACCATTTGGTGGCAATAAAAAATAAGACTTTTAGTTAAATAAAAATATTTTATAAAAAAAGTTTCTAAAGTTTCAGCTACGGAGTTTTTAAGAAAATAATAAATGCAGAAAATAAATTTGAACAACTCAGTTTTATAATTTTTAAGTCATGCTAGAGCATACAAATATAGAACTAAAATATATGTCAAAAATGTAGTATGGTCGTTTTTCTGATGCTTTTTGATGTATAACCAATCATGTTCCATGAAATTGCTTTAACTCAAATTTCATGGAATATCTAAGGCCATGTAATTCTTATGTCTACTCCTTAAATTATGTAAAGGTGAGAGAGTTTGTTGCGAAAACCACGATACACATGCTACTTTCCCTTGTGTGTTTGCAATTTTTAATTCTGATGCCATAATTATCATAACTTCAACGCAATTACGATCACAGTATGATCATCTTCCTGATCATTTATGATGTAGAACTATACCTGTTTCATTACATTGCTTGAACTCAAATCGTATAAAATATCTGAATCTATATAAGTTTTACACCTACTTGTAAAATTATGTAATGGTGAGGAAGTTTGTTATGAAAGACATGCTGCTTTCTTTTGTGCGGGAGCCATTTTTAATTCTGACTACATAATAACAATAGAGAGTTTTTGCATACCGTACGTTAGTTACCGTAGGACGTGCGCGCTAGGGAGAAAAAGCTACCGGACGTCCTACGGTGACTAACGTACGGTATGCAAAAACTCTCTAATAAATGCAACAACATTACGGCCACAGTATTGTCGTCTTCTTAACGGTTTTTGGTATAGAACTATACGTATTTCATGACATTACTTTATCTCAAATCACATAAATTATCTGAAGCCATATAATTTTATACCTCTCTTGAAATTATGTAATGGCGAGGGAGTTTGTAGCGAAAACTACAATACACATACTGCTTTCTCTTGTGCGTATGTCATTTTCAATTCTGAAGACATAATTACCATAAATGCAACGCCATTACTGTCACAGTATATATCTTATGGAATATAATTCTTATACCTACGTCTGAAATTATGTAATGGTTAGGGAGTTTGATGCGAAAACTACAGCATACATACATACTCTTGTACGTATGCCATTTTTAATTTTGAAGATATCATTACGATAAATGCAACGCCGTTACGACTTAATATCTTCTTCATGATGCATAGTTATACAACATGTTTGATGCAGAATTATACATGTTCCATGAAATTGCTTTAACCCAAATTGTATAGAATCTCTTAAGGAATATAATTCTTATACCTACTTCTGAAATTATGTAATGGTTAGGGAGTTTGTTGCGAAAACTACAGCATACATACATACTCTTGTACGTATGCCATTTTTAATTTTGAAGATATCATTACGATAAATGCAACGCCGTTACGACTTAATATCTTCTTCATGATGCATAGTTATACAACATGTTTGATGCAGAATTATACATGTTCCATGAAATTGCTTTAACACAAATTGTATAGAATCTCTTAAGGAATATAATTCTTATACCTACTTCTGAAATTATGTAATGGTTAGGAGTTTGTTGCGAAAAGTACAACATACATACATACTCTTGTACGTAAGCCATTTTTAATTTTGAAGATATCATTACGATAAATGCAACGCCGTTACGACTTAATATCTTCTTCATGATGCATAGTTATACAACATGTTTGATGCAGAATTATACATGTTCCATGAAATTGCTTTAACACAAATTGTATAGAATCTCTTAAGGAATATAATTCTTATACCTACTTCTGAAATTATGTAATGGTTAGGGAGTTTGATGCGAAAAGTACAACATACATACATACTCTTGTACGTAAGCCATTTTTAATTTTGAAGATATCATTACGATAAATGCAACGCCGTTACGACTTAATATCTTCTTCATGATGCATAGTTATACAACATGTTTGATGCAGAATTATACATGTTCCATGAAATTGCTTTAACACAAATTGTATAGAATCTCTTAAGGAATATAATTCTTATACCTACTTCTGAAATTATGTAATGGTTAGGGAGTTTGTTGCGAAAACTACAGCATACATACATACTCTTGTACGTATGCCATTTTTAATTTTGAAGATATCATTACGATAAATGCAACGCCGTTACGACTTAATATCTTCTTCATGATGCATAGTTATACAACATGTTTGATGCAGAATTATACATGTTCCATGAAATTGCTTTAACACAAATTGTATAGAATCTCTTAAGGAATATAATTCTTATACCTACTTCTGAAATTATGTAATGGTTAGGGAGTTTGTTGCGAAAAGTACAACATACATACATACTCTTGTACGTAAGCCATTTTTAATTTTGAAGATATCATTACGATAAATGCAACGCCGTTACGACTTAATATCTTCTTCATGATGCATAGTTATACAACATGTTTGATGCAGAATTATACATGTTCCATGAAATTGCTTTAACACAAATTGTATAGAATCTCTTAAGGAATATAATTCTTATACCTACTTCTGAAATTATGTAATGGTTAGGGAGTTTGTTGCGAAAAGTACAACATACATACATACTCTTGTACGTAAGCCATTTTTAATTTTGAAGATATCATTACGATAAATGCAACGCCGTTACGACTTAATATCTTCTTCATGATGCATAGTTATACAACATGTTTGATGCAGAATTATACATGTTCCATGAAATTGCTTTAACACAAATTGTATAGAATCTCTTAAGGAATATAATTCTTATACCTACTTCTGAAATTATGTAATGGTTAGGGAGTTTGTTGCGAAAAGTACAACATACATACATACTCTTGTACGTAAGCCATTTTTAATTTTGAAGATATCATTACGATAAATGCAACGCCGTTACGACTTAATATCTTCTTCATGATGCATAGTTATACAACATGTTTGATGCAGAATTATACATGTTCCATGAAATTGCTTTAACACAAATTGTATAGAATCTCTTAAGGAATATAATTTTATACCTACTTCTGAAATTATGTAATGGTTAGGGAGTTTGATTGCGAAAACTACAACATACATACATACTCTTGTACGTATGCCATTTTTAATTTTGAAGATATCATTACGATAAATGCAACGCCGTTACGACTTAATATCTTCTTCATGATGCATAGTTATACAACATGTTTGATGCAGAATTATACATGTTCCATGAAATTGCTTTAACACAAATTGTATAGAATCTCTTAAGGAATATAATTCTTATACCTACTTCTGAAATTATGTAATGGTTAGGGAGTTTGTTGCGAAAACTACAGCATACATACATACTCTTGTACGTATGCCATTTTTAATTTTGAAGATATCATTACGATAAATGCAACGCCGTTACGACTTAATATCTTCTTCATGATGCATAGTTATACAACATGTTTGATGCAGAATTATACATGTTCCATGAAATTGCTTTAACACAAATTGTATAGAATCTCTTAAGGAATATAATTCTTATACCTACTTCTGAAATTATGTAATGGTTAGGGAGTTTGTTGCGAAAAGTACAACATACATACATACTCTTGTACGTAAGCCATTTTTAATTTTGAAGATATCATTACGATAAATGCAACGCCGTTACGACTTAATATCTTCTTCATGATGCATAGTTATACAACATGTTTGATGCAGAATTATACATGTTCCATGAAATTGCTTTAACACAAATTGTATAGAATCTCTTAAGGAATATAATTCTTATACCTACTTCTGAAATTATGTAATGGTTAGGGAGTTTGTTGCGAAAAGTACAACATACATACATACTCTTGTACGTATGCCATTTTTAATTTTGAAGATATCATTACGATAAATGCAACGCCGTTACGACTTAATATCTTCTTCATGATGCATAGTTATACAACATGTTTGATGCAGAATTATACATGTTCCATGAAATTGCTTTAACACAAATTGTATAGAATCTCTTAAGGAATATAATTCTTATACCTACTTCTGAAATTATGTAATGGTTAGGGAGTTTGTTGCGAAAAGTACAACATACATACATACTCTTGTACGTAAGCCATTTTTAATTTTGAAGATATCATTACGATAAATGCAACGCCGTTACGACTTAATATCTTCTTCATGATGCATAGTTATACAACATGTTTGATGCAGAATTATACATGTTCCATGAAATTGCTTTAACACAAATTGTATAGAATCTCTTAAGGAATATAATTCTTATACCTACTTCTGAAATTATGTAATGGTTAGGGAGTTTGTTGCGAAAAGTACAACATACATACATACTCTTGTACGTATGCCATTTTTAATTTTGAAGATATCATTACGATAAATGCAACGCCGTTACGACTTAATATCTTCTTCATGATGCATAGTTATACAACATGTTTGATGCAGAATTATACATGTTCCATGAAATTGCTTTAACACAAATTGTATAGAATCTCTTAAGGAATATAATTCTTATACCTACTTCTGAAATTATGTAATGGTTAGGGAGTTTGATGCGAAAACTACAGCATACATACATACTCTTGTACGTATGCCATTTTTAATTTTGAAGATATCATTACGATAAATGCAACGCCGTTACGACTTAATATCTTCTTCATGATGCATAGTTATACAACATGTTTGATGCAGAATTATACATGTTCCATGAAATTGCTTTAACACAAATTGTATAGAATCTCTTAAGGAATATAATTCTTATACCTACTTCTGAAATTATGTAATGGTTAGGGAGTTTGTTGCGAAAAGTACAACATACATACATACTCTTGTACGTAAGCCATTTTTAATTTTGAAGATATCATTACGATAAATGCAACGCCGTTACGACTTAATATCTTCTTCATGATGCATAGTTATACAACATGTTTGATGCAGAATTATACATGTTCCATGAAATTGCTTTAACACAAATTGTATAGAATCTCTTAAGGAATATAATTCTTATACCTACTTCTGAAATTATGTAATGGTTAGGGAGTTTGATGCGAAAACTACAGCATACATACATACTCTTGTACGTATGCCATTTTTAATTTTGAAGATATCATTACGATAAATGCAACGCCGTTACGACTTAATATCTTCTTCATGATGCATAGTTATACAACATGTTTGATGCAGAATTATACATGTTCCATGAAATTGCTTTAACACAAATTGTATAGAATCTCTTAAGGAATATAATTCTTATACCTACTTCTGAAATTATGTAATGGTTAGGGAGTTTGTTGCGAAAAGTACAACATACATACATACTCTTGTACGTAAGCCATTTTTAATTTTGAAGATATCATTACGATAAATGCAACGCCGTTACGACTTAATATCTTCTTCATGATGCATAGTTATACAACATGTTTGATGCAGAATTATACATGTTCCATGAAATTGCTTTAACACAAATTGTATAGAATCTCTTAAGGAATATAATTCTTATACCTACTTCTGAAATTATGTAATGGTTAGGGAGTTTGTTGCGAAAAGTACAACATACATACATACTCTTGTACGTAAGCCATTTTTAATTTTGAAGACATAATTACCATAAATGCAACGCCATTACGACCACTGTATCGCAACATTATTTTAATCGTACTTTGCGATTCGGAAATCATTTATAGAACTTTTTATATTCGACGTATATAAAATATGGAAAGCGGGATAATAATTTATGTAAAACCCTGTATTATTAAAATTTTTGATTCTCTTTAATTACGTAATTTATAACAAAGTTTTATAAAAATGTTGAATAATACATTAGTAAAGTGAAAATTTACATGAAATCTATCTAATTTTAATTAAAATTATCTTGCCTGGATATTTTATGTTGTTAGAAATGTTCACAAACTTTTTAATAAATAAGAATTAACGAAAAAATTAAAATTATAATTTAACGAAATAGAGGTTAACGGTAAAGGATTTTCTAATAAATACTGTATCATAAATAAGAAATACATTTAATAATTAATATATTACTAATTTATACGCTTTCATGAACATAAATTAATAATAAAAATTAACATGACTGATACTGGCCCTTATTGTACGAGATTAGCAATTCAAGAAGTACAAACAAGTTGAAATATCACATCCCATTTCGCCCATTGTTTACTTAATGAAGATTAGCATTAAAATGCCCATGCTCCAGTGCTTAATTTGAAATAAATAAACAACCAGCTAATTACTATGGATATGAATCTCATATCTTAACAAATATGGGTTTATCGTGAATTTGGTAGTTTTCTCAATCCATTCGAGCAGCCTATTCATAAATCTTCTACATCACTGATTAGGAAAATGTTCCAATAAATTCTTATCAGATGCTCCAAGACATCTCAAATCCAGTTTTGCAAATGGATGAAATTATTAAAACGCGCATTAGTGGAACTCGCGCTTAAGCAAACAAGAGCCGTTGTAATAAGTTCGTTATGGAACAGAATTGTTGAAATGGAAAATATATGAAAATTGAATTTTAATAAGGTATGCCTGGATTTTAAAAATATTAACTGGATACTACTTAGGTTTTGGTAGTGATGTTATTAAAATTTATTCAGTAAGCTAATTCCAGTATATATTACATTTAATTCACTTTATGTGTTTATTCGTGTATTTTGCATTATATAAATGCAAAAAAGGAGCAGTGAATTATTTAAATAGAGTTGGTTTTAAAATTCAAATATTTATCTAAATTATTAACAACTTTCTACTTTTAGTAATGCAATTCTGTATATTTTACTTCGGTTATTACATTAAAGTGTAATTATCATAAAAATGATATCTTTTATAAATAAAATAAATAATTTTGTTAGTTGCTTTACTTTTTTATTAGTTTTTAAAATTCCATCAGTATTTAAAAATAAACAAATTCCATATAGCATAAATTTTCCATGACAGGATAAACAAAATAAATAAACATAAGCAAATATGTCTACATGTTGCACAAGAAAAAAAATTTTAATTTCGCAGCAGTTTTTTTAAACCATTATAACGAAAAAGTGTTTTGCTCAAATATTTTTTTATTTGTTTGATTTTTCAGGGTGAGTTGTTCTAAATCATTTTAATTAAAATATTTTAAACTTTTTCATCAAAACCAACGCTTTTATTCTCAACAATTGTTTTTTGGATTGGTTATGATGTAAAAATATATATATGGTACATAATTCTTATAGCTGTTGAACTTTGCTCACGATTAATAATAAGTTAATCTTAACAACATGTTTAATGCTCGATAATATCCCCAAGCATTTTCAAAATCACACAATTCTTCTTCATGTAAATTAACTATTTAATAAATGTTGAACTCTTTCTCTGAACTGTAGTAGCTTAACAAGTTTGTAGAATTTCGTTCATTTTGTAGCTTAATACGTTTGTAAACGTTGGTTTTTTTTATAGCCTAACAAGTTTGTCGCAGTTGGTTCCTCTTGTAGCTTAACAAGTTTGAGAAGTTGCTTTTTCTTATAGCTTAACAATTTTGTCGATGTTGGTTCCTCTTGTAGCTTAACAAGTTTGTAGAAGTTGATTCCTCTTGTAGCTTAACAAGTTTGTAGAAGTTGGTTCATTTTGTAGCTTAACAAGTTTGTAGAAGTTAGTTCATTTTGTAGCTTAACAAGTTTGTAGACCTTTGTTCCTTTTGTAGCTTAACAAGTTTGTAAACGTTTGTTTCTCTTATAGCTTAACAAGTTTGTCGAAGTTGGTTCCTCTTGTAGTTTAACGAGTTTGTCAAAGTTGGTTCCTCTTGTAGTTTAACAAGTTTGTAGAAGTTGGTTCCTCTTGTAGCTGAACAAGTTTGTCGAAGTTGGTTCCTCTTGTAGATTAACAATTTTGTAGAAGTGGGATTTTCTTGTCGCTTAAAAATTTAGGGCAAGTACATGTAGGGTATTATACAGCAAATTCCTGTTCTTGTAGCTTAAGGTATGAATAGAAGTTGAACAAGCATAATTTAGTATTCAGCCTTAACTCTTTTGTCGAAACGCTATTTTGTTCCATTTACAACCCGAATTAATTTCCCAAGTTTGAATTTCAGAAAAACCCTGATGCAGGTTGATAAATCCACCATAGTTACTTGTTTTTATTTTAATATCTACATAAATATGTGCAGTAACAACTTGCAGTTAGTCAGTGTAGTTGATTACTAGATCAACAAGCATGCTGAAAATCACGCAACTCTTCTTCTTGTAGCTTAACAAGATATTAAAAGTTGAACAAGGGTAAATACGCAACTCTTCTACGACATAGCAAATTAATCTTCTTGTGGCTTGAGGTGCGAATGGAAATTGAACAAATACACCTTAGTATTCAGTCTTAACTCCACTGAAGAAATGCTATTTTCTTCAATTTACCACCTAAAGTAATTTCCTGTGTTTACTTTTCAACAAGAATCCTTATGTAGATGGATAAATCTGCCATAGTTAATTTTATTTAATTTTAATATCTGCATAAATATGTGCAGTAGGAAATGTGCAGTTACACAGGCTGTTTACTGGTTTTCTTTATAAAAATATAATTCAGTGCATAGTTGTACGCTTGTAATCTTCTACACTTGTTCCCACTGAAATCTAAAATTCTGTAGATCTAAACAACAGATGGAAACCCAGAAGACATTGTTTATCCACAAGCGATTGACTGCAATTTTTAATTTTTTTTTTTTTGCTTACAAAATATTAATAAAATAAATACTAATAAAAATATTATTAATATTCAAAGTTTGTATTTATCCTTAACGTTTCACTTCTCTTCGTATGAAAAAAAGTAAAAAAATTCAGCTAGCAAACAATATACATTATCACATAACATCATAATACGATGCTTATTTAGTGATGTATAATGTTATGTAATGTAAGTAATAACGTAATGTAAATATATAACGTAATATTTGTTACTTCTATATCTAAACTTATTTTGAATGTATATTATATGACATATTATATGATAAATATGTCATAAAAATATTTGATATATAAATATATATATAACATATGACACACGTAATGTATAATCTTATATATCATATTACATAACAGTATTCATTACATTATACATAACATTAACAGAAATATTCAATTTCTGTTAATATTATGAATTGTTATCAAAATATAGAAGATTTAACTGACAACTTTTATTTGCTATCAAATATCTACGTGTGCAGTGCACTTATCCAATGACATTTCTTCAATATTAGATCGACAGCTAAAAATAAGAAAATAAATTAGAATATTGTGTACAAATTCTATTTTCAATTTGCGTCACTTTTCTTCTAAGTGTAATTTAATAATTCAAAAACAAAACAAAACAAAATTAAATTCGTTGGTGTTATTTTTTAAGTGAATTAGAATTCAACAAAGCAGATATTTATTCAAACTAATTCATTTGCTGAAATCTCGGAAATTACTTAAACTTCAACCATTCACAAAAGCCAAAAAAAATCACTTTGTTCTTGGCGAAATGATAATTAAATATTCGCCATTAGATTGCAATAACCAAAACAAACAAGGAAGAAAACTTAAGGCAACACTCAGTCACAGACTAACGAACCCCAATTCTAATTAACTCGACCACCTAAAAATGCTTAATTCGCCACAACATTCGAAATGGGAAATTTTTCTTCAAAATCCATATTCCACAAAATGAGAATCACATTCAGCAGTACACCATCGAACCTCAACATAGCCTCGAGCCCAGAAGCCAAAGATATATTCAGAAGAAAGAGAAACAGGAAACTCTTCTGATTTTAACTAGCTGCGCGGGTAAAATATTTTCTTTAAAATCATATTTGCTAACTGAATTCTTCGTCTAATTGGATGTTCTCGGGGAAGCAGAAACACTTCAGAAGATTTCGAAATAGTTTTCCTTCAGAACTCGAAGGTCCTGATTCTGCCAAATGAGGCAAGTTTAGGTGTTTATTTTTCCATCGAATTTGATAAATAAACACACACTCAAGATGCCTTGAGGATATAAGCAGTGAAAGTAAAATTTCCGTAATTTAAGAAGAAAGTCAGACTAAGATTAATTTACGAGGTCAATTATTTCAAGAATTTTAGTAAAGCATTCTTATTTTTTTTTTTCCTTTTGTGGGTTTTATATATATACTTAAAGAGTATATTGTATATACACTCTTCATGATTCCTTTTATTATGTTACAGTTTTTTATATGCGCCGAAATCATTTTTTTTTTGTGAAATATTTATAAAAATTTTACCGAATAAAACTAACTACATCTTCATGAAAAGAGCACAAATAAAACTATTGTGATTTTTTAAAGTTAAAATGAAGTGACTAAATAATAATTTTGATCATAAATTTAAAAGTGAATAAAAAACAGACACTACAAAATACGTTAATATTTAGAAGTCATAAAACAAAAAAAAAAAAAATTTCAGTTACAATTTTTTTAATATTAAAATGGATTTTACTCAGAATCAACAAAAATGCGCTCATAGCATTGTACGTAATTACATAATATCATATATAATATTATGTTATGTTTTGTAATGTACGTAATTAGATAATGTAATATACATGTAAATATATAACGTAACATATATAAATAAATATAAGATATAACTTATGTAATATATAACGTGTGTATAATGTTATAATATATATCATATTACATAACACCATTATATCTATTACAGTACTATTACCAAATCTATCATATTACATTACTCATAACATTAACATAAATCTTCAAATTCGGATAATGTTATAAATTCTTATCAAAACGTGGAATAATGAACAGACAATTTCTTTTTGCTATCAAATATCTAAATGCACAATGCACATATCCAATAACATTTCTTCTATATTAATCTGCTTCTAATATTAACTGCTAAAAATAAGAAAATAAATGAGAATATTTTTGTATAAATTATACTTTCAATCTGCTTCACTTTGCATCGTATTATTTAATAATTCAAAAACAAAAATATATTAAATTCGTTGGTGTAATTTTTTGAAGTGAATTAGAATCCAACATAGCGCATATTTATTCAAACTAATTCATTTGCTTAAATCTCATTAATTACTTAAACTTCAATAACTTACAAAAGTCTGTTCAATTTTCTTTCTTTTTTAATATCACTTTGTTCTTGGCGAAAAGATAATTAAATATTCGCCATTAGATTGCAATAACCAAAACAAACAGGAAAGAAAACTCAGCGCAACACTCAGTCACAGACTAACGAACCCCATTCTAATGAACTCGACCGTCTAAAAATGCTTAATTCGCCACAACATTCGAAATTGGAAATTTTTCTTCAAGAACCCATATTCCACAAAATGAGAATCACATTCATCAGTACACTATCGAACCTCAACATAGCCTCGAGCCCAGAAACCAAAGATATATTCAGAAGAAAGAGAAACAGGAAACCCTTCAGATTTTAACTAGCAGCGCGGGAATAAAATATTTTCTTTAAAATCATATTTGCTAACAGAATTCTTCGTCTAATTGGATGTTCTCGAAGAAGCAGAAACACTTCAGAAGATTCGAAATAGTTTTCCTTCAGAACTCGAAGGTCCTGATTCAGACAAATGAGGGAAGATTAGGGGTTTATTTTTCCATCGAATTTGATAAATAAACGCACACTCAAGATGCCATGATGATGATATAAGCAGTGAAAGTCGAATTTCCGTAATTAAAGAAATTCAGACTGGGATTAATTTACGAGGTCAATAATTTCAAGAATTTTAATGATGTGTTCTTCATTTTTTTAACTATGTTAGTGTGTTTATTTTATCTATATATCTTTAAGAAGTTTTCTTACATTCATTTTTTATGATTGTTCTTTAATGTGATGGTTTTTGTGATGTTCAGAAATCAATTATTTGTTTCGTGAATTATTTGGAAAACTTTCACCGAATAAAAGAAAAACTAACTACATCTTCACTTAACAGCACAGAAACACAATGAGTTTTTTTTTAAATAAAAATATAGTGACTAAATTACAAATTTGATCATAAATTTAAATGTGAATAAAAAAGAGTCACTTCAGAATACGTTAAAGTTTAGAAGTCATAAAACAAAAAATGTTTTTCAGTTTACCAAAGAATTTATACATTTATTTTTAATATTAAAATGGATTTTACTCAGAATCAACAAAAATGCATTCATAACATTATACATCGTTACATAATATCATATATAATATCATATGATGATATGTAATGTATGTAATAACGTAATGTAATATATATTTAAGTATATAACATATATGATATATAAATGTATATGTAACATATAACATGTAACAAATCAATCACAAGATTTTTTTATAAATTATTTTTTATTAATTGAATATCTTATTTTTTATTGCTACTAGATGGTGCCAAATTAACAAAATGGCGGTAGCATACCAAAAATAACACGGAAAATTTACAGCTGAAGTATTCTTTTCCTCACGATTTATAAATAAATTTCGTTTTATTATCATTTATATCCTTTTATTTCGGATTACTAAAAATTAATATAAATCTTTAATATGTATTTTACGACATTCTAATTATTTTTGGAACATTAATTCATTCATAAAATTTAATATCAAATCATAAAAATTAGAAACCATTCATTAGATTTCCCATTTGAAAAACATCTTTTTGAAATACGATTATTTATTCTTTTGCTAAATAAATATAATTAGATGAGACTTTCAGAAAATACATTTCAGACGAAACTAACTAAAAATAACTAGTTGACGAATTTTCAAGATGGCGTCATTAGAATAAATGATTTCTTCCATACTCTCGCAAAAAACTTTTTTTTCACGAATTTGGCAACTTTAAAAAAAAAAAAAAAATATATATATAGGAAAAAAATATCCTTTTCTTCACTTAATTGCAAGGAAAACACACGTTTATGCACCCATACTTTTCAAAAGAAAGATCAAAATCTGTTCCATAATGATTAAAATACAATCACAGAGATATCAATTATTTTTGTCCGTGTTTTTCTCCAGACGAAATAAAAAATGTTGGCATAAAAAAAAAGTGGAAACTTTTTTTTGATGAAAGAAAGGGGAAAAAAAGTTTTTTTCATATGACGAAGCAGTCTATTTTCGTAATTAAAGAGAAGTTTTTGTCTCGTCCGAATACATTTTGCCATCTTAATTATGCATCGTTGAAGACTGTTGCAGTTCGTAGGAAACAATATTGCAGTTTAATTAAAAATAGTTTAGTGCGGATATTATGTTTCAATCATGGGTGATATGCTTGTTGTTCAATATTAAATTAGAGAACAGGTAAAATGTATTTATTCTTTAAAATATAAATTCTTTATTCCTTATAATTATAATTATTATTTTAAAAAAAATTTCATTCCATATTAAGAAACAATTTGTAAATAAAAAAAAACATATAAAAGCAATTTTTTATTAGTTTTATGAAAATAAAACTGATAAAAAATAATAATTATATAAATATGCATTACTGGAAACTATATAATTATATTTTTACTATATATGATATTATAATATATTATCAATTTTTAAGTTGTACATGTAGTATGACTTAGCTAGAGGTGCTCTTATTTTATTCTTTTTTTTTTTTTGTTTGGTTGTTTTTAAGCCATTAACTAGTGTCTTGAAATATGACAAAAATAATGAAAAATTTTATCAAAATACTTCGTCTTAATAATCTACTGCTTCGACTACCTACTTGGAGTTAACCAGAATTTCTTTGATATCACATGCAAATGCAACAATGATATCACATGCAACAATCAGTTAACTTTGTTGTTGTTTCTTATCCCAATTGGTCGACATCAAAATCAAGACCAAATCCGTGAACCCGTGAGTTTTCAAACAATGAAAAACCTCTCCTTGACTTGAGAACAGATGGCTCTTCTGGCAACAAATGCCAGTCAAAATATATGCAGGAGTTTGAGTCAAGCTATATTTCGAGAAAAGGGGATAAACCTTAAGGCCTGAGACATGACATTGAGCAAGAAGATGACCACTGTTGAGCCTAGCAAGAGCCTTCTGTTCGAATCTACTGTCAGTCCCAATTAAAGCAGCACCAGGATAATGTAAGACAGCCACCATTAGTAGTACAATTAGTTCTGAAAATCCTTTAGGTAAGAATCCCCCTCATTCTTTTATAAGGAACAACGTAGTCGTATATGAAATGGAGCTTCGCTTTATAAAAATAATCATCAAAACTCTAAAGATAGTATATAAATGCAATATAACATAATACAATTATAACATACAATAAAATGCAGTGTTATTATATAAGACTATATATTATATTACTTTCTCGATGTATTAACTACGAGCTATCATTCACAGAAATTGACCAAATTTTTAATCTATTTTGAGGTATGTTCTGGTTGAAAAGTAATAGTTAAACTCTAATAGTTACGGTTGCAATGACACGATTTTGAAAATTTCAAATGGCAACACCTATTTCTTTTTTTTTTTTTTTGGAATGCGATTTATAAATAGCTTTGTAACGGTACGTGTAGTACGAAAATCGCCAGCGCTAGACAGACTAAGAAGAAAAGTGTAAAAATAAATAATAAAGTCAGAGAAGCAACAGAAATAAAACAATTTAATGTATTTCACACATTTTCTAAGTGACCTCATTCACACATGATATCACTTTGCATGTGGCAGATGGTGGATAGCTTCGAAGCACGTACCATGGCAAGAAGAATCTGTTGTCATCTGATGGCATCTTTCAAATCAGTTCCTTTTTGCGGATTAATTGCATACACTTTAGATTTCAGGTATTCCTATAGCGGCATGCTCTATCTGAAGTCGTGTTGATAAAATATGGTGCTCTGTAACATGTGGGGTTTTCTGTAAAACGTTACTTAGACAACAGTTTGGCGACAGTGTTATCTCATGCCCTTTCCTCGGCCGTCAAAGTCCCCCGATCTTACTCCCATGGATATCTGAAACCTTAAGTGTATGCATTTAATCAGCAAACTATGATTGATCTATGATGGCACTGATGATCTGATGATCTATGATTTGAAAGGTGCCGTCAGACATCAGCTTCAACAGATACATCTTGCCATGGAAAGTGCTTCAGCTCTATCCACCATCTGCAGCATGCAAAGGGTCATCATGTATGAAGAAGGTCACGTATAATCATAATTTTCATATTTTTATTTTTATTTAATTTCATTTCTGTTTTTCTTCATTCTCCAACTTTACAATTAATTATTTTAATTTATATCAATTAATTCGCGATTACTTAGACCAATATTAATAGAAAACATATTTTTACAATTGTATCCTTAATTTCCAAAATATATGAAGCTATGAATGACCTATCCTTCATATAAACCCATTTTTACTATCATTATTTTAAAACAATAATTGTCAAAGTAACTTAATATTAGTTAATATCATATAAATAACTTAAGCCACAGAATAGACCATTTTTTGTTTGTTTGCAATATAGATTATATTAAATAAAACATGTTGTAAATATTTGAGTATTTAATTCTCTTATTAGATAAGAACTGGAACGTGTTTCCTTTACTAAGTCTGAACATTTTTATTTTCTAATACATTTTTCATGTTTTAATTTATTAATCACACAGCGTTACCATGAACTTTCTTGAGAAACCCTAGGTAAAGCAATATTTCACATTCGGAAATTCGAATTTGACCTATTGTTTTTCAAACAAATAAATATTGATCAGACTTCGCTGTTATATTAGGTCTGTACATCAAATATCGATCGTCTTCTTTGCAAATGAATATGATAAAAAAAACAACCATGTTACTTCTCTCCTGTTAGTCACCGAAAAGATTCCTTTAATTATTCAAAAAATAGTTGCAACTGGAAAACGTGATCTACAAATGGATTTGTTGTTTTTTGACTGTATTGGTCAACCCTTTGTTAGAAATTATTTTCCTGAATTTAACCTGGAAAGAAAGAAGTTTCTTTTCTTTCCCTTGTTCTTTGGTGAATGCGGCTAACCCTGAAAAATAAATTCCGCCAACAGAACTCATCAAATGTGTTCGTAGGTTTCTTTTTGTGTGTTCTTTTTTGTTCTGTAAAAGAAAAAAAAAAGATATATTCTGCAAGAATTTACTCAGCAGCAATAATATAGGGTTTGTAACCCGTATTTTTCTTCGTCTGAGTGTGTCTTCTTTTCTTCCGGTTGGAGCAATGGTTTCTTCACGGTTTGCAGTTAAAGATTTCTTTTTGAAATATTGGATTTAGAGGAAATGCAATTGTTTTCCCCAACTATTCCATACTATTAATATGGAACTTTACAATTCCTTCACAATTGCATAATTTAAGGAGTAGACATAAGAATTAAATGGCTTTTGATATTCTATTGACTTGAGTTAAATCAATTTCATGGGACATGTACAGTTCTACAACAAAAAGCATCAGAAAGACGACCATACTACATTTTAAACATATATTTTAGATCTATATTTGTATGCTCTAACATGACTTAAAAATTATAAAAATAAGTTGCAGTTTTTTTCTGTATTAAATATTTCTTTAAAAAATCCGCAGCTAAAACCTTAATTTTTTTTAAAATGTTTTTAATTAATTAAAAAAATTATTTTTATTGCCACCAGCTGGTGCCACATGGTACCATATTAAAAATATCATAGAAAATTTACAGTTAATGTATTATTTATTTTATGGTTTATAAATAATTTGACAATGCCTTATTATCATTTATATCCTTTTTTTTCTGATTGTTGAAAAAAATTAATGTAAATCTCATTTCACTATAGTCTAACTATTTTTAAAACATTAATTTATTCATAAAATTTAATATCAAATCATAAAAATTTATAGACATTCGTTAGATTTCTCATTTGAAAAACATCTTTTTTGAAATATCATTAATTATTCTTTTATTAAATAAATATAATTAGATACGACTTTTGCGAAATAAAAACATTTCCAAGGAAACTAACTAAAAATAACTTATTGACAAAATTTTAAGATGGCGTCTTCAGAATAAATGATTTCTTCCATACTCTCACAAAAAACCTTTTTTTTTTTTTTTTTTTTTTTCACGATTTACCAACTTTAAAAGAAAAAATATATATGTAGGGAAAAAATATCCTTTTCTTCACTTAATTGCAAGAAAAACACACGTTTATGCAAGCATACTTTTCAAAAGAAAGATCAAAATCTGTTCCATAATGATTAAAATACAATCACAGAGATACCAATTATTTTTGTCCGTGTTTTTCTCCAGACGATATAAAAAATGTTTCCATCAAAAAAAGTGGAAACCTTTTTTTTATGAATGGAAGGGGGGAAAAAAGTTTTTTCCTATGACGAAGCAGTCTGTGGCTTAAGTAAATTTTCATTTTCGTAATTAAAGAAAGTTTTTGTCTCGTCTGAATAAATTTTGCCATCTTAATTATGCATTGTTGAAGACTGTTGCAGTTCGTAGGAGACAATATTGCAGTTTAATTAAAAATAGTTTAGTGCGGATATTATGTTTCAATCATGGATGATGTGCTAATTGATCAATATATATATAATTGGAGATTAGGTAAAACGTATTTATTTTTTAAAATTAAAATTCCTCAAATTTATAATTTTTTTTATACTTTAAATTTTTAAAAAACTTTTTTCCCGCCTTATGAAGAAATATTTGTAAATAAAAATTAAACGCATAATTTTTTTTAAATTCATACATACGATTTATTAGCATTTCTATGAAAATAAAATAAGTTAAACTTCATTTTTTTCTAATGGTTATATACATATATACACACATAAATATTAATAGATACTATACGTATTTTGTTATATATTATATTATAATATATCAATATTTTAGTTTTATATGTAGTATACCTTAGCTTTGTTTATTTATTTCGCTAATAGTCAATTAACTAGTACATTGAAATATGAAAAACATAATTAAGTATTTTAACTCACTGCTTCGTATCAATAGCCCACTACTTTATATTAATAACTCACTGCTTTGTATCAGTAACCCACTTTTTCGTATCAATATGCCACAGCTTCGTATAAATAGACCACAGCTTCGTATTAATAATCGACTGCTTCGTATTAATAATCGACTGCTCCGTATTAATAATCGGCTGCTTCGTATCAATAGCCCACTGTTTTGTATTGATAACCCTTTACATCGACTCCTGGTTTGGAATTAACAGGAATTTCTTCGATATCACACGCAAACAAAAATCAGTTAATTCTTAAAATCATTTAATAGGTCCCCTCCCCCCCACCCGAGTCTTTTATAAGGAACAACTAGCCGTATAGAAGAGTCGGTTCACTTTATAAAAATAATAAACAAAACTCGAAAAAGAATATATAAATAAAATATAGGGGGATTATAAAAATACTTTCTTGAAATATGAGCATCTAGCTATTATTCACTGAAACTAAATGCAATTTTAGTTTTTTTTTTTTTTTGGGGTATGCGCTCAAGAATGATATGAAAAACAACAGTTAAACTTTAACAGTTACTATTACAGTGACACAATTTTGAGAATTTCAAATGGCAACATCAACTTCTTTTTTGGAATACAATCTCCTTAGAGAAAAACGATAAATAACGGTACCTGTAACACAAAATTCGCCGACGCCTGACAGACTGAGAAGAAAAGTGAAAAACAACCAATAAATATAGAGAAGCAACAGAAAACAAATCACTTTAAAATGTTTCATAGATTTTTCACATGACTGCCTTCACACACGATGACACTTTGCCTACGGCAGATGGTGAATAAAGCATCTATCATGGCAGCAGAAATCTGTTGAACCTGACGTCTGGTGGCATCTTTCAAATCAGATGCAGATTGTGGATTAAATAAAATCTAAATGCACTTTAGACTTCAGGTATCCCTACAACGAAATGCTCTATCTGTCTTGTGGACGCAAAATGACGTTCCCCCATTTGTGAGGTCTTTTGTCAAACCTTTTTGAACACAACAATTTGGTGACAAAATTATCTCCCGCCATTTCACTTTTCCGTGGGTGGCAAGATTCTCTGATCTCATCTCAATGGATTCCTGGCTGTAGGTAATAAAAGAGAATGATGAATCATGATATCATGATGGTGATGTCTTTTCTGATAAAAAAAAAAGAACAAATGTGGCTCTCATCACAGCAATCCTCAGAACCCAGCCTACTAAAAATCCCTCAAAACGAGAAGAAGATTATTAGATGTCCAGGTTCAGCATAAAATACCGTCGTGACTGATCAGGTGAAAGAAAAAGCACTGAAATGCGTGGAGGAAAAGAACGAAGAGAAATTCTGAAGAATTATTACTTGAATGGGAAAAATCTCACAAAGGTATTTCATGTCTACCGCAGGAATTATGCGATTGGCAGAGGCCAATGTTCTGCAAAAGCTGTACGGGACTTGATAAGGAAATTTGAAGAAACTGGCTGTCTATGCGATCGATGTTGGCCTGAATGACCTTCCGTTCCCGTCGAGACTATCGTAGAAGTCTATGAGACGATAAGCGAAGTTTGTTTTTCGAATTCTGCAGTTGCCAAATTTTTCGATCTGCAAGATCCTGCTCTCTATTCTACACATGTTACCGTATAGGTTCCAACGTATCCAAATGTTGCAAGCGAACAATAACCAACTACGGCTAGATTTCACAAATGAATCCCTCATTAGGTATGACGATAAAAGTTGACCTTATGTAATTCTGTGGACGAACGGGGCCCATTTCTCGTTTAATGATGACATTAATTCGAAGAAATGCGTGAACAGGATAGAGTATAACCCCCATGATGTAGTTACACTTCCGTTATATAAAAAACATTGACTGTGTGGTGTAGTATAACATGCACCTTCATTTTTGAGCCCTACTTTTTTAAAGAAATTATCTCTGAAGGTCCGCAAACGGTAACGAGTAGCGTTATTTATAAATGCTGTCTAATTACTAATTTCTGGTTTACAAAAGCGAAATGGTTTATCTGACTTAATATGAATGAAAGATGACGCTCTTCTACATGTGAGGTGTTCTGTAAAACTTTACTTCATTGAAGAGTTTGGGGACAGAGTTTTCTCCCGCCATTTCACATTTCCACGGCCACCAAGATCCCCCGATTCACTCCAACGTATTCGTTGTGGCGATATCTGAAAATCCCCACAACGAATCCCTTGGAGTGAATTAAAAAGAAATTTAAAATGCATGTATTTAATCTGCAAACTGTATCTGATTTGAAAGATGTCATCCGATGTCATGTTCAGCAGATTCCTACAGCCATGGTACATGCTTCAATGCTGTACATCATATACCACATGCAAAATGAGGAAGAAGATCACGTGTAATTATAATTTTCATTTTTTCATTTTAATTTAATTGTATAATTTCTGTATTTGCTCCTTTTCCAACTTTGCGATTGTTTATTTTAATTTATATCAATTATTTCATGATAATTTAGATGACTATTAATCGAAAACTCATTTTACAAATCTATCTTTCTTCTCCAAAATATATATGAAACAATCCTTCATATAAACCCAATTTTTATTATCTTTATTTTAAAACAATAAATGTCAAAGCAACTTAATATTAATTAAAGTTACATAAATAATCTGAGCCACAGAATAGAGCATTTCTTTTTGTTTGCAATACAGAGTATATTAAATAAAACATGTCATGAATAATTGAGTATTTACTACTCTTATTAGATAAGAGATGGAACGTGTTTCCTTTACCAAGTCTGAAAATTTTTATTTCCTAATACATTCCTTATGTTTTAATTTATTAAAAAGATAGCGTTACCATGAAATTTCTTGAGAAGCCTTAGGTAAACATTTTTCACGTTCAGAAATTCAAGTCTGATATATTGTTTTTCAGACAAATAAATATTGATCAGACTTCGCTGTTATATCAGGTCTGTATATCGAATATCGGTTTTCTTCTTCGCAAATGAATATAATGAAAAACCATGATACTTCTCTCATGTTAGTCACTGAAGAGATTTCTTTAATTATTCAAAAAATGGTTGCAACCGGAAAACGTGATCTACAAATGGATTCTTTTGTTCTTTGGCTGTATTGTTCAACCCTTTGTTAGAAATTGTTTTCCTGTATTTATCCTGGAAAAAAATAGAAATTTCTTTTCTTTCACTTGTTCTTTGGTGAATGCGGCTAACCCTGAAAAATAAATTCCGCCAAAAGAACTCATCAAATGTGTTCGTATATTTCTTTTTTTTGTGTTCTTTTTGGTTCTGTGAAGGAACAAAAGATATATTCTGCAAGAATTTACTCAGCAGCAATAATATAGGGTTTGCTACCAGTATTTTTTTTTTCTTTTTCTGAGCGTGTCTTCTTTTCTTCTGGTTGGAGAGGACGGTTTCTTCACGGTTTGCAGTTAAAGATTTCTTTTTGAAGTATTGTATTTAGAAGAAATGCAGTTGTTTTCCCCAAGTAATCATACTGTTAATGTGCGACTTCACAAAAATATTACACTTCAACATAGCAACACATTCATTTAATTGATGTTGACCCTTTTAATTCGAGTTTTGGTTTTAATCTGGAAATGGAATAACTATAAATATATATTTAATGGAACTTTTTTTTTTCAACTACACTTTTGTTTCAAAACATTTTTTTTCTAATCTGGTTTTGGAATTTAAATATTATTTTTGAAAAATCCCACTCAAAGAATGGAAGAAAATGTGGTTAGTATAAGACGAAATGAATTAGTGGTGTTGGAACTGGGAATTTGTAATCCATGGTAGAAATTTCTGGTTAGTGTCTTAAGACAACAATATTGTACACAAATATGGAACAATCACTGTCGAAAATTCGTTTTGATTGCTTTATTTGCTCTTTTCTTCTATTTACTGTAGCATGCAAGCAGTATTATATTCTGGAAAAATTCGAATATTATTAAATTCCGATTTATTTGAATGAATGTTCTCTAAATCCTATTTATTTCAATGAATATTCTTAAATCTCTCTAAAGCTTGCATTGAATGCATTAAAAATATTTTTATCAATCCTAAAAAAATTTAATATATCCCTCTGGTTCAAAAAAAAAATACCGTAATTATAATATCATTATATTTGTTTTCATTTTTGTGGTTTATTATTAGGACTAATCTGATATGATTTGCAATTTTTGAATCATAAACGAAATTAAATGGGATTAATTATCAAACTAAACGATATATTTTATTGCATTTTTTGTAATTATATTTATTTTAATTTTTTTTTATTTTTATTATATGACTCTTTAAAAATTATCTTGACAACCGGAAACTTGATCTACAAATGGATTTGCTGTTCTTTGACTGTATTGTTGAACCCTTTGTTAGAAATTGTTTTCCTGTATTTATCCTGGAAAAAAAAGAAGTTTCTTTTCTTTCACTTGCTCTTTGGTGAATGCGGCTAACCCTGAAAAATAAATTCCGCCAAAAGAACTCATCAAATGTGTTCGCAGGTTTCTTTTTTTGTGTTCTTTTTGGTTCTGTGAAGGAACAAAAGATATATTCTGCAAGAATTTACTCAGCAGCAATAATATAGGGTTTGTAACCCGTATTTTTTCTTTGTTTGAGTGTGTCTTCTTTTCTTCCGGTTGGTGCAAAGAGAGTGCGGTTTCTTCACGGTTTGCAGTTGAGGATTTCTTTTTGAAATATTGGATTTAGAGAAAATGCAGTTGTTTTCACCAAGTATTCCATGCTATTAATGTGCAACTTTATAAAAATTAATCACTTCAACATAGCAACTCATTCATTTAATTAATGTTGACAATTTTAATTGGAACTTAGGTTCTATTCTGTAAATGGAACGAATTTAATGGAATTTTTTTTTCAAATACACTTTTGTTTCAGGGGGTGTTGAAACTCGGAATCTGTTATTCATAGTAAGATTTTTTGGCTGGAATTAAGAGTTATGTTGAAATTATTTTAAGACAACAATATTGTTCACAAATATGGAACAGTCACTTTTGAAAATTATTTCGAAGGCTTTATTTGCTCTTTTCTTAAGTTGATTCCGTGTAGCATGCACTCAGTAATACATTATGGACAAATTCGAATATTCTTAAATTCAAATTTATTTCAATGAAAATTCTTAAATTACAATTTATTCCAATGAATATTCTTAAATTCCAATTTATTTCAATGAATATTCTGAAATTCCAATTTATTTCAATCAATATTCTGAAATTCTGAATTATTTCAATTAATATTCTGAAATTCCAGTCTATTTCAATAAATTGTCTGGAATTTCAATGCATTTCAATAAATATTCTTAAATTATAATGCATTACAATGAATATTCTTAAATTCCAATGTATTTCAATAAATATTCTTAAATCCCATAATAGAGCATTTCTTTTTGATTACAGTATAGAGCATTTCTTTTTGATTACGGTATAGAGAATGTTAAATAAAATAATAATATTGTAAATATTTGAGTATTTACGTCTCTTATTAGAGGAGCTGGATCGTGTTTCCTTTACCAAGTCTGAATTTTTTATTTCCTAAAACATTTTTTATGTCTTAATTTATTAAAAACATAGCACTACAATAAAATTTCTTGAAAAGTCCTAAGTAAAAATTTATCACATTCGAAATTCGAATTTGATCTATTGTTTTTTAAACAAAAAATATTGATCAGACTTCGCTGTTATACTATGTATGTACGACAAATATTGATTGCCTTCTTTGCAAATGAATATAATGAAAAAAAACCCCATGATACTTCTTTCATGTTAGTCACTGAAGAGATTTCTTTAATTATTCAAAAAATGGTTGCAACCGGAAAACGTGATCTACAAATGGATTCGTTGTTCTTTGGCTGTATTGTTCAACCCTTTGTTAGAAATTGTTTTCTTGTATTTATCCTGGAAAAAAAAAGAAATTTCTTTTCTTTCACTTGTTCTTTGGTGAATGCGGCTAACCCTGAAAAATAAATTCCGCCAAAAGAACTCATCAAATGTGTTCGTATATTTCTTTTTTTTGTGTTCTTTTTGGTTCTGTGAAGGAACAAAAGATATATTCTGCAAGAATTTACTCAGCAGCAATATTATAGGGTTTGTAACCCGTATTTTTCTTTGTCTGAGTGTGTCTTCTTTTCTTCCGGTTGGAGGAATGAGAGTACGGTTTCTTCATGGTTTGAAGTTGAGGATTTCTTTTCGAAATATTGGATTTGGAAGAAATACAGTTGTAAAAGTACAGTGACTGATGAAAATTCCTGTTTAAAGGCGTTATTTGTTCTTATCTTAAGGGGATTGCGTGTAGCATGCACTCAGTTATACATTCTGGATAAATCTGAATATACTGAAATTCAATGTATTTCAATGAATATTCTTAAATTACAATGTATTGCAATGAATGTTCTTATATTCCAGTGTATTGAAATGAATATTATTAAATTCCAATGTATTCCGATAAATATTTTTAAATTCCTATGTATTCCGATAAATATTCTTAAATTCCAATGTATTCCGATAAATATTTTTAAATTCCTATGTATTCCGATAAATATTCTTAAATTCCAATGTGTTCTGATGAATATTCTTACATTACATTGCATTTCAATGAATATTCTGAAATTCCATTGCATTTCAATAAACATTCTTAAATTCCAATTTCTTCAATGTAGACTCCAAGGACCTGGAATCTAAATTAAGGAAAAGGCAGTGTGAAAGTCAAAATGTTTTTGAGGTATTAAAAGGAAATTTTATCAATTTAAGAAAATAAAATGAATATATCCTCCTATTACAAAAATACGTAATTATAATAACATTTATTTGTTTTCATTTTTTTTGCTGTCTTTTGTTAAGACCAGTCTGACACGATTTACAATTTTGATTCATAAACAAAATTAAATGGAATTAAATGTTAAACAAGAGGCCTGATGGTCGAGTAACTAGTGCGCTGTGTGCTACAGACTTTGATTCGAGCCTGGCTCTGACATCGATGTTTGTAGTGCTTCGGAATCCACTTTCAACCGTAGTCGCCGGTCTAATATGACTATAGAGTATTGGGAGTAAGCTGACAATCCTACTCCGTAAAAAGAAAAAATCTGTCTCGAAATCTGCCAGTAGTAAGACGGCCTTGGTCCACTCTGGGGTTGTTGCCCTCCAATAAAGAAGAAATGTTAAACTAAATTATATATTCTATTGCATTTTTTTTCTTTACATAATTAAAATATATATTTAAAGGCAAAAGAAAATTCAACAGAATGTATAATTTAGTTTATTTACGTTTAGTTAGTTTGATTACAATATAATTTAGTTTTTAATTTTAAACGATTATACGACTCGTTAAAAATTGGCTTGCTAAAATATTTATTTGTAATTTTGTCAGCACAAAATCTCACAACGTAAAATATTTATTTACAAAACACTTGAAAGAACATGCATTACAGAGCCTAGCAATGTTTAAAACAAACTATATTTGTAAAATTTATTTATATAAAGTAAAAATATACATTTGCTGTCCTTTTTGTAAAATATATTTTTTTTTTTTAAAAAAGAACAGTTAAGAATTATTTTTTACATTTCTGCGACATTTAATTGATGCAATTTTTTTTTATTTACTAAATGCAGATGTCCTTCATGTGCAACGAAAATATGTTCATCTTAAACAGTGTACTGGAATTTGATTTATGGTTTTAAAATCGACCTTTCCTGAATTCCGTAAACTGCCACACTAACTCGGAAGACTAGAGAATCATAAATCACCGAAGATATATTATTTTTAATTTTCTGGATGCTCCTTTGCTATTCTCTAGAGAAGAAAATTTATTTTACGAAATGTGATGAATTTTTCTGAAACCTGTCAACTTTCGCATGGTGATTTTAAAAATTTTTGAAAATATTTGCTTTGTAAAAAAATTAATAACTAAATAGGTTAAATAGGTTAAATAAAAATTTGATATTATGAATTCGCAGCAAAAATAAAAATTTAAGTCGGAAACTTTAATATTCTTGTAAATAAAATATTTACTATCAAATAAAATATTTTGAGTTTGAAAACTATTCAAAAGTAAGAAGATAATTTTTTGGAAATAAAATTTGTATTTAAATATTTAATACAATAGATATATATAGTATTACATATTTAATAGTATATAGTATTACATATTTAATAGGATATAGTTTTACATATTTAATAGTATATAGTATTACATATTTAATAGTATATAGTATTACATATTTAATAGTATATAGTATTACATATTTAATAATGCATAAAATTGTAAAATATGTCAAATTAAAAAGTTTTAATGGTTATAAATATAGATTTAATTATTCAAATATTTATATTTGAGTTGAAACACTGAAACAACTGGTATTTTATTTTTCCACAAATTGTATATATATATATATATATATATATTATAACTATATATATGTATATAAGTATATATATATATATATAATATTTTATCTAAATAATAACATTAAATATTCCTTAAGCACTAAAAAATATTTATAAAATGAATTTCTATTCATTTACCAATCTGTATAAACAAACTGTATTTATTAATATAATTATTATTAAATTATAAATTTTTCATTATTATTGAGTAAGGAAACTGGAAATTAAATTTTTATTAGTTTCATTGCGCCATTAATTATTTCAATTAAGATTAATTAGGTTTGTTAAGTTTTTTTCTTTTATCCCATCTTTACATATTGCCTATTTAAATTAAAAATTGTTCAAATAGTTATAAATAAAATAAAATAGAGTTTTAAACTCTAATTACAAAAGGAAATTGAGTCTAGCACATTTTTTAAGAATAAGTATCCGTTCAACAAACATTGTCGAGACAAAGTTACATCATCTACTATGCAATTCATGACTTTTTCCAAGTAATATCGTAAATCTGTCAGATTTAGTTAAACTGAAAAGGAGTGGTTCTGTAGCACGACAGCGCCATACAGCACAATGAAAGAATGGCTAAGAATCTCGTAGAAGGAGATAGTTGGGAAATTATTCTACAACCACGCTATGCTCTCGACGCTAAAGTACAGTAATTTTCTTAGTTATAAAAACAAAGAAAAGCACGGAACTCAGATTGGTATAGTGCAGTCTATTATATCAGTTTGCAAGGAAAGTTCTCCACGTTTTCTAAAGGATGATTATTAGACATGATAGCCAGAATTTACTACTAAGAATCTACAATAAGTCAGTGAATGCTTTATAACAATATTAAACGAAAGTGGCAGTGACATAGTAGCCTTCCAATTTCTATGCGCATACATGAAGTACGTGCATTGAAAGAAGATTTATCAAAAGAAACATCCAAAGATAATGTATGAGCGGAATTATTCCTAATGTGATGTAATAATCGCTAATATTTAATGTCAGTAATAAAATGCTCCAGGTTTCGGATTCAGGACCCAACAGTACCATGGATATTTTAGTGTTTCGGAATCCTCTTTAAACCGTTGGTCCCGCTCTAATGGGATTGTAGAACGTTGGACGTAACATTCACAACCCTACCGCTTCAAAAAACACCTCATGTTTCGTAATCTGCCAGTAGTAGTGGAAAGCAGATCTTATCCTACCATGGTTCTGTTGTAGCATTAAAGAAGAAGAATTCAGATGCTTAAAAGACTTTTTGGAGAAAGAAGAGGGTTTTGTTCTTAAAATTGAAGACGAGTGGCTCTATATAGCATAGCAGTGAAGTACCACACATTTCAGGAATGACTAAGAAACTCATAGAAGGACTTAGCTGGAAAATTACGTTCCATTCATGCTATTTTCTCGATGTTGTTCCTACAGATTATCGTGTTTTTAATAAACCAACAAAAAAAAAATCAATGACTTATGCTGACTGCTAGAGGGGCTGAATGGCCGAGTGGCTAGCGCTTTGGCTCTCGGTACCACAGGTTTCGGGTTCGAGTCCCGGCGGTGCCATGGTTGTTTGTAGTGGTTCGGAATCCACTTTAAAAAGTAGGTCCCGGTCTAATAGGATCGTAGAGCATTCCGGAGGCATTGTTAATCCGCGTCCGTAGCTTATCTTCAAGTTACACGCGCCCCCTGGGTAATGCAAAGTGAGTACGTCTGTGCAGCACTTGCCTTAAGGCATCCAAGACGTCCATGTGTGTGTTTGCCAGCTGCATTAGAAAGAAAAAATGCTGACTGCTAGAAAAGAGGCTGAAATGAAACTAGGTGTTTTTAAAGTTAAATAAACTGAATTTTATACAGAAAAAGTATAGATGGGAAGACCACATTTAAAAAGACTACATATTAAGTTGATGTTTAAATAAATATATATTTTTGGTTAAGTTTTCAGTTTCATTCGAATAGGATAAACGAACAGAACTTACCTTTACAAATCGATATTTACTCGTCTTACTAAAGTACCATTTCCATTGCAGGAAAAAAACGATAAGCTTTATAGTAGGACATAAATGAGGTCATGTGCATGGAAGGAGAGATGGATTATAGAACATAAACATTTGATGTACCAATCGAATCGCTGAAGGTAATGGGAAGGAGAAGATAAAACGATTTGCCAAGATCTATAATGCAGGTGAAAGTTCTTACTGATAGCACAGATAAACACGAAAACATATCGATGTTTACGAGATCAAAATACGGATGTAACAGTAAGAAAGAAATGAATACTGCAACTTCGATACTTAAGTGTATAGCTATTCCGGATAGATTTCGAGCCAAGTTAATAAAATGGCAAATCATTCAACAATGTAATGTTCATCCTGTGATAGTATATTTCCCATATTGAGATATACTGCGATGTAAAAGTCAATATAACCATGAAATTATTAATAACCTTTAAAAATGACAGTACACTCTTCTTAAGGCAGTTAAACGTGATTCGATTGATGTTTTACAATTTGGACTTATAGTAAATGCTAAAATCTGAGACATTTTTTTCTTGATTGATTTCTTGATATATATATATATATATACAGAGAGAGACAGATTTTCACAATAAACTCTTAATTCCACACTCTTAAACATTTTCTTTTAATATTACTTTGATTTGCGTCTCTTTCTGACTAGTGCCCCTATCAAGTAATCGATTCGTCCGCTTCCGCTATTAAACTGGATGCTTATCATTCCTTTGAATAGCTGGTAGAAAGGTATTTTGAATTTTTAAAACAATTTTTTAATTTTTTTTTACTAAGAATGTGTGTGATTTGAAAATAAGAAACAAATGGATATATAATTTTTGTAAGTACGTTGTAAGTAAGATAAGATTGTAAGTAAGATAAATGTTAAATAACATTCATCAAAAAAAGTAGTATGGTACTGCAAATTTCGGGGTAATATTTGTTGAAGATATTTTAAAAGGAATTTAACGGTATAAAATTATGCATGGAGATTTATTTTTTTAATGGAATTAATCATCAAAAATGTTTTAAGAGAGAGATAAATTGAGAATATTTAAATTAATTGTTCAAAACGTTTTGTTATTGTTGCATTACCGATAGCTTTATTGGAACTCGATCCATACAAATTTGGCCACTTACCGTAGAAACAAAAATAACATATCAAAATTACAAAGTAAAAAAAAAGCCATTCTGAACAAAAACGACCACAAGGCCTTAAAAACAGTTTAAAACAAGTTAAATGGTCTAAGAATAAAAATTTAAAAGCTGAAAAGACCATTATAAAAGTCCGTGTGATCAGGACATGCTTTCTCTGGCCCTTCAGTAAAGAGTACACACATCACCATTCTGTTATACGTTAAAAGTGCCTTATGCAAAACACATATACCAAAGATCACAATCCCTTTTTGATCCAATGTTTGCCTAGCTGGTCGTGTCCAGTTCTTAATCAAAAATTAGCAACAGCATCTGTGCGAGTTTTTCCACTACCTTTTTTCTAGTCATCCCCGATTGTCACCCAGACTTGTCCTTTGGTGTTGGATAATAATTTACTAATACACGATGATTTAATTTTGTTCCATATTTATTTCGAATTATTTTGAAATAAACTTTTCAATTTAAATAAATTTAATTTAAAAACACCGCATTTTTCATAGATGTTATTTTGAACATAAAATAATTTGTGCAAACAAGTTATACACAATTGTGACAAGTTTCATTTATGTCTTTTGTTTTTTTAGTTTTATTTGGTTAAATATAGAAAAAACGATAAATTTATGGTACGATTTTTAGTTAATATTTTGGTAATGTGATTATTCTTTTAAGAAGTGAATAATTTTGAAATGTTTCTCTATTCATTAAAAGACAGAGAAAACGGGTCTTACTATATCACAACGAGAAATTAAAGTAAATAAATAAATATTGTAAAGGTATTATATAATATATTAAATATTTTTATTAAATTTCTTTAAAAGTATACCAGTAAGATAAATTTAAACATTCAATAATCAAGCGTATAACTTTTTTGCTGCGAAACATTTAATTTTGCATTAAAAGAGTAATAATAATATTTTTAAGAAAAATAATACCGACATATTTACATTAAAGATAATTCTATACTTTAATTCTTTAATGATTAAAAATTTTTAAAACTAATTTTAATGCATCAGAAATAAAAACCCATTATCCTAAACATCGGAAACTTTTTACACAACCAATAACACTCAAACGCCAGATTATTATTAACATTCTCCATTATTAGCATCATAATTCCTTTACAAACAATCACAATATTTATCTTCCCTCTTTACGAAAGCTTCGCTAATGAATAAGAAACACCAAAAATGAATTTGACTGAAACTTTCAACCTTACATCAACAATTTACATCCAGTGTCAAATTCTTGAAGCTTTGTCACAAAAGCAAAAAAAAGCAAAGCTTTTACCTCACGGGAGACGTTGTTTAATTATTTCGCTCCAAGTATTGCGGATAATCATAATGGAGGTTTAATCCCTCCTCGCCATTTTCGAAAAAACTGCTTCAACGATGGTGGCATTTGTCCTCTCGTAATTATGATATTAAAAAAAGCATCGAGAATCTTTCTTTTAGGTTTCGGGATTTGGCAAGACGGGATTAAGTTTTGCACTCAGAAATTTTGAAAACTCTAATTTTTAAAACATTGAAAGATTATAATTAAAAAGAAATCAACGATTACATGGTGTCTATAAAGTCGCTTTATAATTTCAAAATGTATTATAATGAAGTGAAGTAGTTACAAAAAGAGAAATATGTATTTAAATTTTTCTCGATAATTTGTTATAATAAATATGAAGACCATTAGTTGTACGAAGCGCATCAAGGATGTGGGCCTGGCGCTCTGTACCACAAGTTTCGGGTTCGAGTCCCGGCGGTGCCATGGATGTTTGTAGTGGTTCGGAATCCACTTGAAGCCGTAGGTCCCGGTCTCATATGACTGTAAGAGCGTCACTCAACAAAAGTCAAAGTTCTACCTACGGGTGCTCCATCACAACAGAAGCTGCCCCTTTCCCTCCATCCCTGAGTAGATCACTCATGGGATGTTCGTCCCACACTGCAGGACATTGAGTATTAGTCACAACAACAACATCAAGGATGCATTTGAAGTTTTGCCATGCAATCTGTAGTATACTCTCATCAATGGTAGCAATGCTACAAGTGCTTCTCGGATTTAAATTTATTAAGTTCTATACCAGGGGTTGGCTATCCCGCGGGCCGCATGTTGCCCACCTTGAATACTCCCCCCCCCCCCAGATTTATCCACTTTTACAAAATGTAATTATTTTATAAAGGTCAAAGCAGTGAAAATCAATGCATTAAAAAAATACGTTATGTGTGCATCCATATATTCAAAAATAAACTGTCGAATTTATGAGAAAAAATTAACATTGATTTTAAAATAATATTCTTGCGAATATAGGACAGAAATTGCCTGTTTTATTTGTTAGTTTACAGTTATGAATTCGCAGGATAACTAAATTATGTTTTGCGAGCTCATCTTGGAATATCTAATATAACATATTCTATGTTTTACTTTAAGTGACCTCAGTGATGCATTGACCATCCCTAGATACGCACAGTAGATTGTTGATAGGAGAGTAAAGTAAATCAGACTCTTAGTTGAAGTTTTTAGTGCTTTTGGCTCAACTTACACCTACTAATCGTTTTCTTCGAAAATGAAATTGACCCAACATAAAACACGCTCAAATATAACGGATTCTAACCAGCAACACCCATTACGATGTGCAAATACCCAAGTTAAGATCGATTTGCAAAAGGTAAGTGAAAGAGTGGAGAAGCAAATATCGCACTAGTAAAATAAATATTTTTAAATGATTTCATTTTTGTTGTATTCCGTTTATATTTATATATTTTGATATTTCATTTTTGTTGTATTCCGTTTATATTTATATATTTTTATATTTCATTTTTGTTGTATTCCGTTTATATTTATATATTTTTATATTTCATTTTTGTTGTATTCCGTTTATATTTATATATTTTTATATTTCATTTTTGTTGTATTCCGTTTATATTTATATATTTTTATATTTCATTTTTGTTGTATTCCGTTTATATTTATATATTTTTATATTTCATTTTTGTCGTATTCCGTGTATATTTATATACTTTTATATTTCATTTTTGTTGTATTCCGCTTATATTTATATATTTTTATATTTCATTTTTGTTGTATTCCGTTTATATTTATATACTTTTATATTTCATTTTTGTTGTATTCCGTTTATATTTATATATTTTTATATTTCATTTTTGTTGTATTCCGTTTATATTTATATATTTTTATATTTCATTTTGTTGTATTCCGTTTATATTTATATATTTTTATATTTCATTTTTGTTGTATTCCGTTTATATTTATATATTTTTATATTTCATTTTTGTTGTATTCCGTTTATATTTATATATTTTTATATTTCATTTTTGTTGTATTCCGTTTATATTTATATACTTTTATATTTCATTTTTAGTGTTATATGTTTCTTTACAATGGGCGTTTAGTATCATTATTTTTATGCTATCAATTTTTACGTGTAAAAATAATTGTAAACACAAAAATAATAACTCATTATGTTTGATGCGTGTCATCATGGACTTATGTTGTTATTCTAAAAAAGAATGCACTTTAAAAAATATCTGAATTGCTAGAAGCCTTAAAGAATTGTCACAGAAGGATAAATCACAGCAGAAGAAAGCTTTTATTTTTTTTAAAGTTATGTTTTATCTTCTTAGACGGGAGTAATTACAAAGGAGGCCATAAAAAGTAAACGACCGCCATTTTATCTTTTTCAAACCATAAAATTCGAATTAATTTGATGAGACGTAAATTCCGACTTCTTTGAAGCGTGTATTTACAACCTTAATCGATCTGGGAAATCTTAATTTAATTTCAAACTCATCATACTACAAGAGATAGGAAACAATTTTCCTCATTTTTATTTTTTATTTATTTTTTTTACATTTAAATTCTAGTAGCACATCTTGCAAATGCTTCTTAATTTCACGAAATTAAAGTACTTCCTGAAAATTTATTAACTCTTTTCTTTAATTCTAAAACTAAATAATTCCTTTTTTTTAATGGGAATTGCTTTCCAATTATCTTGTGAGATCTTTTTTCCACGTTTGAAAAAGTTTCGATTGAAATTTCCTTATTTAAAAGTAATTAAAATTTACATCTGTATTTTCAATTCCGTTGCAACTGTTTTGAGGAGATTTAATTTATACAGCAATAATTATCCATGTTCTCTATGCAATAGATATGTTTAATGTTAGGCTCTTGAAGTAAGTCATTTGCCATTTTGGGGGTTGTTAGATAGCAAATCCAGCGTTTCCCAGTACCATGGGAATTTGCTTCATTCCCACCAATTCTATCAAGTCTGTCACTTTGTAAACTCCTTTTATTATTACTGTCAATTAATTTTTGAGGGATTTTTATTTTCTTTCCATATTCTTGGCTTTCTTCTTCTTCGTCATAGGCCCAACATCCCGGTGGGCCAGCCAAGGCCGTCTTCCTACAGACAGATTTCGAGACAGAATATGTTTTCATTTTACAGGGTAGGGTTACCAGCCCTTCGCCCAACGCTCTACAGTCATATTAGACAGGGACCTACGGTTTAAAGTGAATTCAGAACCACTATAAACATCCATTATACCAACAATTTATGGCTTTACTGTGAAAAAATTGTGTGCATTTTTGTATGGTATTGTCCCTTGTTAGCTACTATTTTTTATTATCTTTTCGAGAGCATATGAATTCCGCATCCAAAGAATAACTCATTTTTTAAATGCCAACCAGCAATCGATCCAAATATACCAATCATATAATATACCTATATAAATCACATAAATCAAGACAAAATATACCAATCATGTAATATATCAATAACCATATATTATTTCAAGCTATATTATATTCGTTTCGATTTCGATCCAAACGGCATTAAACCGATTTGGTAAACGGCGCTCAAAACTTTCGTGTTCTGATGTGGACGTGGTTAATGATTGTAATAAAAGTGCAAGAATTGTCGCAACTACTTTCATAAGCATAGAAATGCGATGTTAATAAAGAACCATGTATAAGCATTTCAAATGGGAACTAAGTCTATTTTGTAGGTTTTATGTGTCGCTCTACCGTCATTTTATGCATACTTTGGGCTAATTAGACCAGGACCTACAGTTAACGGGGATTCCGAACCCTCACGAACATCCATGTAGCCGCCAGGAGTAGAACCTGAAGCCTGTGGTATCAAACGCCAGATCGTTAGTCAACTGGCCATGAGGTCACCCTATCTTGTAGGAGTTTTCCGAGTTTACTTACATACGATATACAGATTCAGTTGCAATTACTCCTAAAACTTACAATGCTGGCAGTTCCTCCTAAAAAACCAGTAAGTGCCCATTTAATGATATATGTTTGAATAAGAGATGTACCGATGATTATAATAATAGTAATAATCAATTTTGAAGTTGTCTGTACTCCTTACATTAGTGGATCAGAAAAGTTTAACAACTTTTGTTCTAGATTAATTACTGATTTTCTGCTAGGTTAATTGTGTTAATAATATGCAAATGCATTCCTTTATTAAAGTAATCCTACCCAAGAAGCTATTACTCGTGCATAAAATATATTTCATGCTCTTTACAAATTATCTTGATTATAAGATATGTCAAATACATCTCTTAATAATTTGGGTGTGTCTTGACAGATTGCTGTCATGTCCCATTATATATTTATAAATTTAGGTCATATTATAATTATTTCATTACTTCACTACTTAAAGCTAAGCTAAATTAGTAATATTTAAAACTTAAAAATTACTGAATGTGTATTAACATTTTTGCCATATATATATATATATATTATTAGGTTGGTGCAAAATTATCAGACGTTTCTTTGACGTTCTGCATTTTATTGAAAATTTACAATATTTTATAAATTAATGAATGAAAATATCCTTTTACTTTTAGGTTATAAAAATGCGTGTCGATAATCATGCTGATATTCGTCATATTATGCTGTACCACTTTGAGAAAGGATGGAAGGCAGCGCAGTCATTTCGTGATCTCAACGAACTTTTCGGTGAGGGCACAATCAGAGAAAGTCGATTCAGGGCATGGTTGGCCCCTTTCTTGGAAGATAAGCCAGGAAGAGGTCGACCATCGGATTTCGACGACCAGCCACTTTGGCAGCTGTGGAAGGGGACGAAAGCTTAACAAGTCGAATGCTGGCCGACAACTTCGATGTGGACCATTCAACCAAATGGACCGTATCGTTTTCCACCACGATAATGCTTATCGACATATTGAGCATATTTTTGCCGGATGCATCGCTAATAAGGGTTGGGAACTGCTTCAATATCCACCATATTCTCCCACAGAATCTCCTACCCACTACACGTCAATCGGTCCTAAAAAAAACTGGCAGGCGGAAAAAGTTTATGTTAATTTCGATAAATTACTGGCGGATGTCTAAAAATGCCTGATAATTATGCCCCAACCTAATATATAGGTGGTTATAAAAGTAATGGAGTTACCTGTGAATAAAAGTCGCATTTAAGAATGCTCTTCGTAGGCATTAAAATATAGTCTTAGTTACACTTTTTTTTATATGAAAAGTATACGTCTTTGCAGTATGAGGTATAAAGTAAGATAATAGGTAGTAAAGTTAAATAATTCTCGGATTTTTGTCAAAGGCGTAAAATGTCAGACTTCACAGATTTTCAAAAAGGCAACATTGTAGGAGCCCGACTAGCAAGAGAAACTCTGACCAAAACGTCCCACCTATCAGGTGTTTCTAGAGGTACGGTATCTAAAGTCACGACAGCATACACACAGCGTGACAAGACAATCTCGGCAAAGCAAAAGAGTGGACGGAAAGAGAAGCTCAGCAAAAGAGACCGACGGGTATTGAAGCGGATTGTGATGTCTCAAAAGAAAACAATTGCACGCAAATCAACACCAGAGCTCAATCAGCATCTAGATTCTCCAGGGTCAATAATTACAGTTAGGGGCACCTTCAAAGAAGGACATTTAAGCCAGAGCAGTAATTCCTAAGGCACTTGTAACAGATGTTAATACCAAACGTCTTCTGCAGTGGTTCCACAACACCAAAACATGGTCGATTGATAAGTAGAAGACAGTTATAGGGTAAGAATAATAATCTTTTACACTTTTCCCTACAACAGGAAGGGTGTTCATTTGGAGGACACCTGCTCAAGCATATTATCCTGATTGTGTCCTTCGAGCTATTAACATGGAGGTGGATCTGCCATGGTATGTATAGTAGCCATGATATGAGTGGTAAGGCCTTGGCCTTACTATGGGGTTGTTGAGCCATTGAAGAAAAAGGAACATTTGAGTTTCTGATTCGACCCGATAAGTGAAGTGGAATTGAAGATTGCTTTATGTCGTTATAAGTACTATAAATCTGTAGATCAAAAAGTCCTTCTATTCCGCTCAAAGAGAAGAGGGTGAAACCCAATATTTAGTAATGTCTGTTTAATATTGGTGTGAAAAAACGTGGGTGAAGCATAACATTAGAGAATCGTAGAGCATTATAGATAACGCTGAATTTACTACATATCTGTAGTTACAGTTCTGCATTTTGAAGCACTGACCATTCGGAAAACAAGTATAACATTTAATTATTAACAGTTACAACACGCTCCGCTGGTAAGTATTAGGCCCGCAGTTCTTTGACTGTTGACTTTGTCGGTCTGTCTGTTTCAACAGCGAGGAGATTCGATGGCGTTTGTGACGCTCAGCATCTTGCCTCGTTAATTGTGCTATCTGGTGAGGGATTTAGTCCTATATAATGCGGGGTAGTCCCCCCCCCTAAAACTCCTCTCGAAAGGCACTGCCCTTCTTCTCCAGCGACACGGAACGCAGTCAGACTTCTACCTAAAGGTGAATATTACATTAGAAGCTGTTTTTTCCTCTCCATCCATGTGTAGAATACTCATGGGGTGTCAGTCCCGCAATGCGGAATACTGAGGATTAGCCACAAAAAAACATTTAATAAAAAATATTAAAAATTTATTCTAATGCTATTTTTATGGGCTAAAAAAAGTTCACAAATAAATTTAAGGTTCTTTTACTTATGTACGCACCAATTTTTCACAATCATACAAATATACTATATATATATTTCCAATACAAAACAAAATTATTTCAGTGGTATTATAGTTTTACAAAAAAAGATCGTTAGACAATATTTTATCTTATGCAAAGAAAAAGTTCCATCGAACACTTTTTTCTGACATGTTCAAAAATAAACAAGTCAAATTAACAAATTTGTTCCATAAGAACTATGTTTATTAAACGCTTATCAGTATCCTTTTTGAAATTACATTTTCTAACGCAAAAGGATCATTTTAATAGCAGTATGATTACATTTTTTATCGACTGAATCATACACAAAAAACAATTCCAAAAGCATTCTGAACACTGGAAAGATCAAAGAAAATAAAAAACACGAAGAAAATGAACAACTAAAGTCACTGCATTTCTTTATGACCAACTAAATATGTCACCGGCGGGTATAAATGTAAAGTTCCCAGACACATTTTTCACCTGATATTATGCAATTTTGGAAAGCCCTTATCGTTAAATGACTTTATTTACAAAGCGAATGTTTCTGCTGAAATATGTGTGGTCTCTAATCGAACATTTTTTAAAACATTTTCCTGAAAAATAGACACTTTTATTAGAAAGTTCTCGCAAAATATATATATTTTTGTAAAGTCAATTGACTAGTTTTTGAATTTTTGTTGTTTTTCTTAAATATTTGCGAAGTTTGCTATAAAAAAATATTGCTTTCAAGTATTTGAAAAGATTTGAAACTATTTGTATAAAATCTTGGATATTATTATTTTTTAAATTATGAAATTTACCCTATTTTTTTGGTTATTTTTTTAAATTTATATAAATGGCTAGGAAATCTGCATAGAATTTGTATACAAATTCTATGCAGATCAATTCCATTTTGGGTCTCAAACGCGTCAAATCTCGATTGGTACCGAAAACACTGAATGCGCCAGCTCACACTGCACTGATTCTTCGCAACTTTTTCGCAAAAATGAAACTCATATCGTTCTACAACCACCATATCGTTTCATACCGTGCGACTTCTGGCTATTCCCTAAACTCAAATGACTGTTCCGGGGACACCGTTTTGAGTGGATTGAAGAGATTCAACGGGAATCGCCGCGCGCTTTGAAGGACATCCCTGCTATACATTTTAATAATATAATTTAATGATGCATACTTACGTAGATACATTTTTATTTTAGCTTACTAGTATGTAAAAATAATCATTATAAAGAACGAAGCAGACAAAAACAATATTGAAATTGTTAAATTACAAATTTTTCAAAAAATATACTTACTGATATTTTTCCAAAATAGTATCAATATGAATGATAACTTACCTAAAAAGAAAAGAAAAATATATTAGATACCAAATTTAAAAAATGCAAAAATATTTACCTTGTTTAAATTTTGATGTTTGAAAACAATATTAAAAGCAATTATATTTTGTATATCTAATTCATATAAATTAATAAAAAATGTATTCATAGATTCAGATTTCTTTAGGATTATGCTTTCGGAAGGCAAATCCACTCGAATCGCAGTGATATTAGGGGTGATTCCTGTTGGAGGTGTGAGGTGCAGTCACTGTTTTGAAGAACGCGTAGATTTGGAAAAAATTATATTTCTGCATCCACCTTTCTAATTTTAAAAGAAATCAAGAATATTATACGAATTTATATTCATTAATAAAGAGCCTGAATGGCAGAGTGGCACTCGGTACCACACTCTGGCACTCGGTACCACAGTTTCTAGTTCGAGTCCCGGTGGTACCATGGATGTTTGTAGTGGTTCGGAGTCCACTTTAAACCGTAGGTCCCGGTCTAACAGGATAGATGAGCGTTGTCGAGGTATTGTTACTCCGCGCCCGTAGCTTATCTTCAAGCTACACGCAACTCATGGGTAGTGATAAGTGGGTAATGTCGGTGTAGCGCATATTTTAAAGTATCTAAGACAATTGTCTAAGTGTTTGCCAGCCGCATTAGATAAAAAAAAATATTTATTAATAACAATAACATAATAGTTATTTAGGTTCGAATCTGTTGTAGTCTGAATAAATGTGTGTTAAGCTTCTCACATTGGCGGTCAGACTGTCAACGACGATTTTTTCGGGGTTATCCCCTTAAAAGTACATTTGGGAAAGCTATGATTTCCACTCATAATCAGCTGTCTGAAGACCATCTGGCTAGTTATATGGCCTTTGCTACCTATTGTATAATTATAGATTCGAGGAAGGATTCCGATTTTAAGTCGAAAACCTCTTATACTCGGCTACGTGCAGGGTACGATAAATATACTTCCTCTTCGGGTGATGGCAGCCTGGGGGCCAACTGCCTATCTCTCTGTCCTTTTGTACCACAGACTTGTTCGAATCCTGGCGGAGGTATGGATGTTTGTTAGTGATTCTGAATCCACGCTAAAAAGTAGGTCCTGGTCTAATTAACCTAAAATGTGCAAAGAGATGACCATAGAGCGATAAACCACACCAAAAGAAAGTTGAATACCAAGTCCACTAATAATAAACAAATAAAATGTCATAATTAAAATACCATATACATTTTTAAATCACATTTCTCTTAAAAATATTTTCTGCTGCACTCATAATACTTTTTTTTTTGTTATTCTAACATCTAGACAGTTGTCTTGGATGCCTTAAGGCAAGCGCTGCACCGACGTTACTCACTTAGCACTTCACAGGAGGTGCGTGTAGCTTGAAGATCAGCTACGGACGCTGTGTAACACTGCCCCCGCAAAGCTCTACAATCTTGATAGACCGGGACCTATTTCTTAAAGTGGATTCCGAATCACTACAGACATTCATGGCACCGCCGGGACTCGAACCCGAAACCTATGGTACCGAGCGCCAGTCAATCGGTCATTCAGGCCCTCCACTCATAATACTAAATCGAATCAATGTCTTGGCGCGATTTTTGGAGAAACACATACACACATAAAAAAGAACGATTGTTTTGTAATCACAGTCGTCGATGAAAATCGCTCGATAGTAATCTGCAAATCTACTGCTTTTCAAAACTGTGCCCAGAAGCGAGAATCGAACCTTGACCTCTTAAACGTCCTCTAACTAATCCTAGTCCTACCAAAATGAATAAATGATTCTCTATAGAGTCCTTTTTTATAAAAATCATGCCCGCACTGGCAATTTTCTAATACTAACGCAATTTCTTGAGGAATTACACCATTTTATGAAATTCCCTCCGACAGTTTACAAGCCTAGACTCAATTACTGTCAGAACTTATAAAAGTAATTTTGCATAATATAAATTAATGATACTGGTATCCAACATAAATTTAGACATTAAGTTTGCACTTGAAGCTGAACATAAATTATAAAACACGATCATGAAATAAAATAAAAAAAACATAAACATAAGTAAATATTTATGTAGGGCATATAGAATTCATGTAAGAATAGATTTTAATGACATTTTTTATTAAATTAAAAGAAATAATAAAAATAATTAATTTCGTAAACTTTTGTAGATTGTTATTAATAATTTAAGTAACATAACGTATTAGATTTACTCTGGTATGAATATATTTGTAAAATGATAAGTTATATGTCGATAGATAATGATGATAGCCAATAGATAAGTAAATCCTTATTGGTGCAACAACCACATGGTGATCCAAGGCTGTCTGCCTACTGGCAGATTTCGAGACAGGAGATGTTTATTTTTTATGGGGTGGGTTAGTCAGCCCTACACCCAACGCTCTACAGTTATATCTAGAGTCCGGGATCTACGGTTTTAAGTGGATTCAGAACCACTATAAATATATATAGCCCCGTCGGGACTCGAACCCGAAATCTATGGCTCCAAGTTTCAGATATAAGTAGATTTATTATACTAAAAATTTAAAGAAATACAAATTATATATTTTCAATATGAATTCGGGTTGTTTCGCTTTTAATTCTAGAAAATAGTATTATAATATTAGAATTATACTATTATATATATATATATATATAGAATTATATAAATTATAATTATTATATATTTTATTATATTATAAATAATCGCAATTTATTTTTTTAATTTAAACGAAACAAAATTAAATCTGCAATTTAAATTAGAACTTAAAATAAATTTTGGGCTCATCAAAAAAAAAAAATAATAAATAAATAAAAGAATTACTAATTTAAGTTTTAATATTTGTAAGTGATATTTTTTTGAAAACCTGAATACAGTTTATTGATTAATATTATTTAACTATTTATAAATTAATTATATATTAAATTTAATTCATGAGAAATACATACATTATAAATTGTAGGTTAAAAGTAATGTTTAACTATTCAGTTAAAGTAATATTTAACCATTTCACCAGTTAAAAAAAAATTAAAATATTTCACAATATTTGTCAGAGAGCTTTGAAATTTGTTTTCAGCTTTAATATTAAAGTACTAAAAATATTGTAATGAAGAATTTTTAAAAATATTTTATACGAAAAGCCTTTTAATATTATTTGCACACAATTTTAATATTCATTAATTTTTAATGGATATTCGAGTAAAATCATATTTTATGTATAAATAAAAAAAATCTAATGATGAGAACATTAATGGGCATTGTTTCTGAAACCATTAAAGAGCGAACTCATGTTTCGAAGCCAAAAGTAATTTCGCCAATGGGCTTCTTCAAAACTCGTCACATGTAAATAGAGATAAACAATTACCTCATAGCACGAGGTTTTCTGTATTGCTATGGCAACCAATGTTCTTCATAAAACTGTTCGTAACATCGGTAACAACAACAACAACTTTATAAGCAACTATGATTCATTTGAACAGGAATCAATTGTTTTCTTTTAACACTCGTTTTTTTAAAGAATAGTTTGATGTTATTTCTTCAAACTGCATTAAATCTAATATATTTGTTTATCATTTTATGCAAATAATGAAATAATACAGTATAGTTATTACTATACAAAATGCATAAATTTTAAATATTTCCAGCATATTTCATATAACGAATAATATATTAGTTTCCATCTAAAAAAATTAATTGTAATGACTGGAATAATTCATAACTCCATATAATTATTGAATGATAACTATTGTTTAATTAAAAAGTTGCTTATTTATTTTCATATATAAATATTAATATATACTGTTAAAAATAAGATATTTAAAATGGCAAAAATTCCAGAATAGGGGCCATTGGGATTTGGCAGCAAAAGCCTTTTGGCCATAGGTCGCCAAGTAACAGGTTGTGATTGTAAATGAAGTGAATTGCAAACCCAAGCAAACACGAGTAACCACATTTGGCGATTGATCACCCATTAAGCGCCACAAAAAAAAGGCGCCAAATCTCAATGGTTCCTATTTTGCGATTTGACTTTAAAATAATTTTTTTTTTATGTTTTATATATTCTATATTCATCTTTATGTTAAATAAAAAATAATAACATTTATCTCTTAACAGTATTCCAGAAAAAATGCGCGCTATCGTGCCAAATTTATTGCAAATCATGCCAAAGTGACTCTTTATATTATTATGATTGACAATTATTTATTTGTTTAATGTCTTTTGTATGAATTGTTGTAATATTAGTTGAAAGAACTGAAATTCCCTACTTGTAACTCATAAAATATACAGTAAAAAATATTGCTTCGAAAAAACGAAAATGAAATCAAGAATTCCGCAATAAAGACTATACTTTGTGATACAAATACATACATATAAGCAAATAGAAAAAAAATTAATAAGTAAAAAGTAATAAGTGCATAATAAGTTATAATCAGCGTCGTAACCATCGTTTCAGATAGATGCTGCGAAGGTCAATTAAATTTAATTTAATAAATACAAAGAAAAATTATATCAACTAGCAAAAGTTTCAAAAATTGCAAAATGGAGTCTTTTTTTATTCTTGATATTTTACATGATTTTTGTAATCCTATTAAAATGTTGGTAGAAGTATTTTATAAGTATATATTTTAAAAAATTTAAACAATTATAAAAATACATAAAAATCGTTATTAACATTTAAATATAGGCATATATTTCAGTAACTTTTATCTATTTTTGTTACTAAAACAAAAGGTTCCCAAAAAATATCCTATTCTGGGCACGAATTTATCTAGGGATTCCGAACCAATAGTTTTTTTTCTCAGTCTATCAAAAGGAAAGTGGGAATGGAAACAAGTTAATACAAACAAAAGTACAAAAGAACAAAAAAAGATCGAAATTTTATCAGAGGAACAAGACCAACATACCAATTTCTCAATCAGAGGAAAAATGTTAATAAAAATGAAATCTGGTATAGTGCATTTTCTATAAATCCTTCTATGTCGGATTATCCGTTTTTACTTTGACCACGTTACTGCCATTTTTAAAATAAAATTTTATTGGGTTCTGGTTCAATTTTATAATATTTTTTGTTCTTTCCTTTCCAGTGTAGTTCTTTTTTTTATTTGGAGTGCTATTTTACGTGTGGATTTTTTTAGATGCAAGGATAAAAGGAATAAAAAGGTCGTCCTTGTTTGGTGAGTCTGTACTATAGTTCTTGCAGGCTTCTGTCTTTGTTACGGGTCGGTACATGTTCTTTTATCACATTTAGAGGTCAGTGTATGACATGAATTCGGGAATACTTCAAGAAATATGTAGGGAGTTATTTTTTATGTTCTATGGTTAGAGATACCAGCTGCAGAAATTTACTTCGCATAAAACTATACATTTAACCTGAGGAATATTTCCTTATTTGTGAATATCTACTACATAATGGTGTAGGAATAAAGGCCATACGAATAAATTGTTCTTAAAGCAATGAATAAACTGTTCTTAAAAAGAAGGAAATAAATAAAGAAAAAGAAGGCTGTAGTTTTTAGGAAAGATGTAATGTTACAAAAGTAAGTAGATTACTAAAGATAATAGGGAGTACTAGTAATAAATAGGGATAATAGGTAGTTACTTTTTATGTCTGAAGTCTGAGGCTAGCTGTAACAAATTACTTTGAATAAACTTATATGTTTAACCTTAGGAATATTCCCTTATTTGCGAACATCTATTACATAATGTTGTAGGAACAAAGTTAATATATTGCATTGTTCATAAGAAGAAGGTAATAATTAAACAAAATGGAGATTGCAGTTTAAAAAAAAAAAATGTTAAAAAAATAAGTAGGATATTAGGGATAAAAGGGAGTACTAGCAATAAGTAGGGATAATAATGAGTTTAAAATAAATTATAATTAACATCATAAACATCATTTAAGATAAATCCTGCGAAAGACAATTAAATTTAATTTATTTATTGCAAATAAAAAATATTTCAGCTAGCAGAAGTTTTAAAAATTGCAAAATGGAGTCTTAGTTTGTTTTCTTTATATTTTATATGGCTTTTAGTCCATCATAATTTGGAATTCATTGTTGATAGAATAATTTTAAGCGTATATATTTTAGAAAATTTAAATAATCATAAAAACGCATAAAAATCAATATTGAAATTTAAATATAGGCATATTTTTTGTGACTTTTATCTATTTTCCTATTCTAAAACGAAAGATTCCAAAAAATATCCTATTCTGGGTACGAATTTGTCTAGGATTCCGAACCAATAGTTTTTTTTCTCAGTCTATCTGAAGGAAAGTGGGAATGAAAACATGTTAATACAAACAAAAGAACAAAAAAAGGATTGAAATTTTATCAGAGGAACGAGACCAACATACCATTTTCTCAATCAGAAGAAGAAAAATGTTAATAAAAGTGAAATCTGGCGTAGTGCATTTTCTATAAATCTTTCTACGCCGGATTATCCGTTTTTACTTTAACCACGTTACCGCCATTTTTAAAATAAAATTTTTAGTTGGTTCTAGCTCATTTTGTTCTACCCTTTTCAGTGTAGTTCTTTTTTTTTTTTTTTTTTTTGTATGTTATTTTAAATGTGGATTTTTTTAGATGCAAGGATAAAAGGAATAAAAAGGTCGTCCTTGTTTGGTGAGTCTGTACTATAGTTCTTGGAGAATATTGTCTTTGTTAGAGGTCGGTGCGTGTTCTTTTATCACATTTATAGGTCAGTGTATGACATGAATTCGGGAATACTTCAAGAAATATGTAGGGAGTTACTTTTTATACTCTAAGGTTAGAGAGACCAGCTGTAGAAATTTACTTCGCGTAAAACTATGCATTTAATTTGAGGAATATTTCCTTATTTGTGAATATCTACTACATAATGGAATAGGAATAATGCGCATACGAATAAATTGTTCTTAAAAAGAAGGTAATGAATAAATACTTCTTAAAAGAAGGTAATGAACAAATTGTTCTTAAAAAGAAGGGGATAAATAATTAAAAAGAGTGTTGTAATTTTTAAGAAAGAAGTAATGTTAAAAAAATAAGTAGGATACTATTGATAATAGGTAGTTACTTTGTATGTCTGAAGTTTGAGGCCAACTGTAACAAATTACATTGGAAAAACGTATATATTTAACATTAGGAATATTCCTTTATTTGTGAATATCTACTACATAATGTTGTAGGAATAAAGCTAAAGCTATTGCATTGTCCTTAAAAAGAAGGTAATAAATAAATAAAAAAGATTGGTGTAGTTTTTAAAAAAGGAGCTATGTTTAAAAAAATGTAGGATATTACGGATAATTGGGAATACAAGTAATAAATAGGGATAATAAGTAGTTATATTTTGTGTTCTAAGGTTTGAGATTAGCTGTAACAATTTATTTCGCATAAAACTATACATTTAACCTTAGGAATATTTCCATATTTGTGAATATCTACTATATAATGGTTTAGGAATAAAGCTAATCTGATGGCGTTATTCTTAAACATAAAGGGTGCTATAGTTTTTACGAAAGGAGTAATTTTTAAAAAATTAAGTAGGATACTAAAGATAATAGGGAGTACTAGTAGTAAATATCGATAATAAGTCGTTATTTTTTATGTCTAAAGTTTCCGACCAGCTGTAAAGATTTTTTTCCATGTGACTATATAAACAATTTTCTTTATTTGTGCATATCTATCAGATAACGGTGTAGAAATAAAGCTCATACGAATAAATTGTTCTTAAAAAGAAGTTTAATGAATAAATAACAAAATGTTGATGTAGTTTTTAAGAAAGAAGTAATGTTAAAAAATAACTAGGATGCTAAGGATAATAGAGTGTATTAGTATTAAGTATTGATAATAGGTAGTTACTTTTTATGACTGTAATGACATTTTACTTTTACTTGTAATTTTACTTTACTTGAGGCCTGTAACATTTTACTTTGCATAAACCTACACATTTAACCTGAGGAATATTCTCTTATTTGTGAATATCTATCACTTAATGGTGTAGGAATCAGGCTCATACGATTGCATTCTTAAAAAGAAGGAAATGAATAAATAAAAAGAATGTCGAAGTTTATAAGAAAGATGCAATGTTAAAAAAATTAAGTAGGATGCTAGTTATAATAGGTAGTTCTATTAATAAATAAGGATTATAGGTAGTTAATTTTTACGTCTAAAGTTTGAGACCATCTGTAGAAATTTGCCGGATTATCTATTTTTACTTTGACCACGTTATCGCCATTTTAAAAATAATATTTTTATTTTGTTCTGGTTTATTTTTATAATATTGTTTGTTCTTTTCTTTTCAGTGTAGATTTTATTCTTTTTTGGTACGTTATTTAACGTGTGGATTTTTTAGATGCAAGGATAAAAGGAATAAAAAGGTCGTCCTTGTTTGGTGAGTTTGTACTAGAGTTCTTGCAGGCTTCTGTCTTTGTTAGAGGTCGGTGCATGTTCTTTTATCGCATTTAGAGGTCAGCGTATGACATGAATTCTAGAACATTATCGGAAATATGTAGGGAGTTACTTTTTATGTTCTAAGGTTAGAGATACCAGCTGTGGAAATTTACTTCGCATAAAAGTATACATTTAACCCTAGGAATATTTCCTTATTTGTGAATATCTACTACAAAATGATGTAGGAACAAAGCTCATACGAATGCACTCATAAAAAGAAGGTAATAGATAAATAAAACGGAGGTTGCAGTTTAAAAAAAAATTTAAAATATTAAGTAGGATATTAGAGATAATAGGGAGTACTAATAATAAGTAGGGATAATAGGGGGTAATAGTAATAATTATGGATAAAACTATAAGTGTAAAATAAATTAAAATTAGCATCATAACAATCATTTAAAATAAATCCTACAAAATGATATTAAATTTAATTTAATTAATGCAAATAAAAACTATTTCAGCTAGCAGAGGTTTCACAAATTGCAAAATCTAGTCTTACTTTATTTTTCTTATATTTTATATGATTTTTACTATAATATCATAGATTGAAAGCCATTGCTTGTAGAATTATTTTATACTCATATATTTTTTTAAAAAATAAATAATTATAAAAAACATAAATATCGGTATTAAAATTTAAATATACACATACATCTCAGTGACTTTTATCTATTTTCGTTCCTGAAACAAAAGCTTCCAAATACGTGTCCTATTCTGAACACGAATTCGTCTAGAGATTCCGAACCAATAGTTTTTTTTCTCAGTCTATCAGAAGGAAAGTGGGTATGTAAACAAGTTAATACAAACAAAAGTACAAAAGAACAAAAAAAAAAGATCGAAATTTTATCAGACGAACGAGACCAACATACCATTTTCTCAATCAGAGGAAAAATGTTAATAAAAATGAAATCCGGCGTAGTGCATTTTCTATAAATCCTTCTATGTCGGATTATACCTTATACTTTGACCACGTTACCGCCATTTTTAAAATAAAATTTCTATTTGTCTTAGATTCAATTTTATAATATTTTTTGTTGTTCCCTTTTCAGTGTAGTTTTTTTTTTTTGTACGATATTGTACGTGTGGATTTTTTTAGATGCAAGGATAAAAGGAATAAAAAGGTTGTCGTTGTTTGGCGAGTCTGTACTGCAGTTCTCGCAGGCTTCTGTCTTTGTTAGAGGTCGGTACATGTTCTTTTATCACATTTAGAGGTCAGTGTATGACATGAATTCGGGAATACTTCAAGAAATATGTAGGGAGTTATTTTTTTATGTTCTATGGTTAGGGATACCATCTGCAGAAATTTACTTCGAATAAAACTATACATTTAATCTTAGGAATATTTCCCTATTTGTGAATATCTACTACATAATGGTGTAGGAATAAAGTCCGTACGAATAAATTGTTCTTAGAAAAGAGGTAATAAATAAAAAAAATAATGTTGTAGTTTTTAAGAAAGAAGTAATGTAATAATATAAATTGGATACTAGGTAATAGTAATAAACTAGGTAACAGTAATAAATACGGGTAATAGGGAATAACAGTAATAAGTAGGAATAATAGGGAGTAATAGTAATAAGTAAGGATAATAAGGACTGTAATGAGTAGGGAAAATAGGAAGTTATTTTTTATGGTCTAATGTTTGAAACCAGCTGTAACAATTTACTTTGCATAAACCTATATATTTAATGTTAGGAATATTCACTTATTGGTGAATATCTATTACATATCCGTCATCATCAAGTTTTAAGAAAGAAGTAATGTAAAAAAAAATAAATTGGTTACTAATTAATAGTAATAAACTAGGTAACAGTAAAAAAAAGGGTAATAGGGAATAACAGTAATAAGTAGGAATAATAGCCAGTAATAGTAATGAGTAAGGATAATAAGGACTGTAATGAGTAGGGATAATAGGAAGTTATTTTTTATGGTCTAATGTTTGAAACCAGCTGTAACAATTTACTTTGCATAAACCTATATATTTAATGTTAGGAATATTCACTTATTGGTGAATATCTATTACATATCCGTCATCATCAAGTTTTTAAGAAAGAAGTAATGTAAAAAAATAAATTGGTTACTAATTAATAGTAATAAACTAGGTAACAGTAAAAAAAAAAAGTAATAGGGAATAACAGTAATAAGTAGGAATAATAGGGAGTAATAGTAATAAGTAGGGATAATAAGGACTGTAATGAGTAGGGATAATAGGAAGTTATTTTTTATGGTCTAATGTTTGAAAACCAGCTGTAACAATTTACTTTGCATAAACCTATATATTTAATGTTAGGAATATTCACTTATTGGTGAATACCTATTACATATCCGTCATCATCAAGTTTTTAAGAAAGAAGTAATGTAAAAAATAAATTGGTTACTAATTAATAGTAATAAACTAGGTAACAGTAAAAAAAAAAAGGGTAATAGGGAATAACAGTAATAAGTAGGAATAATAGCCAGTAATAGTAATAAGTAGGGATAATAAGGACTGTGATGAGTAGGGATAATAGGAAGTTATTTTTTATGGTCTAATGTTTGAAACCAGCTGTAACAATTTACTTTGCATAAACCTATATATTTAATGTTAGGAATATTCACTTATTGGTGAATATCTATTACATATCCGTCATCATCAAGTTTTTAAGAAAGAAGTAATGTAAAAAAAAATAAATTGGTTTACTAATTAATAGTAATAAACTAGGTAACAGTAAAAAAAAAAAAGGGTAATAGGGAATAACAGTAATAAGTAGGAATAATAGGGAGTAATAGTAATAAGTAGGGATAATAAGGACTGTAATGAGTAGGGATAATAGGAAGTTATTTTTTATGGTCTAATGTTTGAAACCAGCTGTAACAATTTACTTTGCATAAACCTATATATTTAATGTTAGGAATATTCACTTATTGGTGAATATCTATTACATATCCGTCATCATCAAGTTTTTAAGAAAGAAGTAATGTAAAAAAATAAATTGGTTACTAATTAATAGTAATAAACTAGGTAACAGTAAAAAAAAAGGGTAATAGGGAATAACAGTAATAAGTAGGAATAATAGCCAGTAATAGTAATAAGTAGGGATAATAAGGACTGTAATGAGTAGGGATAATAGGAAGTTATTTTTATGGTCTAATGTTTGAAAACCAGCTGTAACAATTTACTTTGCATAAACCTATATATTTAATGTTAGGAATATTCACTTATTGGTGAATATCTATTACATATCCGTCATCATCAAGTTTTTAAGAAAGAAGTAATGTAAAAATAAATTGGTTACTAATTAATAGTAATAAACTAGGTAACAGTAAAAAAAAAGGGTAATAGGGAATAACAGTAATAAGTAGGAATAATAGGAGTAATAGTAATAAGTAGGGATAATAAGGACTGTGATGAGTAGGGATAATAGGGAAGTTATTTTTTATGGTCTAATGTTTGAAACCAGCTGTAACAATTTACTTTGCATAAACCTATATATTTAATGTTAGGAATATTCACTTATTGGTGAATATCTATTACATATCCGTCATCATCAAGTTTTTAAGAAAGAAGTAATGTAAAAAATAAATTGGTTACTAATTAATAGTAATAAACTAGGTAACAAAAAAAAAAAAAAAAGGGTAATAGGGAATAACAGTAATAAGTAAGAATAATAGCCAGTAATAGTAATAAGTAGGGATAATAAGGACTGTGATGAGTAGGGATAATAGGAAGTTATTTTTTATGGTCTAATGTTTGAAACCAGCTGTAACAATTTACTTTGCATAAACCTATATATTTAATGTTAGGAATATTCACTTATTGGTGAATATCTATTACATATCCGTCATCATCAAGTTTTTAAGAAAGAAGTAATGTAAAATAAATTGGTTACTAATTAATAGTAATAAACTAGGTAACAGTAAAAAAAAGGGTAATAGGGAATAACAGTAATAAGTAGGAATAATAGGAGTAATAGTAATAAGTAGGGATAATAAGGACTGTGATGAGTAGGGATAATAGGAAGTTATTTTTATGGTCTAATGTTTGAAACCAGCTGTAACAATTTACTTTTGCATAAACCTATATATTTAATGTTAGGAATATTCACTTATTGATGAATATCTATTACATATCCTTCATCATCAAGCTTTTAAGAAAGAAGTAATGTAAAAAAATAAATTGGTTACAATTAAAAGTAATAAACTGTAATTTTGAAAAAAGGGTAATAGTTAAAACAAATAAGTGAGAATAATAGCCAGTAATAGTAATATGTAGGGATAATAAAGACTGTAATGTGAGTAGGATAATAGGAAGTTATTTTTATGGTCTAATGTTTGAAACCAGCTGTAAACAAATTTACTTTGCATAAACCTATATATTTAATGTTAGGAATATTCACTTATTGGTGAAATATCTATTACATATCCGTCATCATCAAGTTTTTAAGAAAGCAGCTAATGTAAAAATAAATTGGTTACTAATTAATAGTAATAAACTAGTAACAGTAAAAAAGGGTAATAGGGAATAACAGTAATAAGTAGGAATAATAGGGAGTAATAGTAATAAGTAGGGATAAGAAGGACTGTGATGAGTAGGGATAATAGGAAGTTATTTTATGGTCTAATGCTTGGGTAAACCAGCTGTAACACTACTTTGCATAAACCTATATATTTATCAGTTAGAATATTCACTTATTGGTGAATATCTATTACATATCCATCATCAAGTTTTTAAGAAAGAAGTAATAAAAAATAAATTGGTTACTAATTAATAGTAATAAACTAGGTAACAGTAAAAAAGGGTAATAGGGAATAACAGTAATAAGTAGGAATAATAGGGAGTAATAGTAATAAGTAGGGATAATAAGGACTGTGATGAGTAGAGGAAGTTATTTTTTATGGTCTAATGTTTGAAACCAGCTGTAAATAATTTACTTTTGCATAAACCTATATATTTAGTGTTAGAATATTCACTCTATTGGTGAATATCTATTACATATCCGTCATCATCAGTTTTTAAGAAAGAAGTAATGTAAAAAATAAATTGGTTACTAATTAATAGTAATAAACTAGGTAACAGTAAAAAAAAAGGGTAATAGGGAATAACAGTAATAAGTAGGAATAATAGGGAGTAATAGTAATAAGTAGGATAATAAGGACTGTGATGAGTAGGGATAATAGGAAGTTATTTTTTATGGTCTAATGTTTGAAACCAGCTGTAACAATTTACTTTGCATAAACCTATATATTTAATGTTAGGAATATTCACTTATTGGTGAATATCTATTACATATCCGTCATCATCAAGTTTTTAAGAAAGAAGTAATGTAAAAATAAATTGTTACTAATTAATAGTAATAAACTAGGTAACAGTAAAAAAAAAGGGTAATAGGGAATAACAGCAACAAAGTAGGAATAATAGGGAGTAATAGTAATGGTAAGTAGGATAATAAGGACTGTGATGAGTAGGGGATAATAGGAAGTTATTTTTTATGTCTAATGTTTGAAACCAGCTGTAACAATTTACTTTGCATAAAACCTACATATTTAATGTTAGGAATATTCAATCATTTATTATGAATATCTATTACATATCCATCATCATCAAGTTTTTAAGAAAGAAGTAATGTAAAAATAAATTGGTTACTAATTAATAGTAATAAAAACTAGTAACAGTAAAAAAAAGGGTAATAGGAATAACAGTAATAAGTAAGAATAATAGCCAGTAATAGTAATAAGTAGGATAATAAGGACTGCAATGAGTAGGATAATAGAAGTTATTTTTTATGGTCTAATGTTTGAAACCAGCTGTAACAATTTACTTTGCATAAACCTATATATTTAATGTTAGAATATTCACTTATTGGTGAATATCTATTACATATCCGTCATCATCAAGTTTTTAAGAAAGAAGTAATGTAAAAATAAATTGGTTACTAATTAATAGTAATAAACTAGGTAACAGTAAAAAAGGGTAATAGGGAATAACAGTAATAAGTAGGAATAATAGGGAGTAATAGTAATAAGTAGGGATAATAAGGACTGCAATGAGTAGGGATAATAGGAAGTTATTTTGTGGTCTAATGTTTGAAACCAGCTGTAACAATTTACTTTGCATAAACCTATATATTTAATGTTAGAATATTCACTTATTGCGAATATCTATTACATATCCGTCATCATCAAGTTTTTAAGAAAGAAGTAATGTAAAAATAAATTGGTTACTAATTATAGTAATAAACTAGGTAACAGTAAAAACAAAGGGTAATAGGAATAACAGTAATAAGTAAGAATAATAGCCAGTAACAGTAATATGTAGGGATAATAAAGACTGTAATGAGTAGGATAATAGGAAGTTATTTTTTATGGTCTAATGTTTGAAACCAGCTGTAACAATTTACTTGCATAAACCTATATTTAATGTTAGGAATATTCACTTATTGGAATATCTATTACATATCCGTCATCATCAGTTTAAGAAAGAAGTAATGTAAAAATAAATTGGTTACTAATTAATAGTAATAAACTAGGTAACAGTAAAAAAAAGGGTAATAGGGGAATAACAGTAATAAGTAGGAATAATAGGAGTAATAGTAATAAGTAGGATAATAAGGACTGTGATGAGTAGGGATAATAGGAAGTTATTTTTTATGGTCTTAATGTTTGAAACCAGCTGTAACAATTTACTTTGCATAAACCTATATATTTAATGTTAGAATATTCATCTATATGGTGAATATCTATTACATATCCATCATCATCAAGTTTTCAAGAAAGAAGTAATGTAAAAATAAATTGGTTACTAATTAATAGTAATAAACTAGGTAACAGTAAAAAAAAAAAGGGTAATAGGGAATAACAGTAATAAGTAGGAATAATAGGGAGTAATAGTAATAAGTAGGGATAATAAGGACTGTGATGAGTAGGGATAATAGGAAGTTATTTTTATGGTCTAATGTTTGAAACCAGCTGTAACAATTTACTTTGCATAAACCTATATATTTAATGTTAGAATATTCACTTATTGGTGAATATCTATTACATATCCGTCATCATCAAGTTTTTAAGAAAGAAGTAATGTAAAAATAAATTGGTTACTAATTAATAGTAATAAACTAGGTAACAGTAAAAAAAGGGTAATAGGGAATAACAGTAATAAGTAGGAATAATAGGGAGTAATAGTAATAAGTAGGGATAATAAGGACTGTGATGAGTAGGGATAATAGGAAGTTATTTTTATGGTCTAATGTTTGAAACTAGCTGTAACAATTTACTTTGCATAAACCTATATATTTAATGTTAGGAATATTCACTTATTATGAATATCTATTACATATCCATCATCATCAAGTTTTTAAGAAAGAAGTAATGTAAAAATAAATTGGTTACCAATTAATAGTAATAAACTGGTAACAGTAAAAAAGGGTAATAGGGAATGAACAGTAATATAGGAATAATAGGGAGTAATAGTAATAAGTAGGGATAATAAGGACTCGTGATGAGTAGGATAATAGGAAGTTATTTTTTATGGTCTAATGTTTGAAACCAGCAGTAACAATTTACTTTGCATAAACCTATATTTAATGTTAGGAATATCAATTTATTGGTGAATATCCATTACATATCCATCAGTTCAATTTTTAAGAAAGAAGTAATGTAAAAATAAATTGGACTAAATAATAGTAATAAACTAGGTAACAGTAAAAAAAAAGGGTAATAGGGAATAACAGTAATAAGTAAGAATAATAGCCAGTAATAGTAATAAGTAGGGATAATAAGGACTGCAATGAGTAGGGATAATAGGAAGTTATTTTTTATGGTCTAATGTTTGAAACCAGCTGTAACAATTTACTTTGCATAAACCTATATATTTAATGTTAGAATATTCACTTATTGGTGAAAAATAAAAAGTTTTTAAGAAAGAAGTAATAAAAATAAATTACTAAGTAATAAACTAGGTAACAGTAAAACAAAGGGTAATAGAATAACAGTAATAAGTAGGAATAATAGGGAGTAATAGTAATAAGTAGGGATAATAAGACTGTGATGAGTAGGGATAATAGGAAGTTATTTTTTATGGTCTAATGTTTGAAAACCAGCTGTAACAATTTACTTTGCATAAACCTATATTTTAATGTTAGAATATTCACTTATTGGTGAATATCTATTACATATCCATCATCATCAAGTTTTTAAGAAAGAAGTAATGTAAAAAAAATAAATTGGTTACTAATTAATAGTAATAAACTAGGTAACAGTAAAAAAAAAAAAGGGTAATAGGGAATAACAGTAATAAGTAGGAATAATAGGGAGTAATAGTAATAAGTAAGGATAATAAGGACTGTAATGAGTAGGATAATAGGAAGTTATTTTTTATAGTCTAATGTTTGAAACCAGCTGTAACAATTCTTACTTTGCATAAACCTATATATTTAATGTTTAGAATATTCACTTATTGGTGAATATCTATTACATATCCGTCATCATCAAGTTTTTAAGAAAGAAGTAATGTAAAAAATTAAATTGGTTACTAATTAATAGTAATAAACTAGGTAACAGTAAAAACAAAGGGTAATAGGGAATAACAGTAATAAGTAAGAATAATAGCCAGTAATAGTAATAAGTAGGGATAATAAAGACTGTAATGAGTAGGGATAATAGGAAGTTATTTTTTATGGTCTAATGTTTGAAACCAGCTGTAACAATTTACTTTGCATAAACCTATATATTTAGTGTTAGAATATTCACTTATTGGTGAATATCTATTACATCCGTCATCATCAAGTTTTTAAGAAAGAAGTAATGTAAAAATAAATTGGTTACTAATTAATAGTAATAAACTAGGTAACAGTAAAAAAAAGGGCAATAGGGAATAACAGTAATAAGTAGGAATAATAGGGAGTAATAGTAATAAGTAGGGATAATAAGGACTGTGATGAGTGGGGATAATAGGAAGTTATTTTTTTATGGTCTAATGTTTGAAACCAGCTGTACCAATTTACTTTTACAAACCTATATATTTTAATGTTAGGAATATTCACTTATTGGTGAATATCTATTACATATCCATCATCATCAAGTTTTTAAGAAAGAAGTAATGTAAAAATAAATTGGTTACTAATTAATAGTAATAAACTAGGTAACAGTAAAAAAAAGGGTAATAGGAAATAAACAGTAATAAGTAGGAATAATAGGGAGTAATAGTAATAAGTAGGGATAATAAGGACTGTGATGAGTAGGATAATAGGAAGTTATTTTTAATGGTCTAATGTTTGAAACCAGCTGTAACAATTTACTTTGCATAAACCTATATATTTAATGTTAGGAATATTCACTTATTGGTATCTATTACATATCCATCATCATCAAGTTTTTAAGAAAGAAGTAATGTAAAAATAAATTGGTTACTAATTAATAGTAATAAACTAGGTAACAGTAAAAAAAAGGGTAATAGGGAATAACAGTAATAAGTAGAATAATAGAGTAATAGTAATAAGTAGGGATAATAAGGACTGCATTTAGTAGGGATAATAGGAAGTTATTTTTTATGGTCTAATGTTTGAAACCAGCTGTAACAATTTACTTTGCATAAACCTATATATTTAATGTTAGAATATTCACTTATTGGTGAATATCTATTACATATCCATCATCAGTTTTTAAGAAAGAAGTAATGTAAAAATAAATTGGTTACTAATTAATAGTAATAAACTAGGTAACAGTAAAAACAAAGGTAATAGGGAATAACAGTAATAAGTAGGAATAATAGGGAGTAATAGTAATAAGTAGGGATAATAAGGACTGTGAGAGTAGGGTAATAGAAGTTATTTTTTATGGTCTAATGTTTGAAACCAGCTGTAACAATTTACTTTGCATAAACCTATATATTTAATGTTAGGAATATTCACTTTTTTATTGGTGAATATCTATTACATATCCATCATCATCAAGTTTTTAAGAAAGAAGTAATGTAAAAATAAATTGGTTACTAATTAATAGTAATAAACTAGGTAACAGTAAAAAAAAAAGGGTAATAGGGAATAACAGTAATAAGTAGGAATAATAGGGAGTAATAGTAATAAGTAAGGATAATAAGGACTGTAATGAGTAGGGAATAGGGAAGTTATTTTTTATAGTCTAATGTTTGAAACCAGCTGTAACAATTTACTTTGCATAAACCTATATATTTAATGTTAGGAATATTCACTTATTGGTGAATATCTATTACATATCCGTCATCATCAAGTTTTTTTAAGAAAGAAGTAAAAAAATAAATTGGTTACTAATTAATAGTAATAAACTAGGTAACAGTAAAAAAGGGTAATAGGAATAACAGTAATAAGTAAGAATAATAGCCAGTAATAGTAATAAGTAGGGATAATAAAGACTGTAATGAGTAGGATAATAGAAGTTATTTTTTATACAATGTTTGAAACCAGCTAAATAATTTACTTTGCATAAACCTATATATATTTAGTGTTAGAATATTCACTTATTGGTGAATATCTATTACATATCCATCATCATCAAGTTTTTAAGAAAGAAGTAATGTAAAAAAATAAATTGGTTACTAATTAATAGTAATAAACTAGGTAACAGTAAAAAAAAAAAAAAGGCATTAGGAATAACAGTAATAAGTAGGAATAATAGGAGTAATAGTAATAAGTAGGGGATAATAAGGACTGTGATGAGTAGGATAATAGGAATATTATTTTTATGGTCTAATGTTTGAACCAGCTGTAACAATTTACTTTGCATAAACCTTATATATTTAATGTTAGAATATTCACTTATTATTATGAATATCTATTACATATCCGTCATCATCAAGTTTTTAAGAAAGAAGTAATGTAAAAATAAATTGGTTACTAATTAATAGTAATAAACTAGGTAACAAAAAAAAAAATGGTAATAGGGAATAACAGTAATAAGTAGGAATAATAGGGAGTAATAGTACAAGTAGGGGATAATAAGGACTGTGATGAGTAGGGATAATAGGAAGTTATTTTTATGGTCTAATGTTTGAAAACCAGCTGTAACAATTTACTTTGCATAAACCTACACATTTAATGTTAGAATATTCACTCTATTGGTGAATATCTATTACATATCCATCATCATCAAGTTTTTAAGAAAGAAGTAATGTAAAAATAAATTGGTTACTAATTAATAGTAATAAACTAGGTAACAGTAAAAAAAAAAAAAAGGGTAATAGGGAATAACAGCAATAAGTAAGAATAATAGCCAGTAATAGTAGCACAGTAAGTAGGATGTAATAAGGACTGCAATGAGTAGGATAATAGGGAAGTTATTTTTATGGTCTAATGTTTGAAACCAGCTGTAACAATTTTTACTTTGCATAAACCTATATATATTTAATGTTAGAATATTCACTTATTGGTGAATATCTATTACATATCCATCATCATCAAGTTTTTAAGAAAGAAGTAATGTAAAAAATAAATTGGTTACTAATTAATAGTAATAAACTAGGTAACAGTAAAAAAGGGTAATAGGAATAACAGTAATAAGTAGGAATAATAGGAGTAATAGTAATAAGTAGGGATAATAAGGACTGCAATGAGTAGGATAATAGGAAGACATTTTTTATGGTCTAATGTTTGAAACCAGCTGTAACAATTTACTTTGCATAAACCTATATATTTAATGTTAGGAATATTCACTTATTGGTGAATATCTATTACATATCCGTCATCATCAAGTTTTTAAGAAAGAAGTAATGTAAAAATAAATTGGTTACTAATTAATAGTAATAAACTAGGTAACAGTAAAAAACAAAGGGTAATAGGGAATAACAGTAATAAGTAAGAATAATAGCCAGTAATAGTAATAAGTAGGATAATAAAGACTGTAATGAGTAGGGATAATAGGAAGTTATTTTTTATGGTCTAATGTTTGAAACCAGCTGTAACAATTTACTTTGCATAAACCTATATATTTAATGTTAGGAATATTCACTTATTGGTGAATATCTATTACATATCCGTCATCAGTTTTTAAGAAAAAAGAAGTAATGTAAAAAATAAATTGGTTACTAATTAATAGTAATAAACTAGGTAAACAGTAAAAAAAAGGTAATAGGGAATAACAGCAATAAGTAGGAATAATAGGGAGTAATAGTAATGTAGGGATTAAGGACTGTGATGAGCAGGGATAATAGGAAGTAATGGTCTAATGTTTGAAAACCAGCTGTAACAATTTACTTTTGGCAAAACCTAATATTTAATGTTAGGAATATTCACTTATTGGTGAATATCTATTACATATCCATCATCATCAAGTTTTTAAGAAAGAAGCAATGTAAAAATAAATTGGTTACTAATTAATAGTAATAAACTAGGTAACAGTAAAAAAAAAAGGGCAATAGGGAATAACAGTAATAAGTAGGAATAATAGGGAGTAATAGTAATAAGTAGGATAATAAGGACTGTGATGAGTAGGGATAATAGGAAGTTATTTTTTATGGTCTAATGTTTGAAACCAGCTGTAACAATTTACTTTTGCATAAACTATATATTTAATGTTAGGAATATTCACTCTTATTGGTGAATATCTATTACATATCCGTCATCATCAAGTTTTTAAGAAAGAAGTAATGTAAAAAAATAAATTGGTTACTAATTAATAGTAATAAAATAGGGTAACAGTAAAAAAAAGGGTAATAGGGAATAACAGTAATAAGTAGGAATAATAGGGAGTAATAGTAATAAGTAGATAATAAGGACTGTGATGATAGGGATAATAGGAAGTTATTTTTATGGTCTAATGTTTGAAACCAGCTGTAACAATTTATTTTGCATAAACCTATATATTTAATGTTAGGAATATTCACTTACAGAATATCTATTACATATCCATCATCATCAAGTTTTTAAGAAAAGAAGTAATGTAAAAAAATAAATTGGTTACTAATTAATAGTAATAAACTAGGTAACAGTAAAAAAGCGGGTAATATGGAATAACAGTAATAAGTAGGAATAATAGGGAGTAATAGTAATAAGTAGGGATAATAAGGACTGTGATTATAGGATAATAGGAAGTTATTTTTTATGGTCTAATGTTTGAAACCAGCTGTAACAATTTACTTTGCATAAACCTATATTTTAATGTTAGGAATATTCACTCTATTATGAATATCCATTACATATCCATCATCATCAAGTTTTTAAGAAAGAAGTAATGTAAAAATAAATTGGTTACTAAATAATAGTAATAAACTAGGTAACAGTAAAAAAAAAAAGGGTAATAGGAATAACAGTAATAAGTAAGAATAATAGCCAGTAATAGTAATAAGTAGGATAATAAGGACTGCAATGAGTAGGGATAATAGGAAGTTATTTTTATGGTCTAATGTTTGAAAACCAGCTGTAACAATTTACTTTGCATAAAACCTATATATTTAATGTTAGGAATATTCACTTATTGGTGAATATCTATTACATATCCGTCATCATCAAGTTTTTAAGAAAGAAGTAATGTAAAAATAAATTGGTTACTAATTAGTTTTTAAGAAAGAAGTAATGTAAAAATAAAATAGTAATGCTATAGGATAATAAGGACTGGTTACTAATTAATAGTAAATAAACTTAGGGTAACAGTTTTTAAAAAAAAGGGCAATAGAATAAACTAGGTAACAAAGTAAAAAAAAAAGGGTAATAGCAGTAATAAGTAGGAATAATAGGGAGTAATAGTAATAAGTAAGGATAATAAGGACTGTAAAGTAGGGATAATAGAAGTTATTTTTTATAGTCTAATGTTTGAAACCAGCTGTAACAATTTACTTTGCATAAACCTATATATTTAATGTTAGAATATTCACTTATTGGTGAATATCTATTACATATCCGTCATCATCAAGTTTTTAAGAAAGAAGTAATGTAAAAAATAAATTGGCTACTAATTAATAGTAACTAGGTAACAGTAAAAAAAGGGTAATAGGGAATAACAGTAATAAGTAAGAATAATAGCCAGTAATAGTAATAAGTAGGGATAATAAAGACTGTAAATTTATAGGGATAATAGGAAGTTATTTTTATGGTCTAATGTTTGAAAACCAGCTGTAACAATTTACTTTTGCATAAACCTATATATATTTAGTGTTAGAATATTCACTTATTATGAATATCTATTACATATCCGTCATCAAAGTTTTTAAGAAAGAAGTAATGTAAAAAATAAATTGGTTACCAATTAATAGTAATAAACTAGGTAACAGTAAAAAAAAAAGGGTAATAGGGAATAACAGTAATAAGTAGGAATAATAGGGAGTAATAGTAATTGGATAATAAGGACTGTGATGAGTAGGGATAATAGGAAGTTATTTTTTTATGGTCTAATGTTTGAAACCAGCTGTAACAATTTACTTTGCATAAACCTATATATTTAATGTTAGAATATTCACTTATTGGTGAATATCTATTACATATCCATCATCATCAAGTTTTTAAGAAAGAAGTAATGTAAAAATAAATTGGTTACTAATTAATAGTAATAAACTAGGTAACAGTAAAAAAGGGTAATAGGGAATAACAGTAATAAGTAGGAATAATAGGGAGTAATAGTAATAAGTAGGGATAATAAGGACTGTGATGAGTAGGATAATAGGAAGTTATTTTTTATGGTCTAATGTTTGAAACCAGCTGTAACAATTTACTTTGCATAAACCTATATATTTAATGTTAGAATATTCACTTATTGGTGAATATCTATTACATATCCGTCATCATCAAGTTTTTAAGAAAGAAGTAATGTAAAAATAAATTGGTTACTAATTAATAGTAATAAACTAGGTAACAGTAAAAAAAAGGGTAATAGGAATAACAGTAATAAGTAGGAATAATAGGGAGTAATAGTAATAAGTAGGGATAATAAGGACTGTGATGAGTAGGATAATAGGAAGTTATTTTTTATGGTCTAATGTTTGAAACCAGCTGTAACAATTTACTTTGCATAAACCTATATATTTAATGTTAGGAATATTCACTTATTGGTGAATATCTATTACATATCCATCATCATCAAGTTTTTAAGAAAGAAGTAATGTAAAAATAAATTGGTTACTAATTAATAGTAATAAACTAGGTAACAGTAAAAAAAAAATGGTAATAGGGAATAACAGTAATAAGTAGGAATAATAGGGAGTAATAGTAATAAGTAGGGATAATAAGGACTGTGATGAGTAGGATAATAGGAAGTATTTTTTTTATGGTCTAATGTTTGAAACCAGCTGTAACAATTTACTTTGCATAAACCTATATATTTAATGTTAGAATATTCACTTATTGGTGAATATCTATTACATATCCATCATCATCAAGTTTTTAAGAAAGAAGTAATGTAAAAAAATAAATTGGTTACTAATTAATAGTAATAAACTAGGTAACAGTAAAAAAAAAAGGGTAATAGGGAATAACAGTAATAAGTAAGAATAATAGCCAGTAATAGTTTAGGTTACTAATGAGTAATAATAAACTGTTTGAAACCAGCTAAAATTTACTTGCATAAACCTATTTAATGTTAGGAATATTCACTTATTGGTGAATATCTATTACATATCCGTCATCATCAAGTTTTAAGAAAGAAGTAATGTAAAAATAAATTGGTTACTAATTAATAGTAATAAACTAGGTAACAGTAAAAAAAAGGGTAATAGGGAATAACAGTAATAAGTAGGAATAATAGGGAGTAATAGTAATAAGTAGGGATAATAAGGACTGCAATGAGTAGGGATAATAGGAAGTTATTTTTTATGGTCTAATGTTTGAAACCAGCTGTAACAATTTACTTGCATAAACCTATATATTTAATGTTAGAATATTCACTTATTGGTGAATATCTATTACATATCCGTCATCATCAAGTTTTTAAGAAAGAAGTAATGTAAAAAAATAAATTGGTTACTAATTAATAGTAATAAACTAGGTAACAGTAAAAAAAAAGGGTAATAGGGAATAACAGTAATAAGTAGGAATAATAGGGAGTAATAGTAATAAGTAGGGATAATAAGGACTGTAATGAGTAGGGATAATAGGAAGTTATTTTTTATGGTCTAATGTTTGAAACCAGCTGTAACAATTTACTTTGCATAAACCTATATATTTAATGTTAGGAATATTCACTTATTGGTGAATATCTATTACATATCCGTCATCATCAAGTTTTTAAGAAAGAAGTAATGTAAAAATAAATTGGTTACTAATTAATAGTAATAAACTAGGTAACAGTAAAAAAAAGGGTAATAGGGAATAACAGTAATAAGTAGGAATAATAGGGAGTAATAGTAATAAGTAGGGATAATAAGGACTGTGATGAGTAGGGATAATAGGAAGTTATTTTTTATGGTCTAATGTTTGAAACCAGCTGTAACAATTTACTTTGCATAAAACCTATATATTTAATGTTAGAATATTCACTTATTGGTGAATATCTATTACATATCCGTCATCATCAAGTTTTTAAGAAAGAAGTAATGTAAAAATAAATTGGTTACTAATTAATAGTAATAAACTAGGTAACAGTAAAAAAAAGGGTAATAGGGAATAACAGTAATAAGTAGGAATAATAGGGAGTAATAGTAATAAGTAGGGATAATAAGGACTGTGATGAGTAGGGATAATAGGAAGTTATTTTTTATGGTCTAATGTTTGAAACCAGCTGTAACAATTTACTTTGCATAAACCTATATATTTAATGTTAGAATATTCACTTATTGGTGAATATCTATTACATATCCATCATCATCAAGTTTTTAAGAAAGAAGTAATGTAAAAAAATAAATTGGTTACTAATTAATAGTAATAAACTAGGTAACAGTAAAAAAAAAGGGTAATAGGGAATAACAGTAATAAGTAGGAATAATAGGGAGTAATAGTAATAAGTAGGATAATAAGGACTGTGATGAGTAGGGATAATAGGAAGTTATTTTTTATGGTCTAATGTTTGAAACCAGCTGTAACAATTTACTTTGCATAAACCTATATATTTAATGTTAGGAATATTCACTTATTGGTGAATATCTATTACATATCCATCATCATCAAGTTTTTAAGAAAGAAGTAATGTAAAAATAAATTGGTTACTAATTAATAGTAATAAACTAGGTAACAGTAAAAAAAAGGGTAATAGGAATAACAGTAATAAGTAGGAATAATAGGGAGTAATAGTAATAAGTAGGGATAATAAGGACTGTGATGAGTAGGGATAATAGGAAGTTATTTTTTATGGTCTAATGTTTGAAACCAGCTGTAACAATTTACTTTGCATAAACCTATATATTTAATGTTAGGAATATTCACTTATTGGTGAATATCTATTACATATCCATCATCATCAAGTTTTTAAGAAAGAAGTAATGTAAAAATAAATTGGTTACTAATTAATAGTAATAAACTAGGTAACAGTAAAAAAAAAGGGTAATAGGGAATAACAGTAATAAGTAGGAATAATAGGGAGTAATAGTAATAAGTAGGGATAATAAGGACTGTGATGAGTAGGATAATAGGAAGTTATTTTTATGGTCTAATGTTTGAAAACCAGCTGTAACAATTTACTTTGCATAAACCTATATATTTAATGTTAGGAATATTCACTTATTGGTGAATATCTATTACATATCCATCATCATCAAGTTTTTAAGAAAGAAGTAATGTAAAAAATAAATTGGTTACTAAATAATAGTAATAAACTAGGTAACAGTAAAAAAAAAAAAAAAAAAGGGTAATAGGGAATAACAGTAATAAGTAGAATAATAGGAGTAATAGTAATAAGTAGGATAATAAGGACTGTGATGAGTAGGGATAATAGGAAGTTATTTTTTATGGTCTAATGTTTGAAACCAGCTGTAACAATTTACTTTGCATAAACCTATATATTTAATGTTAGGAATATTCACTTATTGGTGAATATCTATTACATATCCGTCATCATCAAGTTTTTAAGAAAGAAGTAATGTAAAAATAAATTGGTTACTAATTAATAGTAATAAACTAGGTAACAGTAAAAAAAAAATGGTAATAGGAATAACAGTAATAAGTAGGAATAATAGGGAGTAATAGTAATAAGTAGGGATAATAAGGACTGTGATGAGTAGGGATAATAGGAAGTTATTTTTTATGGTCTAATGTTTGAAACCAGCTGTAACAATTTACTTTGCATAAACCTATATATTTAATGTTAGAATATTCACTTATTGGTGAATATCTATTACATATCCATCATCATCAAGTTTTTAAGAAAGAAGTAATGTAAAAATAAATTGGTTACTAATTAATAGTAATAAACTAGGTAACAGTAAAAAAAAAAAGGGTAATAGGGAATAACAGTAATAAGTAGGAATAATAGGGAGTAATAGTAATAAGTAAGGATAATAAGGACTGTAATGAGTAGGGATAATAGGAAGTTATTTTTTATGGTCTAATGTTTGAAACCAGCTGTAACAATTTACTTTGCATAAACCTATATATTTAATGTTAGGAATATTCACTTATTGGTGAATATCTATTACATATCCGTCATCATCAAGTTTTTAAGAAAGAAGTAATGTAAAAATAAATTGGTTACTAATTAATAGTAATAAACTAGGTAACAGTAAAAAAAAAGGGTAATAGGGAATAACAGTAATAAGTAAGAATAATAGCCAGTAATAGTAATAAGTAGGGATAATAAAGACTGTAATGAGTAGGATAATAGGAAGTTATTTTTTTATGGTCTAATGTTTGAAACCAGCTGTAACAATTTACTTTGCATAAACCTATATATTTAGTGTTAGGAATATTCACTTATTGGTGAATATCTATTACATATCCGTCATCATCAAGTTTTTAAGAAAGAAGTAATGTAAAAATAAATTGGTTACTAATTAATAGTAATAAACTAGGTAACAGTAAAAAAAAAAGGGTAATAGGGAATAACAGTAATAAGTAGGAATAATAGGGAGTAATAGTAATAAGTAGGATAATAAGGACTGTGATGAGTAGGATAATAGGAAGTTATTTTTTATGGTCTAATGTTTGAAACCAGCTGTAACAATTTACTTTGCATAAACCTATATATTTAATGTTAGGAATATTCACTTATTGGTGAATATCTATTACATATCCATCATCATCAAGTTTTTAAGAAAGAAGTAATGTAAAAATAAATTGGTTACTAATTAATAGTAATAAACTAGGTAACAGTAAAAAAAAAGGGTAATAGGAATAACAGTAATAAGTAGGAATAATAGGGAGTAATAGTAATAAGTAGGGATAATAAGGACTGTGATGAGTAGGGATAATAGGAAGTTATTTTTTATGGTCTAATGTTTGAAACCAGCTGTAACAATTTACTTTGCATAAACCTATATATTTAATGTTAGGAATATTCACTTATTGGTGAATATCTATTACATATCCATCATCATCAAGTTTTTAAGAAAGAAGTAATGTAAAAATAAATTGGTTACTAATTAATAGTAATAAACTAGGTAACAGTAAAAAAAAGGGTAATAGGGAATAACAGTAATAAGTAGGAATAATAGGAGTAATAGTAATAAGTAGGGATAATAAGGACTGTGATGAGTAGGGATAATAGGAAGTTATTTTTATGGTCTAATGTTTGAAACCAGCTGTAACAATTTACTTTGCATAAACCTATATATTTAATGTTAGGAATATTCACTTATTGGTGAATATCTATTACATATCCATCATCATCAAGTTTTTAAGAAAGAAGTAATGTAAAAAAATAAATTGGTTACTAATTAATAGTAATAAACTAGGTAACAGTAAAAAAAGGGTAATAGGGAATAACAGTAATAAGTAGGAATAATAGGGAGTAATAGTAATAAGTAGGGATAATAAGGACTGTGATGAGTAGGGATAATAGGAAGTTATTTTTTATGGTCTAATGTTTGAAACCAGCTGTAACAATTTACTTTGCATAAACCTATATATTTAATGTTAGGAATATTCACTTATTGGTGAATATCTATTACATATCCATCATCATCAAGTTTTTAAGAAAGAAGTAATGTAAAAAATAAATTGGTTACTAATTAATAGTAATAAACTAGGTAACAGTAAAAAAAAATGGGTAATAGGGAATAACAGTAATAAGTAGGAATAATAGGGAGTAATAGTAAATAAGTAGGGATAATAAGGACTGTGATGAGTAGGGATAATAGGAAGTTATTTTTATGGTCTAATGTTTGAAACCAGCTGTAACAATTTACTTTGCATAAACCTATATATTTAATGTTAGGAATATTCACTTATTGGTGAATATCTATTACATATCCATCATCATCAAGTTTTTAAGAAAGAAGTAATGTAAAAAATAAATTGGTTACTAATTAATAGTAATAAACTAGGTAACAGTAAAAAAAAGGGTAATAGGGAATAACAGTAATAAGTAGGAATAATAGGGAGTAATAGTAATAAGTAGGATAATAAGGACTGTAATGAGTAGGATAATAGGAAGTTATTTTTTATAGTCTAATGTTTGAAACCAGCTGTAACAATTTACTTTGCATAAACCTATATATTTAATGTTAGGAATATTCACTTATTGGTGAATATCTATTACATATCCGTCATCATCAAGTTTTTAAGAAAGAAGTAATGTAAAAAAAATAAATTGGTTACTAATTAATAGTAATAAACTAGGTAACAGTAAAAACAAAGGGTAATAGGGAATAACAGTAATAAGTAAGAATAATAGCCAGTAATAGTAATAAGTAGGGATAATAAAGACTGTAATGAGTAGGGATAATAGGAAGTTATTTTTTATGGTCTAATGTTTGAAACCAGCTGTAACAATTTACTTTGCATAAACCTATATATTTAATGTTAGGAATATTCACTTATTGGTGAATATCTATTACATATCCGTCATCATCAAGTTTTTAAGAAAGAAGTAATGTAAAAAAATAAATTGGTTACTAATTAATAGTAATAAACTAGGTAACAGTAAAAAAAAGGGTAATAGGGAATAACAGTAATAAGTAGGAATAATAGGGAGTAATAGTAATAAGTAGGGATAATAAGGACTGTGATGAGTAGGGATAATAGGAAGTTATTTTTTATGGTCTAATGTTTGAAACCAGCTGTAACAATTTACTTTGCATAAACCTATATATTTAATGTTAGGAATATTCACTTATTGGTGAATATCTATTACATATCCATCATCATCAAGTTTTTAAGAAAGAAGTAATGTAAAAAAATAAATTGGTTACTAATTAATAGTAATAAACTAGGTAACAGTAAAAAAAAAGGGTAATAGGGAATAACAGTAATAAGTAGGAATAATAGGGAGTAATAGTAATAAGTAGGGATAATAAGGACTGTGATGAGTAGGGATAATAGGAAGTTATTTTTATGGTCTAATGTTTGAAACCAGCTGTAACAATTTACTTTGCATAAACCTATATATTTAATGTTAGGAATATTCACTTATTGGTGAATATCTATTACATATCCATCATCATCAAGTTTTTAAGAAAGAAGTAATGTAAAAATAAATTGGTTACTAATTAATAGTAATAAACTAGGTAACAGTAAAAAAAAAGGGTAATAGGGAATAACAGTAATAAGTAGGAATAATAGGGAGTAATAGTAATAAGTAGGGATAATAAGGACTGTGATGAGTAGGGATAATAGGAAGTTATTTTTTATGGTCTAATGTTTGAAACCAGCTGTAACAATTTACTTTGCATAAACCTATATATTTAATGTTAGGAATATTCACTTATTGGTGAATATCTATTACATATCCATCATCATCAAGTTTTTAAGAAAGAAGTAATGTAAAAAATAAATTGGTTACTAATTAATAGTAATAAACTAGGTAACAGTAAAAAAAAAGGGTAATAGGGAATAACAGTAATAAGTAGGAATAATAGGGAGTAATAGTAATAAGTAGGGATAATAAGGACTGTGATGAGTAGGGATAATAGGAAGTTATTTTTATGGTCTAATGTTTGAAACCAGCTGTAACAATTTACTTTGCATAAACCTATATATTTAATGTTAGGAATATTCACTTATTGGTGAATATCTATTACATATCCATCATCATCAAGTTTTTAAGAAAGAAGTAATGTAAAAAATAAATTGGTTACTAATTAATAGTAATAAACTAGGTAACAGTAAAAAAAAAAAATAGGGAATAACAGTAATAAGTAGGAATAATAGGGAGTAATAGTAATAAGTAGGGATAATAAGGACTGTGATGAGTAGGGATAATAGGAAGTTATTTTTATGGTCTAATGTTTGAAACCAGCTGTAACAATTTACTTTGCATAAACCTATATATTTAATGTTAGGAATATTCACTTATTGGTGAATATCTATTACATATCCGTCATCATCAAGTTTTTAAGAAAGAAGTAATGTAAAAATAAATTGGTTACTAATTAATAGTAATAAACTAGGTAACAGTAAAAAAAAGGGTAATAGGGAATAACAGTAATAAGTAGGAATAATAGGGAGTAATAGTAATAAGTAGGGATAATAAGGACTGTGATGAGTAGGGATAATAGGAAGTTATTTTTTATGGTCTAATGTTTGAAACCAGCTGTAACAATTTACTTTGCATAAACCTATATATTTAATGTTAGGAATATTCACTTATTGGTGAATATCTATTACATATCCATCATCATCAAGTTTTTAAGAAAGAAGTAATGTAAAAAATAAATTGGTTACTAATTAATAGTAATAAACTAGGTAACAGTAAAAAAAAAAAAGGGTAATAGGGAATAACAGTAATAAGTAGGAATAATAGGGAGTAATAGTAATAGTAAATAAGTAGGATAATAAGGACTGTGATGAGTAGGGATAATAGGAAGTTATTTTTTATGGTCTAATGTTTGAAACCAGCTGTAACAATTTACTTTGCATAAACCTATATATTTAATGTTAGGAATATTCACTTATTGGTGAATATCTATTACATATCCATCATCATCAAGTTTTTAAGAAAGAAGTAATGTAAAAAAATAAATTGGTTACTAATTAATAGTAATAAACTAGGTAACAGTAAAAAAAAAAAGGGTAATAGGGAATAACAGTAATAAGTAGGAATAATAGGGAGTAATAGTAATAAGTAGGGATAATAAGGACTGTAATGAGTAGGGATAATAGGAAGTTATTTTTTATGGTCTAATGTTTGAAACCAGCTGTAACAATTTACTTTGCATAAACCTATATATTTAATGTTAGGAATATTCACTTATTGGTGAATATCTATTACATATCCGTCATCATCAAGTTTTTAAGAAAGAAGTAATGTAAAAAAATAAATTGGTTACTAATTAATAGTAATAAACTAGGTAACAGTAAAAAAAAGGGTAATAGGGAATAACAGTAATAAGTAAGAATAATAGCCAGTAATAGTAATAAGTAGGGATAATAAAGACTGTAATGAGTAGGGATAATAGGAAGTTATTTTTTATGGTCTAATGTTTGAAACCAGCTGTAACAATTTACTTTGCATAAACCTATATATTTAATGTTAGGAATATTCACTTATTGGTGAATATCTATTACATATCCGTCATCATCAAGTTTTTAAGAAAGAAGTAATGTAAAAAATAAATTGGTTACTAATTAATAGTAATAAACTAGGTAACAGTAAAAAAAAAAGGGTAATAGGAATAACAGTAATAAGTAGGAATAATAGGGAGTAATAGTAATAAGTAGGATAATAAGGACTGTGATGAGTAGGGATAATAGGAAGTTATTTTTTATGGTCTAATGTTTGAAACCAGCTGTAACAATTTACTTTGCATAAACCTATATATTTAATGTTAGGAATATTCACTTATTGGTGAATATCTATTACATATCCATCATCATCAAGTTTTTAAGAAAGAAGTAATGTAAAAAAATAAATTGGTTACTAATTAATAGTAATAAACTAGGTAACAGTAAAAAAAAAAAGGGTAATAGGGAATAACAGTAATAAGTAGGAATAATAGGGAGTAATAGTAATAAGTAGGGATAATAAGGACTGTAATGAGTAGGGATAATAGGAAGTTATTTTTAATGGTCTAATGTTTGAAACCAGCTGTAACAATTTACTTTGCATAAACCTATATATTTAATGTTAGGAATATTCACTTATTGGTGAATATCTATTACATATCCGTCATCATCAAGTTTTTAAGAAAGAAGTAATGTAAAAAATAAATTGGTTACTAATTAATAGTAATAAACTAGGTAACAGTAAAAAAAGGGTAATAGGGAATAACAGTAATAAGTAGGAATAATAGGGAGTAATAGTAATAAGTAGGGATAATAAGGACTGTGATGAGTAGGGATAATAGGAAGTTATTTTTTATGGTCTAATGTTTGAAACCAGCTGTAACAATTTACTTTGCATAAACCTATATATTTAATGTTAGGAATATTCACTTATTGGTGAATATCTATTACATATCCATCATCATCAAGTTTTTAAGAAAGAAGTAATGTAAAAAATAAATTGGTTACTAATTAATAGTAATAAACTAGGTAACAGTAAAAAAAAAAAAAGGGTAATAGGGAATAACAGTAATAAGTAGGAATAATAGGGAGTAATAGTAATAAGTAGGGATAATAAGGACTGTGATGAGTAGGGATAATAGGAAGTTATTTTTTATGGTCTAATGTTTGAAACCAGCTGTAACAATTTACTTTGCATAAACCTATATATTTAATGTTAGGAATATTCACTTATTGGTGAATATCTATTACATATCCATCATCATCAAGTTTTTAAGAAAGAAGTAATGTAAAAAAATAAATTGGTTACTAATTAATAGTAATAAACTAGGTAACAGTAAAAAAAAAAAAGGGTAATAGGGAATAACAGTAATAAGTAGGAATAATAGCCAGTAATAGTAATAAGTAGGGATAATAAGGACTGTAATGAGTAGGGATAATAGGAAGTTATTTTTTATGGTCTAATGTTTGAAACCAGCTGTAACAATTTACTTTGCATAAACCTATATATTTAATGTTAGGAATATTCACTTATTGGTGAATATCTATTACATATCCGTCATCATCAAGTTTTTAAGAAAGAAGTAATGTAAAAATAAATTGGTTACTAATTAATAGTAATAAACTAGGTAACAGTAAAAAAAAGGGTAATAGGGAATAACAGTAATAAGTAGGAATAATAGGGAGTAATAGTAATAAGTAGGGATAATAAGGACTGTGATGAGTAGGGATAATAGGAAGTTATTTTTTATGGTCTAATGTTTGAAACCAGCTGTAACAATTTACTTTGCATAAACCTATATATTTAATGTTAGGAATATTCACTTATTGGTGAATATCTATTACATATCCATCATCATCAAGTTTTTAAGAAAGAAGTAATGTAAAAAATAAATTGGTTACTAATTAATAGTAATAAACTCGGTAACAGTAAAAAAAAAAAATAGGGAATAACAGGGTAATAGGGAATAACAGTAATAAATAAGTAGGAATAATAGCCAGTAATAGTAATAAGTAGGGATAATAAGGACTGTGATGAGTAGGGATAATAGGAAGTTATTTTTTATGGTCTAATGTTTGAAACCAGCTGTAACAATTTACTTTGCATAAACCTATATATTTAATGTTAGGAATATTCACTTATTGGTGAATATCTATTACATATCCGTCATCATCAAGTTTTTAAGAAAGAAGTAATGTAAAAAAATAAATTGGTTACTAATTAATAGTAATAAACTAGGTAACAGTAAAAAAAAAAGGGTAATAGGGAATAACAGTAATAAGTAGGAATAATAGCCAGTAATAGTAATAAGTAGGGATAATAAGGACTGTGATGAGTAGGGATAATAGGAAGTTATTTTTTATGGTCTAATGTTTGAAACCAGCTGTAACAATTTACTTTGCATAAACCTATATATTTAATGTTAGGAATATTCACTTATTGATGAATATCTATTACATATCCGTGTAGGTATAAAGCTCATACAGTTGCACTGTTCTTAAGAAGAAGGTAGTGCATCAACGAAAAGATGGCTGTAATTTTTAAGAAAAAAGCAATGTTAAAAAATAAGTGATAGTAAGGATAATAGGGAGTACTAGTAATAAGTAGGGATAATGGGGAATTATTTTTTATGTTCTAAGGTTTGAGACCAGAGGTAACAACTTCCGTTGGTTAAACGTATTTGTTCAACTTTAGGAATAATTGTGAATATCAATTACTTAATAGTGTAGGAATTAGGCTCATAAGAACGCATTGTCTTAAAAAAAGTAACAAATGAACAAAACGAGGCTTGCAGTCTTCAATACAGTTTGAATGTTAAAAAACAAGTAGAATACTTTAGGCCTAATAAAGAGTAATAGGGATAAATAGGGATAATACAGCCAATCCCGCCAAATTGACCTTTTTATATTATGATTTAGAATTATTTAATTACATTTAGTAATAATATCATCCGTATTAATTACTTATTACATTTAGTATGAAGTTGTACTAGTTAAAAAATAATTAATAGAAAAAATTATTATAATTTTTAAAATATGGAAAAGCTTCAAATAAAAAAATAAATATAAACAAGCAATATAATATATATATATATATATATATATATATATGCTTATATATTAATATATATAGGCAGAAAAAGAAAAATACTAAGCAGTAAGTGTAGAATACATTATAATTCACATCATAACTGCGGTTTAAGATATATGCTGAAAAAGGTCACTTAAACATAATTTAATAAATACAAAGAAAACTATTTCAGATAGTAACAGTTTCAAAACTTGCAAAATGGAGTTTTAGTTCATAATAAATTAATCTTAAATCCTAGTTTTTTTTCTTGTTATTATATATTATTTTTACCTGTCATGATTTGGAATACATTGTCTGTAGAATTATTTTAGATGTTTATGTTTTAAAAAAATTGAAATAATTATAAAAACACATAAAATTCATATAAAAATTTAAATATAGGCATATATTTCGATGACTTTTATCTATTTTCCTATCTAAAACAAAAGATTCAAGAAAATATACTATTCTGGGCACGAATTTGTCTAGGGATACCGACCCAATAGGTTTTTTTCTCAGTCTATCAGAAGGAAAGTGGGAATGGAAACAAGTTAATACAAACAAAAGTACAAAATAACAAAAAAAGATCGAAATTTTATCAGGGAACAAGACCAACATACCAATTTCTCAATCAGAGGAAAAAATGTTAATAAAAATTAAATCTGGCATAGTGCAGTCTCTATAAATCCTTCTATGTCGGATTATACCTTTTTACTTTGACCACGCTACCGCCAGTTTTAAAATAAAATTTCTATTTGTCTTGAATTCAATTTTATAATATTTTTCGTTCTTCCTTTTTCAGTGTAGTTCTTTTTTTCTTTTCTGGTACGATATTTTACGTGTGGATTTTTTTAGATGCAGGATAAAAGGAATAAAAAGGTCGTCCTTGTTTGGTGGGTCTGTACTACAATTCTTGCAGGTTTCTGTCTTTGTTAGAGGTCGGTACATGTTCTTTTATCGCACTTATAGGTCAGTGTATGACATGAATTCTGGAATACTTTCGGAAATATGTAGGGAGTTACTTTTTATGTTCTAAGGTTAGAGAGACCAGCTGTAGAAATTTACTTCGAATAAAAATATACATTTAATCTTAGGAATATTTCCCTATTTGTGAATATCTACTACATAATGGTGTAGGAATAAAGCTGATGTGGAATAAAGCTCTAATACGTATTATTCTAAAAAAAGTTAATAAATAAAAAAGGAGTTTTTAGATTTTATGAAAAAATCAACTATAAAAAATAAGTAAGATTCTAGGGATAATAAGAAGTAACAATAATAAATAGGGATATTAGGGAATGACAGCAATAATGAATAATAGGCAATAGCAGTAATCAGTAGGGATAATGGGGAATGACACTAACAAGTAGGGTTAATAAAGAGTAACAGTAATAATTTGGGATAATAAGATGTAACAGTAATATAATATATCTAAGGTTAGAGAGACCAGCTTTAGAAATTTACTTCACATAAACCTATATATTTAATGTTAGGAATATTCCCTAATTTGTGAATATCTATTACATAATGGTGTAGAAATAAAGCTCACACAAATGTACTGTTCTTAAAAATAAGGTAATAAATAGAAAGGTTGTAGTTTTTGAGAAAAAAGCAATGTTAAAAAATTAAGTATTATCCAAGAAATAATAGAGAACACTAGTAAGAAGTAGGAATAGTAGGTAATTACTTTATATGTATAAAGTGTGAGACCAGCTGTAACAATTTATTTCACATAAACTTACTAGTATATACTTAACTTCAGAAATATTTCCCTATTTGTGAATATCTGTCACATAATGTTGTAGGAATAACGCTCATACGAATAAATTGTTCTTAAAAAGAAGGCAATAAATAAATAAAAAGAATGCTGTAGTTTTTAAGCAAGAAATAATGTTAAAAACATAAATAGGATACTAGGAATAATATTGAGCACTAGTAATAAGTAAGGATAATAGGTAGTTATTTTTTATGTAATTATTTTTAAAGCCATTTTTAAAGTAAAATTTTTGTTTGGTTTTGGTTCATTTTTATAATATTTGTTTCCTTTTTTCTGTGTAGTTTTCTTTTTCGAACACGATATTTTACGTGTTGATTTTTTTAGATCCAAGGATAAAAGGAATAAAAAGGTCGTCCTTGTTTGGTGAGTCTGTACTAGAGTTCTTGCAGGCTTCTGTCCTTGTTAAAGGTCGATACATGTTCTTTTATCACATTTATAGGTCAGGGTATGACATGAATTTTGGAATACTTTCAAAAATATGTAGGGAGCTACTTTTTATGCTCTAAGGTTAGAAAGACCAGCTGTAGAAATTTACTTCGCATAAAAATATACATTTAACTTAAAGGAATATTCCCTTATTTGTGAATATCTACTATATACTGGTGTAGGAATAAAAAAGAAGTTAATAAATTAAAAAATAATGTTATAGTTTTTAAGAAAGAAGCAAAGTTGAAAAATAAGTAGGATACTAGATATTATAGGAAGTACTAATAATAAGTAAGGATTATAGGTAGTTACTGAAGATGATATGGAGATGTTTACCTTTTTTATGCGGTAGGATTGTCAGCCAAACGCTCTATCTGCACAACGTTCTACCAATCCTATTAGACCGGGACCTACTGTTTATCGTGAATTCTGAACCACTATAGACATCCATGGCACCACCGAGACTCGAATCCGAAACCTGCGGCAATGATTGCCGGAGAATATATATTTGTCTTATGTAATGTATAATGTACTAATGTACTAATGTAATGTACTACTGTATTCAGAAAATGTGAAAAATTCATTGATTGACGTGGATTACAAAATAATATTATTAGTTCAAAAAATTTACTTGATGAAATTTATTCAAGAATTAACAACTGTCATGCCTACATTATTGAAGCTAGACAATTAATTAATTCTATAATATATAAAATACAATTGAAAAATAAGAAAAACTGAGTAGACATTTCTATATTCTATAGATCTATTTTTATTTTTCAATAATCTTCTTTGGTATATAACCTATGTTTAACACGATATTTTGCGTGGTGCCTCTAGTCTCGATGTGAGGTAAAGTAATAAAAAAGCCTTTCATTCTTTTCAATACAGTTCTAGAAAGTTCAGTCTTTGTTAAAAGCTTCGTATATGTCACATCTATGAATATGTGAATCTCTCTTGAATGCTATAACGCACGTGAAAAACACGAAAAGAGCTATTGTTATTTTGTAGTAAGTTTTGTAAGTTTCGCCAAGTTTTATAAATGATTCATAAAATTCGTGCTGTTTGAGATGACATTTTAAAGTTAAGTTACATATGGCCCAGTTTCAAAATAAGTATAACGAGATGCATTATGATTTGATCGAAACTGTATGAAAAACTTATATGTATATATTATATAGAAACTTATATGCATATACTATATTAAACTTATATATGGAACTTATGATTGAAACCACATTTTTTATTGGCTTATAATATATTGGGGGATATATGTTATTTATTAAAATCAATTTTATAAACTAAATAAACAGATGACAGAAAAAAATTTAAATTTATATTATTTGAATTTTAGTTATTATTTTATTTTAAATCTGTTTATGTTTTGCAATTATTTTTGTTGTTGTTGTTATGTCTAATCCTCAGTGTCCTGCAGTGGAAGGACATCCCTTGAGATATCTACTATGGAGAGAGGGCAAGGGGCAGATTTTGTTGTATAGAGTGCCAGTAGGTAGAAGTCTGATTTGGTCTCGTGTTGCAGAAGAAGGAGGACAGTGTCTCCCAGTAGGAAATTTAAAGGAAACTACCCCGCATTTGCGTATTGTGGGGGATAAAAGAAGGAAAACTCCCACCAGATAGTTCGACTAACAAGGCGAATTGCTGAACCTCACAAATACGCTCGAGGCTCCACGTTTTTTGAAACAATGCCTACAACAAAACCAGTGGACTGAACTTTAACCCTAATGCTCATCAATAGTGTACATTGCCACTGAACCACAAGTCGGGCACAATTATTTCTAAATATAATTTATGAAAAACATTAAGGATATTTTATTAAAATGTAACATTTTATTAAAATAACTAAAAAATATCGAATCGAACACACAATTTCCATAAAATAGAGAATTTGAACATCAGCCTATTAATTTTATTAAACAATTGTACACTAGTGTTTTACTTTAATAATTAATAAAAGATAAAAATATAAAAAATATAGTAAAATAAATATGAATTTAATAATCAGGACTAAATAAAAAGCTGTATTTTATTAAAAAAAAGTATGTTCCAATTAATTTTTATTACTATTATTAGTTAGAATAATAATTAATAAGTTTTAATTGCTCCTTAAAATATTTTAACTTTTCTAATTTTTTCCAATATTCTTAATTTTAATATTTCTTTTTCGGTTATTTAATGAAGGAAAATAATTTCCCTCATTATTTTTAAAATAAATTTAATGAAGCGGAACGCATTATGCATAGCTGCATATTTCTAACAGCAAGACGTTCAATTTAAAAAAAAATCATATAGAACTATCACTTTATTTAAGTATTCCAATTTTAATTAAAAAATTCAAGTTTTCTAATTGATGAAGCTGTAATAAATCTAATAAATTCATTCTATGAGAAAAACAAGTAATTTGTGAAAATTTTGTGTTTTAAAGAAATGTTATAACTGTTTAGAATTTCTTTTGGGTATTAATTATGAAATTTTTGTTTTTTCAATGTACATTAAAAATTAAATAATAATATTATAAAATATATTATCGGTAACATCATGGTTTTAACCCATAGTTTTGTTTTAATTTTATTTTAAAGTTTTTAAAAAATATTACCAGTAAGTAAATTATGAATTCAAAGAGTGATTTTCGAACTCCTTTTTTAATGTAGAACATTCAGCGTTACTAAAGGGATGCTATAGGAAGGGGGACTTGCTATAATACAATCACATTCCGCCACCAAACTTATAAACAATAATCAGAGAAAAAGAATGAACATTCTTATATTCTTACTTGAGTCCAACAAAAGAACCTTCCTGTTTATGGATTTAACCCGCCCATTCTTTGCATAAGAATGAGAACTTTCGTTGGAGTTCGAACCCAGATCCTTTATTACAAAAGCCTAAAGAACGAACCCCCTTTTTATAACGTCAACAGAGCTCAATTACCATTTCTATATACTGGAAAAAATACAGTTAGGGAAATTCCTATCAGCCAATCTGGGTATCTATGCGAGATGCTTTAAAAATATTTTCCCAATCACTTCCGAGTTTTTTCATTCTGAAAGCAGCGACTATAACAATGCCACCAGCGGAAATCGAACTTCGGCCCTCTTGAAAGATAGGCTGCGATATTGCTACTGGTGTCGGACAACAACCCACCACATCACTGTTATTTGAATCGTTTTCTTTGAAAGCAGTATAAGTTCATTTTTGACAAAAAGTTATTTAATGATAATTGATTGCAATCTACTATGAGATTTTTATTTATAAATAATTCGCTCCCCCAAAAAAAAATCTCTCAAAATTTTCATCAATTTACCAACATGAATTTAAGTAGTTAATGCAATTACAAATATAATTATTTTGAAAGTGATGTAAGTACACTTTCAGCAAAGACATAATATTTAGTTCAGAAATTATACTACATAATTTTTCTACTTCATTTTTATATGTGTGGCAATACTGTTGAAGAGATAAAATTTCCGTTCGTTCACTGGAATTTTGCTCTGGTTTCTGAATCATCGTCAGAGGCGGACTTCACATCTAGAGTTGAAAACACTATTAGTAGTGTGTTCTGATTGTTTGTCCTATATAATGCTGTAACAGTTGGGCTGACATGTTCGTAGGCTGACACATAGATGATGCTACTAGTATTAAATCCATATGATTTTTAGTTAGCCCTAACCTTCAAAAGACACGCGTATAAACTTGACAGCTGTTGCACTATTAGTAGGGTTATAGCATTTTTAGTGAAGGAACTTTTGTTAGTTTGAAAAAATGGATAAAAAGGAATTTCGTGTGTTAATTAAAGCATTGCTTTTTGGCGAAAACAAATACTATTGAAGCCGAGACTTGGCTTGATAAACATTATTCGGACTTTGCACCACGCGAATCAACCGTAGAGAAGTGGTTTGCTAAATTTAAACGAGGCGAAATGAGCACCGAGGACGATGCACGCAGTGGACGCCCCGAAGAGGCTGTTACCGACGAAAACATCAAAAAAGTCCACGAACTAATTTCTGATAACCGTAAAGTGAAGTTGATTGAGATAGCTGAAACCCTAACGATATCAAAGGAACGTGTTTCGACATATCGTGAATGAATATTTGGATATGCGAAAGCTCTGTTCAAAGTGGGTGCCGCGCAGAGCTCCCAATCGACCCAAAACCACAACGAATTGATGATTCTAAGCAGTGTATGGAGCTATTCAATCGTAATAAACCCGAATTTTTGCGTCGATATGTGACAATGGATGAAACATGGCTCCGTCATTTCACACCGGAGTCCAATCGACTGTCAGCAGAGTGGACTGCACGTGATGAACACTAAAAATGCTATAACTCACATACTAATAGTGCAACAGCTGTCAAATTTATACACATGTCTTTTGAAGGTTAGGGCCAAATAAAAATAATATGGATTTAATACTAGTAGCATCATCTGTGTGTCAGACTACGAACTTTTCAGTCCACCTGTTATAAAACTTCATTGGATAGAAATATTGAGTTTAAACATCTCAGACGATGATACCACGAAAATTTGAAAATATAATACTAACCTTTATATCATCATGCCCCAGGCCTATCACATTCGAAAGAGTTAACGACAGGATGGATCTATTATCTTATATTCCTCCAATACATCATAACTATTTTCAAAAACTTTCTTATAATGATAAAAATAAAAATGGCAATGCCAGAAGTCTGGATCAGACTGCCATTCCTACTTCCCTTTTAGATGATTATACTTTGGTAAAATCTAAACTTATAGTCCTTTTTAAGATCAAAATTAAATAACAAATTACAGAACTCAATGCCGACAGAAAAACAGCTACCACTCTTACAAGATTAAGGAGGAAGCACCCCAAAAATATGAAAATTTCTGCTGAGGGCGTTAAAAAATACCAAAATTGTGGCAACTGCTCTGCTGTCGAGCTTACTACTGTGTACAAAAAGTAAGACCAGTTTTCAAATTCAAATTCCCGGGGCTTATGGTATTTCATTTTTTTTCTTTTTTTTAGGTTGCTGGCACTGTATTTGACATCTGTGAGGAATTTCGCGTCAAAATATTCTTTTGTGTTTGAATTACGCTGGCTTTGTGAGACGCTAAAACTGATTCCGGCGATTTTTGAAATGCCTGAATTAATTGAGAAAAGAACTTGCATTCAATTTTGTTTGCGGAAACGTAAAAAATGTTGTAGAAGGCATTCGGTGAGCATTCCTATATCGGAAAGAAATGTTTACAAGTGGTACAAACAGTTAAGAAGCCAGAGAACGCGTTGAAGACGAAGAGTCCTTTGGTTGACCACCAAAACCGACGAAGCTCACGTCCAAAAAATTAGAGATTTGGTTCTTGCAAATCGTCGATTTACAAATAGAGACCTTGCTGATGAATTTGGAATTTCAAAAGGATCGGTCCATTCCATTTTGGGCCTCAAACGCGCCAAATATCGATTGGTGCCGAAAACACTGAATGCGCCAGCTCACACTGCATTGATACTTCGTGGCGTTTTTGGCAAAAATGAAACCCATGTCGTTCCACAACCACCGTATTACCACCGTGTGACTTCTGGCTATTCCCTACACTCAAATTACCATTCCGGGGGTACCGTTTTGAGTCGATTGTAGAGATTCAACGTGAATCGGCGCGCGCTTTGGCCATCCCTGCTGATGACTTTTTAGCATGCATTGAGGATTGGGAAAAAAGCTGGCATAACTGCATTGTGTCCGGAGGGGATTACTTTGAAGGCGATGAAATAAATTTGAAAGAATAAATAAAGACTTTTTGAAAAAAAAAAAAACAATTGGTCTTATTTTTTAGGTACAATAGTACTCCTTACCCTGTTTTTGTTTGCCCAGCTGTTACAGGCGCAATGCATTGCCTGGACGCGGATTTATACTCATGGGCTGTCAATATTATTCAATATTATGATTAGCTAGCCAATATTATTCAGGAGCAGCACGATATTTGATTTTGTTGTACTTTTCTGTGGATACGATAACAACAACGACTAAAAATGGCATTACCCGAAGAAATATTGAAATAAAGCCTATTTTATTATTATTTTTTTTATATTTAACAAACATCTCATAAAAAATTGATTTCAATTGAAATCCCATATTAAATATTGCAGAAGTGTATAATTTTTGCAATTTGTTGACATTGAAAATGGTGTAAGTCGATTTGTAGTTACCAAAAGTATAAATCTCTTTTAATTAATACTTTAAAAACGATCATATTATAAACTTAAATAACTTTAATATTAAAAAAAAAAAAAATAAAATGTGATTATTAACATATACCAAAATTTTTCAAACCATTCAAATACAAACCTTTAAATATCTCCACATACAATAAAATGGACTTACACTAACTTCAAAGAAAACTGCGTATTTATATCTGTATTGCTAAAGAACATATTTCCCTTGCCATATATATAGTTTTCTATTTGGGAAGTGGTCAACAATATTATCAAAGCAGACATGAAATAAAATCATTTAAAACCCAATTATTGATTACAAATTATATGTTTTTATTACTAGTATTCCCTGAGGTGTACATGTATTGTTTACATGTATTGATACATGTATTGTTTATTATTGTTATTATTGATACATGTATTGTTTAATTATGAAAGAATGTATTTTTTATGATTAAATTCTATCATTGACAGAATACTTCCAATTCTTCTGTTTAATTAATTATATATATATACATATGTATGTATGTATGTATATATATATATATATATATATATATATATATATATATATATATATATATAATTAAAGTCCCACTTTCAAAATTCTGTAAAAAAAACGAAACACTAGTCACGATGAGTTCAAATTTGAACCAGCAATGACGAATAATGCTGAAGACACTTGAAGAAAGGTGATCAGGCATCAAAAAAATTTTTTCCAAAAAATGTTCCACCGATTTTTCCCATTCATTTTGGTATGATCTTGTCGTGGTGGATGGGCTTTCCATTAACAGCGTCACAACTGTTGAATGACCTGGAAGTCCTTTTTCCGTCAAAATACCGAAACAATCAAGCACATTGATCACTACAGTTGATTTAATGCGCAACTCATGCCCAATATGTTGTAATTTCGATTCAAAATATCATTGGCAGGCGAACTCACTTTCTTTATGTCATTTACAGCGCCATCTATTAACACACTTTGGAACTTTTTTTGACGCCGTACCGTTTCCCCCTTTTTCAAATATCTCCAGTTCAAATTTGAACTCATTGTGACGAGTGATTCTTTTTTGACAGCATTTTGAAAGTATGATTTTAATTATAATAAGCCTGTATATTTATAAATTAATTAAGCATAAAATAATTAATTATTTGGTCAATCAATAAAATCACAAATCAGATGTTACATACTTCTATCTGTACATAAAAAAAGAAAAATTTATCTTAGGCAATATAAGAAATGAAAATCAATGGCGAATAATTTTAAAGATATCCTATCAATCAAAAATAATTACATTAATTATTAAGGTGGTAAAAAAGAAGGAATACTTTTAGAAGTTTATTGATCTGAATAGTTAAGAAAAACCCTCTTCTTATATTACAATGTTTAAAGCAGGACTTAAGAATAGTTAAAAACGTTGGAATAGTTTATGCTACATTGATTTGAAGCATGGATCATAAAACTCACGTATATAATTTTTTTTTTAAAGCTATACATGATTCCTTCTTATTTTATAATAAAATAACGTTAGAAATAAGAAAAATTACTAGTAAAATATTTTATATCAATCGTAAATATAGAAATAACTATATTATAAAGACCATAATAGATGTAAAATTTAAAATATATTTCGTAGTAGACCCATCAAAATTCGAGATTGCTACAACGTTATTTGATTAAAATATTTTATGAATTTTAAAAAAAAATGTAATTCAATAGTTTATTGCTTTAAAATTTTATTAACATCCAGTTTAGAAAATAATCTTTATATTGAAATGAATAAGTAATATTTTTGCAATAAATTACACATTTATTTCAAATGTTTTCAGTATATATAATTCAACAACATTATTATTATTATTGACTAATATTGCATTTGTAACTTGCATTTGCAATAATATATAAAATATTTAATGCAAGTAAACTAAAAGAGATCTAACTAATATTACTATTATATCTAACTAATTCTTCACTAAATTTATTGTGCACAAATCCTTTGCAATTTAATTATAAATATTTATTTAATTAATAAATCCATTAATAAATCAATTATTTCCATCAATATACAGGGTGATAAAAATTAAAGTCCCACTTCCAAAGTGCTGTAAAATTAAGAAGCACTCGTCCCAATGAGTTCAAATTCGAACTGAAGATAGTACTTGAAGAAAGGGTACGGAATCAAAAAAGTTCCAAAGTGTATTAATAGATGGTGCTGTAAGCGGCATAAAGAAAATGAATTCGGCTGCCAGTGATATTTTGAATCGAAGTTACAGCGTATTCAGCATGAGTTGCACATTAAATCAACTGTAGTGTTCAATGTGCTTGATTGTTTCGGTTTTTTGACGAAAAAAAATTACTCCAAGTCATTTAACAGTTGTGACACTGTTAATGGAAAGCCCATCCACCACAGCAAGGTCATAGCAAATTGGATGGGAAAAAATTTGTGGAACCTTTCTTGATGCTATAGCGTTTCCCCCTTCTTCAAGGAATTTCTTTTCAAATTTGAACTCATCCTGACGAGTGGTTCTTGTTTTACAGTATTTTGAAAGTAGGACTTTAATTTTAATCACCTTGTATTTCCTTATAAATATATGAAATATTTATTATATTTATATTAAATATTTATTATGTAAAAATATTTTCTTAAAAATATATTTGAAATAAACCGTGGTGTAAAAAGGAAACACTTCTACTACAACTAAAATCTACTACTTCCATTTTATAGTTTATTTAATCCTTCTTCATAAAAAAAATTTTAAAGACTCAAATATAATTAATTAATTATTCAATTATAATTTTTTTGAATAGCTTTTTTTTTAAAGTGTTTTTTTTGTTCTTAAGTTATAATTTAATTCACATTTCACATAAATAATGTCTTATAAATTTAAATTAAACAAACTAACCCACTTATCTATCTGTTAGTTTAATAAAATTTATGCAAGAATACAACAGCATTACTTCATTAAAAGATTATCTTAAGCCTAATTTTAAGTAGACTGAATTTATTACATACTTTTTTGAAATAATACATTGTGCTCACAAAAAAATAAATAAATAAAAATAAATAAAATAAAATAAAAACATTTCTTTAATCTAAATTTTCTTTTCTTAAAGTTTTCGCAATGAATCAGAAGAAAAACAAATCAAGCTGTTTCTCTGGAAAGAGTTTTAAAGCTTTCATCTGACAAAACTCTCGCAAAACAAACATGTTCTGTTTTAGAATTTTTGAACCCGTTGCCCGGGCAACGGATGAATGCTATTTATAGCAAAGGAGCCCGTTAACCCTCTGGGAGCTGGGGCTTCGATTCTTCGAACCTGCAATTATTTGAAAGCTCTTTTTCATTGCATTGCTAAACTTTTTAAAAGTTGCATTAAATAGTCATATGTTTACATAAACGTTCATCTTCTGCTTTTCCTTCTAATGCTATTTTAAAGTTGCATTAAATATTTCATATATTTATACAAACTATAATTTTTTGTTCATCATTTTAAAGCAAAATTTTTCAAAACTTGCATTAAATATTTTATATATTATTGCAAATGCAAGTTACAAATGCAATATTTAATGCAAGTTTACTCAGCATTGTATTATAGTGAAAATCATCTTTCTGTTTGCAAATACTGTTTATCATTATAGTTGTAAGCTTTTAAAAAGTTGCATATTATTTGTTTATGCAGACGATAATATTTTGTTTTCTCTTTGCATTGCTAATATTATTTTAAAGTTGCATTAAATAATTTATATATTTATGCAAACGATAATTTTTTTGTTTTTTCTTTGAATTGCTAATAATATTTTAAAGTTGCATTAAATAATTTATATTGTTATACAGACGATATTTTTTTTGTTTTTTCTTTGAATTGCTAATATTCTTTTAAAGTTGCATTAAATAATTTATATATTTATGCAAACGATTTTTTTTGAATTGCTAATAATATTTTAAAGTTGCATTAAATAATTTATATTGTTATACAGACGATATTTTTTTGTTTTTCTTTGAATTGCTAATATTCTTTTAAAGTTGCATTAAATAATTTATATATTTATGCAAACGATAATTTTTTGTTTTTTTCTTTTCATTGCTAATATTCTTTTAAAGTTGGATTAAATAATTTAGATATTTATGCAAAAGATAATTTTCTCTTTTTCGTTCTAATGTTAATTTTTTAAAAGTTGCATGAAATATTTCATATATTTATGCAAACGATAATTTTCTGTTTTTCAATCTAATGTTAATTTTTAAAAGTTGCATTACATATTTCATATATTTATGCAAACGATAATTTTCTGTTTTTCATTTTAATGTTAATTTTTAAAAGTTGCATTAAATATTTCATGTATTTTTGCAGACGATAATTTTTTGTTTTTCATTCCAATGTTATTTTTTTAGAAGTTGCATTAAATATTTTATATATTTATACAAAGTCTCTTCATCATTGTAGTGGTAATTATCTTTCTATTTATGTATTTTGTTTATCATTATAGTTGTAAGCTTTTAAAAAAGGGCAGTAATAACTTCATTTGTTTATGCAAACGATAATTTTCTGTTTTTGCATTGCATTGCTAAAATTAATTTAAGGTTGTATTAAATAATTTATATATTTATGCAAACGAAAATTTTTCATTTTAATGCTAATTATTGCAAAGTTGCATTATATATTTCATATATTTATACAAATTATAATTTTTAATGCGTGCATAATAAATGATTCACTAATACTCTTGCCTCTTAAGATGGGTTTACACTTAATACTAAATGCTCATATCGTTGAATACTAGTTAATTGGAAAATTAATTTATTATTCAATCCAATCGGTTGGAGTTCTATGACATGGGATTTTATTATCTGGTGGGAAGTATTTGGTATCTACCTTTGTAAACGATAGACATTTTTGGTAAATTCTTCAATATAAAAATAAATGAAATAAGAATAAATAGATTAAATAATTTTAAAAATACAAAACATTATTTTCTGAAGTCGAATATCTATCTTCTCTGACTCACTCGTTGAATGGTTTTGCTTCTACAAAAGAAGCAAATGACTATAGAACCGGATAACTCTTCTAGTGGAACCAAACCAAACAAATTCCATATAATTTTTTTTTAATTCCGCAGATGCTAATTATATTTTATATTTAGTTAAAAAGTTTAATATATATTCTCTCTTTTTTAAAAAAAAAATAAAAGTCACACAAAAAAGAATAACAAATTTATTATGGGAAGCAGAGCGAATTAATAAAATCTGCTTAATTTGTAAAGAATATATGTCTCTTTTTATAGACAACAATTTGAAAATCCATTTTTTTAGATATCCTTCGGTGGACCTCGTATGTATGGATATCGAATATGTATGATCAAAGGAGTATGCCATATATGCCACTGACAGCCCAAAGTGGGTGTAAGGGAAGGACATCGGCTAGCATATCTTGCTTACATATTCGAAGCGAAAGGCCTTTTGCATAATTTACAATCGCCATCAAGTGCGCTCGTTACTGAAATGACGCTTTCAGCGGATTTCAGCCTCAGATATTCAGCATGTTATGCATGATAATGTATGATACAAAGGGCCACGAGTTGGTCTTGAAAAGGCCTTACATGGAAAAACAAAAGTCATGCAAAACATAGTGCGTTTTAAGAAATGCGTCGTAAAAGTAAAAGGAGAACCTGTTATCTCTACAGAGTTTGTTTAAGAAAAAAAATTTTAAATGGGTTTGTTTATAAAAGCTGATTCTACTGATACAAATCAATTAGTAATTTTTATTTCAAATATTAATATTGAATATAATGTCGCTGAACAATTTCTTTAGTATTATTAAAAGATGCAACTAAATCAAGAGATGCATACAGAAATAAAATATACGAGTATTTAAACGATTTTGTTGTACATTGTAGACAAATACTGAATGTACATAAAAGAGGTGAACTAGTAAAATTAATAGAAGAACAAATAACTACCTCCTGAAATGTAAATTTAGGACGTTATGTAATATAACTGTATTGTACATGCGAAATATGTAACTACTTTCCTCCAACCAATAGAGTTAATAGAAAAAAAAACCTGTATAACACTTCACCAATTTGCCTTGTCTTTTATCTATATAACATAAAATTTAATAAGTTTAAATAATTGAGATAACAATAATTTTAAAAAAAAAGTTTCATATTTAAGCCATAGAAAAATCCATTTTAACTCCAATTAACTGAAAAATCTAGAAAATTAAAAAAAAAAAGAGTATACAATTAATCCTTTCTGAATGGTCGAGCATCTGCCAGTAGACAGAAGACCTTTACGCTGGCCCACGATAGGGCTGTTGTGCCAATGAAGATTGGTTGGATGGTTGGAGTTTTAAGGCAAAAAGGTAATTATGTCAATGAAGAAAAAGAAGAAAAATGGTCCAACAATAAATTATATGTTTGAGTTTTAAAAGTGAATATTTTTCTTGTAAAATATTAATCGTTTGTTTACAATTAAATTAAAACTTAATCTTTCGTGGGCACATACTTTTAGCATTAAAATCTACAAATATTAAGCATTAGCATTAAAATATACAAAATCTACTTACAAATGTACTCACAAACTGCAATATCTAGCTTATATTTTTCTCTCGGTTATTTTGAGATTGGTTTGGTTTGTCACTCTATGCACACTTTAGGCTAAATAGACCGCGACCTACAGGGTTATTTTGAGAAGAATTGACAACAAAATGTATTTTTGCAAAATATTTTTCTATTGCACTGCTCTTATTGAATATTATGCTTTCACAAACTCATTATTAGGAGACAGAAATAGACTTATATAATACCAGATTACAGCATGATAAAAGGAATCCTTTTACTAAACGACATTTCAAATGTTTTCTTTTGGCATTTCTGTGTTTCATAATATATTTGAGACAGAAAAAACTAAAATAAAATACTTCCAATAGTATTTATGCCTTTTCTATAGGTACTTGTCGTTTTAAAAAATAGTCTGGATATAATTTCATGTGAAGAAGTGATTCTATTGATATTTCAATATCTTTCTTTATTGGAACTTTGGTATTGTGGCTTTTGAAACTCATAACCATGAAATATCCGAGCATAAATCACTTTTGACATCCAACAAATCTGCGTGCAAAAGTATTTCCTTTAAACACGCAAATGCATATCTCCAAAAAGAAAGTTTGACTTCTCTGACTTAATCGTTGAATGGTTTTGCTTCTACAACAGAAGCAATTGACTATCCAACCGAATAACTCTTCAAGTGGATCCAAACCAAACAAATTCCCTATAAAAAATTTTAATTCCACAGATGCTAACTAAATTTTATATTCAATTAAAAAAATTAATTTACCTTCTCGCTTTAAAAAAAATCACACGCAAAAAAGAATCTCCAATTTATTATGGAAGCAAAGCGAATTAATAAAATCTCCAAGGCGATAATCACATCAAAAGAAATAAGCAAGATCACATTATCCCCGCTCGAATTCACAAATTCCACTTTATTTGATGCTGTAAAAGATGTAAAAAAGAATATACCACCTTACAGCATTAAATAAGGAGGAATAATCATTTAATTTACCTCTTTCTTCAAGTGGAACCAAACCAAACAAATTCCATATAAAAATTGTTTCTAAATCCACAAATGCTAAATAAATTTTATATTCAACTAAAAAGTATAATTTATCATATCTTCTCAAACAACAAAATTATAAAAAATCATACACAAAAAAATAATCACCAATTTATTATGGGAAGCAAAGCGAATTAATAAAATCTCCAAGGTGATAATCACATCAAAAGAAATAAACAAGTTCACGTTATTCTCCACTGGAAATCACAAATTCCTCCTTATTTGATGCTGTAAAAGAAGTAAAAAAATTGTACCTCCTCACATTTAATTTACCTCTCTCGTATACGAAGTCTCTGCAGTAATCACCTCCCGTGGTAGTTGCAGGACGGGACGTCTTCGAATTTCTGGGTCGTCTTTCGTTTGGGTTTACCTCATTACGGGTCGAACTCGCAGCCATTAAGTCTGAAATTGCAGACTCCCCGGTCTGAGTTAATGCCTGTTTGTCATGTAATCAGGATGTTGTACTTGTAGGATCTTGTTATGATTTCGTGGAGATCTCTGTTTCAGTCTGGATTGTAAAAAAATAAACACCATTTCTGAATTTTCGCTCCTAATGATTGTTTTTTGTCTTTCATGTAAATTAGGATTTTCAAGTTGAATTTACTGCGAGAATCCACTGGTATTTCTTGAAAACATGTGAGGAAATTATGTCAAGAGACATATTCTTTTATGGAATATTTCTTTCTAAAGTTTTGATTACTTAAAGTAGAATGAAAATTTTATCCAGTTTCTATTTCTGAGGTCAATACAATAAAATTATTTAAAATTCCTAAAAAGAAATTACCATAATAATAATAAATTTTTATTAAACTTTGTTTAATATTTATTTTTTTACTTTATCATTATTTAAGATGTTTTCGATCCTTTAATTGAGTATTTTGATAGTTTTTCATACTTGGTTAAAATACACTTAATTATTGAAGACATTGTTTCATGTGTTTCATTTCAGCTAGTGTATTAGAATTTTTTTTTTTACTTAAACAATATTTAAGGGGCCTGATGGCCGACTGACTAGCGCTCTGGCGCTGGTTGCCACAGGGTTCAAGTCCCGGCTGCGCCATGGATGTTTCTAGTGATTCGGAACGTTAGGTCCCGGTTTAATATGATCGTAAATCATCGGGCATAGGACTAAGAAACCTACCCTGTAAAAAAAATAACACATTCCATCTGCCCTAATGCAGACGGCCTAGGCCCACCATGGGCGGTTGTACCACTGATGATGATAATTAAAGGTGTATTTTGGCTATTTTATTGACAATTTTGACAGAAAAAAAGTTTATCTCCTCTGAATTAATCGTTGAAGATTTCACTGTTACAACATAAGCAATTGACTATCCAACCGAATAACACTTCAAGTGGATGTTAATGCTTTTAACCGAAATCAAATCTATATAAAAAATTGTTTTTAATTCAATATCATCCTAATTAATTTTTATATTCAATTAAAAAATTAATTTTATCTTCTCTCTGCAAACAAAAAAAAAACACTAAAAATCACACATAAAAGAATTCCGAATTTATTATGTGAAGCAAAGCGAATTAATAAAATCATCAAGGCGATAATCCCATCAAAAGAAATAAACAAGATCACAATATCCTCCGCTCGAATTCACAAATTCCTCCTCATTTGATGTTGTAAAAAAAATGTACCTCCTCACATTTAATTTACCACCCTCGTATACGAAGTCTCTGCAGTAATCACCTCTCGTGGAAGTTGCAGGACGGGGACGTCTTCGAATTTCTGGGTCGTCTTTCGTTTGGGTCTACCTCATTACGGGGATGGACTCGCAGTCATTAAGTCTGAAATTGCAGACTCCTAGGTCTGAGTTAATGCCTGTTTGTCATGTAATCAGGACGGTGTGCTGTAGGAACTTGTTATGATTTCGTAGAGATCTTTGTTTCAGTTTGGATTGTAAAAAAATATACACCGTTTCTGAATTTTCGCTCCCCGTTCTCGCTATCTTAATGATTGCTTTTTGTTTTTCATGCAAATTAGGTTCCTCTAGTTGAATTGATAGCGAGAATGCATTATTATTTCTTGTATAGAAATTATGATAAAATATATATTATCTAATGTTATACTTTTTTAACTTTTGATTATTTAAAGTAGATTGAAAATTGTATTCTCTTTCTGTTTCTGTTAGAGGTTAATACCTTGAAATTATTTAACATTCCTAAAAAGAAATTAAAATAATAATAATTAATTTTAATTTAACTTTTTTATTATATATATATTTTTTACTTAAACATTATTTAAGATATTTTCTGTCCTTTTATTGAGTATTTTGACATTTTTTCATGCTTAAGGTGAAATGCACTTAATTATAAGACATTGTGTTTCATTTCAGCCAGTGTTTTATAATTTTTTTACTTAAATAATGTTCAAGGCGCCTGATGTCCGACTGACAGGCGCTTTGTTCTCGTTGCCACAGGGTTCTAGTCCCGGCTGTGCCATGGATGTCTGTAGTGGTTCTGAATCCACTTTAAACCGTAGTTCCCAGTCAAACATGATCGTAAAGCGTTGGGCTTAGTGCTACCAATCCTACCCCGTCAAAAAAGATAACATCTTTAATATGTCGGCAGGCAGATGGCCTTGGCCCAGCATACGGTTGTTGCGCTACTGATGTTAATGATGAAAGAGCATTGAAGATGTTCTCGCTATTTTTTGACTATTTTAACAGAAAAAAAGTTTGTCTCCTGTGAATTAATCGTTGAATGATTTTACTCCTACAACAGAAGCAACTGACTATCCAACCGAATAACTCTTCAAGTGGGGGTAAATACATTTAATCGAAATCAAATTCCATATAATCCTAATTAAATTTTATATTTAATTAAAAAAATTCAATTTATCTTCTTTCTTCAAACAAGATGAATATTAAAAATCACACAAAAATGAATCCCCAATTTATTATGGAAAGCAAAGCGAATTAATAAAATCTCCAAGGCGATAATCACATCAAAAGAAATAAACAAGATCACAATATCCTCTGCTCGAATTCACAAATTCCTCCTTATTTGGTGCTGTAAAAGAGGTAAAAAAAATTGTACCTCCTCACATTTAATTTACCTCTCAAGTATACGAAGTCTCTGCAGTAATCACCTCCCGTGGTAGTTGCAGGACGGGGACGTCTTCGAATTGCTGGGTCGTCTTTCGTTTGGGTTTACCTCATTACGGGTCGAACTCGCAGCCATTAAGTCTGAAATTGCAGACTCCGAGGTCTGAGTTAGTGCATGTTTGTCATGTAATGAGGATGGTGCGTTGTAGGAACTTGTTATGATTTCGCGGAGATCTCTGTTTCAGTTTGGATTGTAAAAAAAATAAACACCATTTCTGAATTTTCGCTCCCCGTTCTCGCTTTCTGAATGATTGCTTTTTGTTTTTCATACAAATTAGGATTTTCTAGTTGAATTGATATGGGAAATACCCTGTATTTCTTGAAAATATGTATGAAAATTATGTCAAAAAACATATTATTTTATGCTATACTTTTTTCCATGTATAAAGTAGATTGAAAATGGCCTCCAGTTTATATTTCCGATGGCAATACAATTAATTTATTGCACGTTCTTTAAAAGAAATTTCACATTCTTTAAAGAAATTTTTATTATATTTTTTCATAATGATTTTTTACTTACAATTTTTTACTTTACAATATTTAAGATGTCTTTGGCCATTTTATTGACTGTTTAAAAAGTTTTTCATGTTTAAAATTAAATGCACTTAACTATTGAAGACAACGTTTCATATATTTCATTTCAGATAGTGTTTTATGGTTTTTTTTTACTTAAACAATATTCAAGATGTGTTTGGGCATTTTATTGACTATTTTGACAGTTTTCCATGTTTAAAGTTAAATGCACTTAACTATTGAAGACAACGTTTCATGTGTTTCATTTCAGTCAGTGTTTTATTATTATTATTTTTTTTACTTAAACAATATTTAAGATGTTTTCCGCTCTTTTAGCTACTATTTTGACAGTTAAATACACGTAATTATCGAAAACAATGAATCATATGTTTCTTATGAATTTCATCAAAATGCACAATTAATATTTTGGAATATAGGATAAATTAAAAGAATGAACGTTTTTGTGGTTCTTTAAGAAAATATAAAAATAATCATGTTCTAAATTATGGTTTGTTTTACATAATGCAATTGATCTTTTTACAAAAAAAAAAAAAAATTTTTAAGTCTGAAATCGAAAAATAATTGGTATAAGTTAAAACCTATTTGTTATTCAATTCCTTCTATTAGCTCACACTCTCCCTATATATATATCTTGTTCAAATTTTCAACGGTTCATAAAATACTTTTTATTGATCCACTCAAGTTCAAATACTTTTTTTTTAACTTGTAGTGAATGACACTTGGTGTTAATACAGTTTTTCCAAATATTAATTCAGTAATTAAATTTAATTAATTAATTTTAGTTTTTTTTAGATTTAAGTTGCATATATCTACCTATAGATGGTGCCAGATAAACTTAAAAAAATGAATGAAAATTATTTATAAAGAACTTTCTGCAATAGTGTGAACAAATTTGGATTTGAATTTATTTTGACTACGAGAATATATAGAAAATCTTTTTTTTCTGAATAGAAGAAGAAAAAGGCTGTTTAGATTTTGGTTTTCTTTATGAGTTTTTTTATTTATCTGGTGCAGATTGTGATTTTTAGTGGAATTGCACATGTTACGCACCCTTTTTTTTAAATTCACAGTTTAATATCTACATACTTGATTGCAAGTGATTTGTTTTTCTGCCTGTCTTTTTAAAAATTTTAAAAAAAGATAAAGCTTAGAATTTTTTTTTTTCTTTTCAATTTATTATTTTTTGATCTGGTGCATAGTGAAAATATATGACAAAAAAAAGTATCAGTAAAAGTATAACAGATATATTTTTTAAATAAATAAATATATGTTTTTCTGTGTTTATTTATTTATGAAGATGGTTGTGCCGTTTATGTTGGTGGTTGTGCCGTCAAGCGGCACAATAATTAAAGTTTATGAAATGAGATTTTTTTTTAAAATTTATGTGATTAAAATGTTCTGTTATGCACACTTAATATAAATTTTTCATTCTACATTACATTATTTAATAAATAATGATTCAGAATAATTTCTGCCTTAAATTCTCAAACGACTATTTTTAATCGTTATCGGATGCATTACACTCACGCCAGATATGTCCACAGATATGTGGTACGCCATGATACGGTATGATACGCCAGATATGTGGTATTTTTCACCACAATTTCTTCCTACTAAAATAACTAAAATCAAAACGGTCTTACTTTCTACAGGTCTGCAAATTTTATAGCAAAAAACATAATATATTAAGCGAAATACTTATTTTAACTACTCTTTTATTTCATTTTTTTCAACGAATATTTCCCTTATATTAATAAAATAAAATAATTCTAAATTATTTGAAGTTTGTATTTTACCTATTTATAAAAGAAACGATAACTTATTTTTCAAAACAAAAGATACAAAAATTATATATAAATAAACAAAGCAGCAATATTTAATTCTAGATTGAGCGAATCAACTCATTTTCTTTTTGTCTCAATTAATTTAACGTAAAAAAGGAATGAAAGCCCAGATAATGACGGAGAGAAATATGTTAACATCTTTACAAAAGCGACAGCAATTGCTAAAAGGCATAAGAACAATACTGATACATTGTTTACTGGCATATATATAAAGATATACATAAAAACAGTGTACTTTATAATGAGAATTTTTAATTAATTGATATTACTCTATTAAGGAAAAGAAAATGCCCTTGCAGCCATTAACTCTGTAAAATAAAGGTTGATAAATTAATGTATTATTGTCAAGCAATTAGTGCACTGGTATTTATTTATTCGTATAATGATTTTGATGACGATGTAGATTTTTTCATTGATTATTAGAAAAGCTCTTTATTTTGATAGCTTTTTTGGAAAATGCATGCAATAATATTACGGACACATTATTTTTGCTACCATAATTATTGCTTTTGTCTCTGATGCAAATTTTTAAAAGTGGCTATTTTTTTTGATGAATATGACTCGAGAATATTCTAAGTATGTATAAAATTCGTTTTTTAAAAAACTTTATTGCAAAGAAGACAGAGGGAACATGAATAAATATTCCATTAAAAACCTATCTAAAGTTGCTGTTAAGTCCTTAGTTAAGTTAAGTCAAGTTCTCTCTGTTAAGTTCTTCATACGGAAAATAAAAATCCTATATAAATTATATAGATTAGAGTATAGAGTATATACATTACAGTGAATGGGATTAACTATGCATAATCATCGGATTTATCACATTTACCATAAAATTAAATACATAAATAAAGCAATAATATTTAATTCTAGATTCAGATAATCAATTCAATTTCCTTTCATCTCAAATAATTTAAATCCTATCAAATCTGTTCTTTTTCATTATATATATATATATATTTATACCGATAAGCGAGCGTCTGGCGCTCGGCGCCACAGGTTTCGGATTCGATTCTCAGTAGTACCATGGATGTTTGTAGTGTTTTAAAATCCATTTGAAACCGTTGGTCCACTGTCTAATATGACTGTAGAGCAATGGGCGTAACTATGGGGGGACAATCCTACTTCGTAAAAAGAACACATCTCCTGTCACGAAATCGGCTAATAGTGGTGGTGGCCGATGGTGGTCCAAGGCAGACGGCCTTGGCCCATCATGGGGCTGTTGCGCCAATGAAGAAAAAGGAGATTCATGTATGTATGTATATATATACTATTACTGATTAGATTAGCAGCAGGTTAATAGATATCGCAGTAGTTTTTCGACATAAAGAAACCAGGTTCGAAACCTAGCTTGCGAAATTGAATCAAAAGTTATAGTGTCTATACTGGAGATGTGTAACATAAATCTATAGGCGTGATAGTTTTCTGTTGATTTCAGAGAGGATGGGAGGAAGGTGAAAACATCCTTATATGGTGTTTGGGGAGGGTCATTCAAAATTGGAGTTATTAAACATGGCGCGATGTATAACAGCCTTAATGTTTCACCCTGGAATATAAAACTTGCTACACATTTGCTGAATGAGTGCAGATTTCGATTAGTGTCAAAATGCCTACTAATCGAAAAGAAACAAAAACTATTTTTAATTAACTAATAGCATTATTAAGAATTACATGTAATTTGAACATGCTATTTTATTTTAAATTACAATTAGTTAACGAAATATTGCTTCATTTTAATTGTCATTTCTTGTCACAAAAATATATAAATATGAGTTTATAACATTGTAATATTTTTAGCCGAAATCCACAATACTAACAGTATTCCCAATTCGATTTGCTATGGGATGCACTAATGTATATTGAAATTGATTCTAAGGAGGTACTAAGGATATATAGCATAGCTTCAATGACCAGTATTGGAGTGCCAAAGAGGTTATAGAAATGGATGCACATGCCTTGCTGAAGCGGTTAAATGCTCCTTATTGCACTACAGGGTTTCAGCATGCTAAGGCGTATCTGCTATTTCAAGTGATTTATACCACAGTGGCAGATAGACTCATATCACTAATAGTTAAGGAACTATTAGTAGTAGAAATGACCTTAATGCGGATATATATCTATATATATAGGCACTAAATGTGTAGTAATCCTTGTAGCAGATGAATATCAATTTAAATAGCTACTACTGTAATAATGAGAATCAAATAAATATTGTATCCGGGTATAATAGTGAACTACGACTGCTTTGAAAATAAGAAAAATAATTGTATTAAAGTTGAATTTATTAGGAATATCATAAGATGGAAAATGAAAAAAGTTTCATATCGTATTGGTAATACAATATGTAAAATAAGACCAACCAACCATACCAACTAGAATGATCATTATGTCTGCTTAATCAGTGCAAATTTAACAATCCGAAACAAGAATTAAAATATATATTATTCCTGGAGTGGAAGGAAGGTTAATGCTAGTCAATTTTCCGAAATTGCCTGGAAAGAGTTTACATAGAAATGCATGCAATAAATATCGGCCCTGTTGGCTCTTTCATAAAACCAAACATCCATCCATCTGTCTATCCATTCCGGGCAATGCAAAATGTACATTTAAAAAATATTAACTATAATGATCATCATGCCTGCTAAAGTAATGGAAATTGAACAATCCGAATCAATAATTAAACCATCATTTTCCCCCGAATATTAATGCTGATAAAATTTTCTTAAATTGCCTGAAAAGATTTTACTTAAAAATACATGGAATAAATCTCGGCAATCTGGCTGTTTTATAAAACCCAAATGTCCATTCAGAAAATAACCCTTTATGTCATTCCGTTAGATATCTAATTCATTTCTTAATTGACGAATAGAAAAAAAATGCAATCTAGGAAGCAGACCATCTAAAATACCAATATAAAAATCAATCTGTTGTCAATTAAGGAACGCATATAGATCGTACAGGTATCTTATGCTATATAGATTGCACAAGTATTTTACGCAATATAGATCACACAGGTATCTTACGCTATATAGATTACACAGCTTATTTTTTTATGAACATAGAGATCAATGATATAATAATTTGAAATAAAAAAACTATTATTCGAATATGTAATAATTTTTAGCTAACATTTATAATGGTTAGAAAAACACCACATCTTCGACATATGGTTGCAGGTCAATTTGCAGTTTTTCTGATTTTTTTTTTTAAATGGAAATGGAATTTTTAAATGAAAAGTTTCCCTTAAACCATCAGTAAACATTCTGTAAGAAACTTAAATTTCATTTTGAAATAATAGAACAATAATCTTTTTGAATTATATTTCTCCATATGGATTCCAGTAGTATAGATGGGTTTTTTTCAATTTTCTTTATTTTCTAATACAAATATGAACCCATTAACCGTAAGAAATCCACCGAAATACAAATATATACTGTAAATATTAAAATTATTTGTTCTGCCACTGTATCTTCGCCCTATTATTCTCAGGCATATGTGTGTTTTCATAATTATTTATTCAAACACAAATGTGGACTAATAACCGTAAGAAATACAATTAAATCCAATGTGTAAAAGGTTTAATTGTCATCTATTTGTAGAAACCACATACTAGAATATTAAAAGAAAATATCTAACATTATGTTCAAATATATTCTAAAATGCATTTGCACAAACAAAGAAAGTAAACAATTCCTCTAATGTAAAATTGTTTACAAATTAAATCTAGTTTTATTTCATTGGTTAATAAAGCATTTTAATACTTTTTAATTAGTTAATTAAAATAGCACGAATTGTTTATTGCAATAAATTGTTTTCTTTTATGATTTATTTTGGCTGCAAATTTTATTAAATATATCCCAATCGCCACATAATTTTTTTACTTGGTGAATCAACATGTCATTTCATGAACAAACACTATACGTACTTCACATAGAAGTAATTTAAATTAATAATCCTTCAATAAATTCTGTAAGCAAAATATTTATAAACTAATATAAATATAGGTGTTTACAGTATAAATATTTAAGGTAGTATATTCAAATAAATAAGTAAAAATTAGGGAACCTAATTTAATTAATGTAAAAATTACTTTAATATAATAGAAAGGACTCCAAAATTCATATTTATGAAAGATTATGGCTGTAAATATTTTTCATCGTGTTAATACCAGTTTTACCAATTATTCATTTATTTAATTATTTATTTAAAAATTAGGATTTTAATAATTATATTTTAAAAAGTTTGATGCGTATAAAATTAAAAATAAGTTATTTATAACTTGTTAAAAATAAATATGAACATAAATTATGAATAAGAACATAATGCAATATCGTTCCATTAAAGATATTTAAACGAAAAGTATATGACATCATTTCTAATTTTAAAAATTTATTTTAATATGTTTTTAAATGCAAAATATATATAAATTTTAAAAGTTCGTTCTTATTAATTTTCGGTAGGTTGCATATAGTTGATAATTAATATGAAATGAGTTTTCAAAGTAACTGGATTAATTAAAATTATTACTTTTAGTTAATGTGTCTAAAATGAATTTTCATAGAAATGTTCTTTGAAGTTTCCGTTAGTTATGTTTATTAATTGAATAGAAATTAAATTAAATATAGATGAACACAATCTTGATAATAGTAAATTTTTGGTATCCATTTATTTTTTATTAATTTATTTATTATTATGTTTTTTATTTCTGAATTCAATATTCACATAGTCGTTTATGTAAGTTTTGCTTAAATTAAATTTTTAAGAAATTTTATAATAATAATGATATAAAAATCTTACATGGTCATTCAAAATTTGTAATTCAGTTTATCTTAATTAGATGCTACATTTAGACAAAAAAACCTATTCTATACAAAATAGTTAAAAATACATCATCAAGGAATGTTTGCTTTTTATAAAAAAAATATCTGAAACCATTTAACAATTTTAACGATGTTATAATTAAATGGAAATTATATTTTAATAATATATATAAATTTGAAGCTTTAAAAAATATTATATATAATATTAAAGAAATATATTAAAAACACAATTTAACTTTTTGAGTTCAAAACCTGTAATGTAAAAATGTAAAATGCAATGTAAATGTAAAAATGTAATGATAAAAAACTGTAAAATGTAATGTAAAAAAATGTAATGTATGAGTTCAAAAATGTAGTTCGGTATTCGGCACGTTACGTAAACCTTTCTGTTGTTCTTTCTAATTAATCTGAAACTATTCCTATCAAAGTAAGAAAAATAATAAGGTAATATTAAGGCAAGGGTAATAAGGTAAGATTTCTGAAGTAATATTTGTAAGGAAAAATTTTATTTAGAAAAATTAATGGAAAGATTTAGTTTTTAGGGAAGAAAATTAACTTTAATTAAAACCAATTGAGAAAAAAATCACAAATATATATATAAATTAATCATTTATATATATATATGTTTATGCATTTGCATGTATATATGCTATGAGAAATTCTCTTAACAAATTAATTAACATTAACATTAATTAAAATCAATTGAGATAAAAAATTGCAAATGTATATAAATTATTCATTTATAAATATATGTATATGCATTTATATGGATATGTATTAATATGTATGTATGTTACGACAAAAAATCTCACTAAAATAATCACCATTGACATTAATTAAAAAAATTGAGGTAAAATTACAAACATATATAAATTATTCATTTATGTATATGTATTTATATGTATTTGTACGTATATACGTTATCAAAAACACTCTTACTAAATTAATTAACATTTATTAAAAACAATTAGGAAGAAATCCCAAACATCTATATATTATTCACTTATGTATATGTGTGTTAATGTATATGTATTTGTATATAGATATATATGTATTTTTTTAAATGTATGTGCATTTATATGTATATGTATATGTATTATGTATATTTTTTGTTATGAGAAACACTCTTACTAAAATATCCTACCTGAAAATATTAAAAATAAGTCAAAGCCAAACTGTAGAAAAATCTTTAGTAAAAAAAAATAACAAAAACGAAATTTATTTAAGTTCCGTTAAAAAAAATCTCATAATTCTATAATAGCACTAATAAAACACCTTTTTCTTCATTAATCATAATCCATTTATTCACATATAATCCATTTATTCACATTATTAAATTCCCATATTCAATCTGACAACTGGCACAAAACACATTCACTCGCCAAACGTACTTCATCTTCTGAATGAACTGAAATCAGTAAATGAATTCCAGGTTCGTTTAAATGATGGTCGCATGCAAAACTACTTGTAGAAATAAATTATGCAAATTTGAGCGGCCATACGCAATTGTTTTCTGGGGGCATTCATAAATATTCCCTATTCGTACAAAACGTCGTTTGTTGTAGGGCATTATTCGCGAAGTTCAAACGCAGATAGGGTAGTCCAGTTGAACGAAATAAATAGTGCCTTCTGATTGGCTGGCAGCTTTCATTCAGATTTACGATCATTTGACGTCAAGTGAAAGGTATTCATTAAATAGGCTGCGTCATCACATTCTGCGACTGGAATAGATATTCATTTTGAAACTGCGACAGAATTGTGTGATATCTATGCATATTGCCTTTTGGATGGAAAGATAAATTACATAAAATATATAATATATACGGATCTTAAATTGCCATATAGCTATTAATAATAAATTTTATTAACGGAAGATTATTTATTTATGAGACCAAATATCATCAAATATATGAATAATTTAAAATGGTTTTAAGGATTTTGTAATTCAATGATTGCAAAAAACAGAATATTATTTAACGTTTTCAGTGAAGTGGATTTCCATTTGCGTATCCAATATAATAAAACAAGTAAAATTTTATTGGTCTATGAGGAACTGCATCTTTTTATTCAACAATTTTCAATGATTCTTCAAGATTGGATCGGTTTGGTTTGTCGCTCTACTGTCGTTTTTTGCAAACTTTGTGTTAATAAGACCGGCACCTGCTGTTTAACGTGGATTCCGAACCACTCCCCCATTAGGATTCGAACCTGAAGATTATGGCGCTAGAGGCTAAAGCCTTAGCCACTTGGCCGTCAGACCGCTATTTTAAGTTATGAAAAGCACTCTTACTATGCAATTTAAAAAAAAAAAATAATCTCTAAAAAATATTTAAAAATAAGTCAAACTGCAAAATATCTTTGGTAAAAAAAAATTATGAAATTTATTTAAATTCCCGTTAAAAACACCTTAAAACTGAAAATACATTAATAAAATTTCTTCTTAATTAATCATAACCCATTTATTCACATTATTTAATTCCCATATAGAATCTGACAACTGGCACAAAACACATTCACTCGCCGAACCTACTTCATCTTCTGAATGAACTGAAATCAGTAAATGAATTTCAGGTTCGTTTGAATGCTGGTCGGATGCAAATCTGTTTATAGGAGTAAATTATGCAAATTTAGCAGCCGTACGCAATTGTTCGCTGTGGGCATTCATATATATTCCCTTTTCGTACAACACGACGTTTGTTGTAGGGCATTATTCGCGAAGTTCAAATGCAGATATGGGAGTCCGGTGGAACGAAATAAATGGTGCCTTCTGATTGGTTGGAAGCTTTCATTCACATTTACGATCATTTGACATCATGTGAAAGGAATTCATTAAATGGACTGCGTCATCACATTTTGAGACTAGAATAGACATTCATTTTGAAACTGGGACAGAATTGTGTGATGTCAGTATACATATTACCTTTTGGGTGAAAAGATAAATTATTATTTAACAGAACATACTTGGATTTACAAGTGTGTTGCTGATATTAATATTAAAATTAACTAACGAAATATTTTTTTATTTATGAGTTAAAATGACATAGGTAAAGGAATCATTTATAAGGATTTCAAAGATGTAGTAATTCGCTGATAGCGAAAAGTGCCTATAATTCCAATTTTTCAAGGGAAGTGGATCTACATTTGAGTATCCAATATAATAAAACATGTACAATTTTAATTGTCGATGCGGAACTGCATCATTTCATCCAACAATTTTCAATGATTCCTTAAGATTGGTTCGGTTTGGTTTGTCGCTCTACTGTCATTTTTTGCTGGCACCTACAGTTTAATGTGGATTACGAACCAATAACAAACATCCGCACCACCGTCAGGATTCGAACCTGAAGCCTGTGGTACCAAAGGCTAAAGCTCTAGCCATTTGGACATCAGCCCGCTATTTTATGTTATGGGAAACACTCTTACTAAGCAATTTTTTAAAAAAATATTTTCTAAGTAAAAAATAAGCCTAACTGCACAAAAACTTTAGTAAAAAAAACCTCAAGAAATTCATTTAAATTCCCTATAAAAAACACCTTAAAACTAAAATTACACTACTAAAACATTTTCTTAATCAAAATATATCTATTCACATATCATCCATTTAATCCCATTATTAAATGTCCATATTAAATCTGACAACTGGCACAAAACACATTCACTCGTCAACTGTACTTCATCTTCTGAATGAACTGAAATCATTAAATGAATTTCAGGTTCGTTTAAATGATGGTCGGATGCAAATCTGCTTATAAGGAATAAATTATGCAAATTTAACAGCCATATGCGTTGTTCTTTGTTCGCATTCATAAATATTCGCTTTTCGTACAACACGACGCTTGTTGTAGGGCATTATTCGCGAAGTTCAAACGCAGATATGGAAGTCCAGTTGTACGAAATAAATGGTGCCTTCTGATTGGCTGGAAGCTTTCATTCAGATTTACCATCAATTGACGTCTAGTGAAAGGTATTCATTAAAGGGACTGCGTCATCACATATTGCGGCCAGAATAGACATTCATTTTGAAACTGCGACCCAATTGTGTGGTGTATATGCATATTCCCTTTTGGGTAAAACGATAAATTATTATTTAACATAACATGTATGGATTTATAGGCTTGATGCTGATGTTAATAATAAATTTAACTAACGAAAAAATTTTTATTTATGAGGTCAAAAGACATAGTTAAAGGTATTATTTATAATGGTTTAAGATGTAGTAATACATTTATAGCAATAAAGAGTATATAATTCAATTTTTTCAAGGGAAGTGGATCTACATTTGCGTATCCAATATAGTAAAAGAAGTATAATTTTATTAGTAGACGCGGAACTGCATCATTTTATGCAACAATTTTCATTGATTCTTCAAGATTGCTTCGGTTTGGTTTGTCGCTGTACAGTAATTTTTTGCAGACTTTGTTTTAATAAGACCGTCACCTACAGTTTAACGTGGATTTAAAATCACTAACAAACATCCACTCCACTCTTACGATTCAAACCTGTAGCTTGTATTACCAAAGGCCAGAGAGCAAGCCATTTTGTCATCAGACCACTATTTTATGGTATGGTATGTGAAAGGCTTTCATTAAATGGAACCTGAAGCCTGTGAAAAAAAGGCTTCAGGTTTCATTAATGAAAGCCTACCAAAAGCCAAAGCTCTAGCCATTTGGGGCATCAGGCCGCTATTTTATGTTATGAGAAACACTATTACAAAGCATTTTTTTTAAATTCTCCAAAATATATTAAAGATTAATTTAAAGTCAAACTGTAAAAAAAAAATGAAATTCATTTAAATTCCCGTTAAAAATACCCTAAAACTAATATTACACTAATAAAACCTTTTCTTAATCAAAACATAATCAATTTATTCCCATTATTAAATTATTATATTCAATCTGACAACTAGCACAAAACATATTCACGCCAAACGTTCTTCATCTTCTGAATAAACTGAAATCAGTAAATGAATTCCAGTTTCGTTTAAATGCTGCTCTAATGCAGATCTGCTTATAGGAATAAATTATGCAAATTTAGCAGCCATACGCAAATGTTCGCTGGGGGCATTCATAAATATTCCCTTTTCGTACAACAGTACATTTGTTGTAGGGCATTATTCGCGAAGTTCAAACGCAGATATGGGAGTCCAGTTGAACGAAATAAACGGTGCCTTCTGATTGGCTGGCAGCTTTCATTCAGATGTACGATTATTTGACGTCCAGCGAAAGATATTCATTAAATGTACTGCGCCATCACATTTTGCGACTAGAATAGACATTCATTTTGAAACTGTGATCAAATTGTGTGATATCTATGCATATTCCTTTTGGGCAAAAAAATAAATTACGTAAAATATGCAATATGTAGGGATTTTAAGTTGCAATACAGATGTTAATAAGAAATTTTAGTAGCGAAAGAATATTTATTTATTTGTTCAAATTGAACCCAGGTAAAGGAATCATTTATAATGGTTTTAAAGATTTAGTAATTCACTGATAGCATAAAGGAGCAAGTAATTCAATGTTTTCAGTGTAGTGGATCTCCATTTGCGTATCTATTTGATAAAACAAGTAAAATATTCAATAGTCAACGCGGAACTGCATCATTTTATCCAACAATTTTCAATGATTCTTCAAGATAGGTTCGGTTCTGTTTGTCGCTCTACTGACATTATTTGCAGACTTTCTGGTAATAATACAGCACCTACTGTTCAACGTGGATGCCGAACTAATAACAAACATCCTTGCCATCGCCACGATTCGAACCTGAAGCCTGTGGTACCAAAGGCCACAGCGCCAGCCATTTGAACATTCAGCCCCTTTTTTATGTTATGAGAAATACTCTTACAAATTAATTTTTAAAAAAAAATATTCTCTAATAAAATATTTAAAAAAAAGGAAAAACATAAAATTTCTGTTAAAAAGCGCCTTAAAACTGAAATTATACTAATTAAAACCTCTTCTTAAGAAAATCATAATCCATCTGTTGGCATTATTAAATTCCCATATTCAATCTGACAACTGCCACAAAACAAATTCACAGGCCAAAACGTACTTTATCTTCTGAATGAACTGAAATCAGTAAATGTATTTGAGGTTTGTTTAAATGATGGTCGGATGCAGATGTGCTTATAGGAATAAATTATGCAAATTTTAGCAGCCATACGCAATTGTTCGCTGGGGGCATTCATAAATATTCCCTTTTCGTACAACACGACGTGTGTTGTAGGGCATTATTCGTGAAGTTCAAACGACGCAGATGTGGGAGTCTAGTTGTACATAATAAATGGTGCCTTCTGATTGGTTGCAAGCTTTCATTCAGATTTACCATCATTTGACGTCAAGTAAAAGGTATTCATTAAATGGACTGCGTCATCACGTTTTGAGACTGGAATAGACATTCGTTTTGAATCTGCGACTCATTTGTGTGATGTCTAAGCATAGTCCCTTGTGGGTGAAAACATAAATTATAATAAAGCAATATATATTTAGATATTTAAGTTCTAATATAGCTATTAATAATAAAATGTATTAACGTACGAATATTTGTGAGGTCAAATAGAACCCAGGTAAATGAATCATATATAATGGTTTTAAGGATGTAGTAATTCCCTGATAACAAAATTGAGCATATAATTCAACTTCTTGCAGGGAAGTAGACCAACATTTGTGTATCCAATATAATAAAGCAAGTAAAATTTTATTAGTCGACGTGGAACTGCATCATTTTCTCCAACAATTTTCAATGATTCGTCAAATTTGGTTCGGTTTGGTTTGTTACTGTACTGTCACTTTTTGCAGACTTTGTGTTAATAAGATCGGCACGTACAGTTTAAAATGGATTCCGAACCACTAACAAACATCCACTCCACCGTTAGGATTCGAACCTTAAGCATGTGGTACCAACGGGCAAAACTCTAGCCATTTCTGCATCAGGCCGCTATTTTATGTTATGAGAAACACTCTTACCAAGCATTTTTTTAAACAAAATTATTCTCAAAGAAAATATTTAAAAATAAGTCAAAGCCAAACTGCACAAAAATTTTTAGTAAAAAAAAAAACATGGATTTATTTTAATTCCCGTTAAAAAACATCTTACATTTTAAAGAGCACTAATAACACCTTTCCTTAATCAAATCATAATTTTCTTATTCCCATTATTAAATTCCCATATTCAATCTGACAACTAGCAGAAAACACATTCACTGGCGAAAATGAACTTCATCTTCTGAATGAACGGAAATCAGTAAATGAATTTCAGGTTCGTTTAAATGATGGCTGCATGCAAACCTGCTTATAGGAATAAGTTATGCAAATTTTAGCAGCCCTACGCAATTGTTTACTCAGGGGCATTCATAAATATTCCCTTTTCGTAGAACATGACGTTTGTTGTTGGGCATTATTCGGGAAGTCCAAACGTAGATATGGGAGTCCAGTTGTACGAAATAAATGGTGCCTTCTGATTGGTTGGAAGCTTTCATTCAGATTTACCATCATTTGACGTCAAGTGAAAGGGTTTTCATTAAATGGACTGCGTCATCACATTTTGCGACTAGAATAGACATTCATTTTGAAACTGCGACAGAATTGTGGGATGTCTGTACATATTAAATTTTGGGTGAAAAGATAAATTATAATAAAGCATTATATATTTAGATATTTAAGTTGTGATATAGCTATTAATAATAAATTTTCTTAACGAAAGATTATTTATCTATGAGGTCAAAAGAAATAATTTATAATGGGTTTTTGGATGTAGTAATTCAATGATTAAAAAAAAGTATATTATGCAACTTCTTCAAGGAAGTGGATCTACATTTGCATATCCAATATAATAAAACAAGTATAATTTAACTAATCGATGCGGAAATGCTTCATTTTATTGAATAATTTTCAACGATTCTTCAAGAAGTTTTGTAATATGAAAACACAAAAAATCATCATGATCAGTGGCGCAACATCCGCATGTCGGGATAAGGCCGTCTGTAGACTTATAGACGTTTCTTTTTATGGGGGTAGGGTAGTCAACCTTAAGCTCAACACTGCAACAACTACGGTCATATTATTCCGGGACCTATTGTTTAAAGTACCTTCCGGGAGGACATTTTTAGGGAAACTACCCGACATTTGCTTATCGTATGGAAAGCTCCCACCAGGTAATCCGTATCATGAGGCAAGAGACTGACCATCATAAATGTCATAGATGCTCCTCGTTATTTTGAAACAGTGTCTGCAACAAAACCGCCAGATGATGGAACCGCAGCCCTAATACTCACCAGCGACATGCATTTGTCACTGAGCCACAAGTCGGGCAGAATGACTTGTTATCGAGTCGATACACATAGATAGAAATTCTAGTTTAAATAGAATAATAGAAATAGAAATTTAGAAATCTAAATAGAAATTTATTCGGCATTTCTTTAAAAAAAAAAAATCCAGTTAACGAAGATATTTGCAAAACTTAATAATAATCGTAAAATAAAATATTTTAATCACATACTCAATAAAAAAATACACCACATCGGTTAAAATTCAACAACGGATTTATTGATCCTAATTGCAACCTCATCTCACCCAGCCAAACCACAAAACATCAACATAAACCTAAAAGGTCAGCAACACATTTGTTAATGCTTAATTACCATATCGACTAACCCTAGCCAAAACATCAGAGATGAATAAAAATCCATTCTCAAAACAGAATTGCTGCATCAGCACGCCTTCGTGTTCAAAGGTTAATCCGACTTCTCTCCTTGAAATCCGAATGCAAACTAAACTTCCTTGTTGTTTTTGCTGTTCTCAACATTTCTTATGTCGTCCTGGTGGAAAAATCTAAGCCAAACGCCTCGTAGTCAAAAGTTCATGTTCTCCAGCACCCAAATCGTATACATTTTATTATTGTTTATTTAATGTATAGTAATCTTTACTTGTTAGCTTATGATATTTTTGATCAATTATGGCCTGAGCTGATACGAAATCACTCATGTTTATATAAGGAATGGGAACGATATATCCACTGACTAGATCGGGGGTCTCCAAACTTTCCAGCCTTAGGGCCATACTGAAGTACCAAGGGCCAAAACCGTTTTAATTTTTCTGACATTATCTATAATTTCTAGACGTGATTCATTTCAATTATTTGTTAGTTGTTCTGCTTAAGTTAAATATTCTGCGTATTATGCTTGTCATTAAACTTTACCTAGCAAGTAAATAAAAACCGAGTTATTATCATTGTGTTTTTTTATCCAACTTATTTCAAAGCAATAAGCTATTCGCTGTCGCGGGCCGGATTGAGGACACCGGCGGGCCGTAGTTTGGAGACTCCTGGACTAGATCATTGATTTCCAAACTTTTCAGGCTTAGGGCCATACTGTTTACTCCAGTAAGTATCAAGGGCCAAAACCGTTTTAATTTTTCTGCCATTATCTATAATTTCTAGACTATTCCGTTCCTGGAAGATTTTCGGGATAAAAATCATATGTTTGATTCAGGATATATGCATTCCAAACATCGATATACATAAATATGCGATACTCTTTACCCCAACATAACTACCGAGAGTAACCGCGGGATGTTCACTAGTTTACAATGGTAGTGGGATTCATTTCAATTATTTGTTGGTTGTTATACTTAAGTTACATTTTCTGCGTATTATGTCATTAAGCTTTACCTAGCAAGTCAATAAAACCGAGTTATTATCATTCTGTGTTTTTTTATCCAACTTATTACAGCAACAATAAACTATTCGCTATCGCGGGCCGGATTGATGACATTGGCGGGCCGTAGTTCGGAGACCTCTGGACTAGATAGTCCCTCCATTGAGCTCATGGAATATGTTGAAGGGTCAAAATTCTCTATAGGCCCTCCATATATTGGGTAATAGAGTGGCTAACATAATAACAATAAATCTAACCTAATAATAATATCATAATCCTAATAACTGCACTATTTTAAAACTGAATTTTGAATAAAATTGAGTTGCAAAATAGTAGCATAGTGGATAACAGGCTATCCATGGTGCACATTTATTAACGTATAATCTATTCCATATGTGCCAAATAACTTCTTCCATATGTGCCAATGTTTATGTTAAAAAATGAAAGTGTTTGGAACTGCAATAAAACAACTATTATGTTTGAGGACTTGAAAAACAAGTTAACCAAATCACCCTGGATTGTCCTTGTAGAGAGTGCACTTGCCCAAGACTTGCTCACACTGCCTTATCTTGGATAAGGAGTGGCCACATAAGGAGTTTAACCTTCAACGGAAATGGGAAGACATATGCCTATTGCCATTGCTCACCCATCGTCTCTCATATTATCGATTGTATTGGTACCTCTGTGGGGCAGCTATTGAATAGTGGGCAGATTGCTTTTGATTTATTAATGCGACATGGTCTTTTAAGCCTGGGGCCTAAACCAGGTGGATAACCAACAAAAAACAAAATATGTTTTATATTTTCTTTTTATTGTAGTGTATTTGATTTGTTTAAACCATTTAGGGGTTTAATATAACTAAATAATGAAAATAACTCAAATCCATTAACATTTAAGATAATTTAAATTTAAAAAAATAAGGAATCAAATTTATTGTTCAGTAAAAAAAAAAATCAGCTCGTTACTACATCAAAATAATCATTAAAATCAAAATCATTACATTAAAATAAAATTATTTTTTTTAATATTTCAAATTTGATTTAAAATTTATTCTGCATAGAAATGCAATGCATAGTCATGTCAAACGAAATCTAATAAAATTCTATTTAAAAAATATTCTGAAAAATTATTTCTATTCAATATTCGTTACAATCGCATGTATTAAAAAGATCTATAACGATACGATGACTTCGAGACATCGAAAATTAGAAAAAATTAGAAAATCATTAGAATTTCAAAATGCTTTTAGAAAATGATAAATACGCGAAACGAAAAATTCTTAAATCGCTTAAAAAGAAACGATCGATTATTTGAGACGACACAATTCTATTTCTTCACCTGGAAGTTTAATTCTTTAGAAAGTGACACAATTTCTTCCTTTTAGAACGATCGAACAAATAATTGCCTCTTATTTGTGTGAGTGTTTTGCCCCTAAATGCGAAGCGATTTTGCGAGAGAAGAAAATCCATCATAATTAAAACTCACTCTCGAAACAATTGGATTTCGAGGCAACTTCGACGTCGCCCCGCGGCCTATAATACTTTCCGAGACGTCAGTGATAAGATTTGAATTTGCCTTCAAGGTGTCGACATAATATGTGCGATGTATCGCGAATCGATCGCTGTTTGTTTCAAGAAACATTTCACGCTGGAATTTGAAGGAATCTTTAAATTTAGGAAGGTTTATGAAGCTAATGAGTTCATTATTACATATTTGTATAATTTAATAAGTTTAAAATTGCTAGTGACAACTAAGCTTGGAATCCTCTCTTGGATTGTGCTTTTATTTTCACATTGGAAATACCACATAACCGAACGAGAAATTTGTAAAGCGGAATGTTATCCTATTGGCCTCGTAGGATGATTAGTTTTCAACAATTTTGTCCGATGTTACAATTAAAAAATGTGCGAACAATTTTACAGAAAGTTACCGTAAGAAACTCTGGGTATCGCTGAAATTATTACACGACTGGTTTAGTGGAGAATTTATTTTTAGAGTCTTTAAATTTTAATTTAAAAAAAGCTATATTTAATGGTTTGTGTGTCCCTCTACTGTCATCTTGTGCACACAAGGGCTACACAGACTGGGACCTGCACTTCAACTACACTACTTTCACTTCGACCTACACATTCATTCCTACCAATACCTATGTGATACCAAACGCCAGAGCGTTAGCCAATTGGCTATTAGGCCGCTGTAAGGGTTTCGGAGTCCATTTTAAACCGTTGGTCTCGGTCTAATATGACTATAAGGCCTTGGGCGTTGTACCGATAACACTACTCCGTAAAAAGAAATCATCCACTGTAGGCAGACGGTGTTGAACAGCCATGGGGATGTTGCGACAATAAAGATGAAGAAGAATTTGATTTAAAAATAATTCTACAATACGAATAATTGCGAATAGAACTTAATTAAAAAGCCCTTTAAAAATATTCTACAAAATACTTTCTATTCAGTATTGGTTACAATCGCGTGTAATAAAAAATCTATAACGAGACGATGAGTCGAAACGAACTAGGAACTGCAAAATGCTTTTCAAAAAAAGATAGATACCCGAAACGAAAGATTCTTAAATCGCTTAAAAAGAAGCGATCGATTATTTCGGAAGGACACAATTCCATTTCTTCACCTGGAAGTAGAATTCTTCAGAAAGTAACACAATTTCTTCGTTTTAGAACTTAACAACTTAGTTCTGTTCGAACAAATAATCACCTCGTATTTGTGTGATTGTTTGCTCCCAATTCCGAAGCGATTTTGCGAGAGAAAAAATCCATAATAATTAAAACTCACTCTCGAAACAATTGGATTGCGAGTCAACTTCGACGTCTTGCCCCGCGGCCTACAATACTTTCGAGACGCCAGTGATAAGATTTGAATTTGCCTTGAAGGCGTCGACATAATACGTGCGATGTATCGCGGATCGATTCGCCCTTTGTTTCAAGATGCAGTTCATTGTTAGAATTTTGAAGGAATGTTTGAATTTTGGAAGGTTTATGATGCTAATGAGTTCATTAATGCATATTTGTGCACTTTAATTAAGTTTTCTTGTTGTTTCTTATCCAACTCGGTAGACAACAACATTTAGACCAAGTTGAAGAACCCTTAAATAAGTTTCGAAATTGTTAATGGTAACCAATGAGCTGGAATTCTCTCTTGGGTTGTGCTTTTATGTGACCCAGCATGTTATCCAGTGCTCGTGAGGAAGATTAATTTTCAACAATTTTGTCCGATGTTTCAATTAAAAAATGTGAGAACAAAATTGCACCCAGTTCCCGTTTTGAAATGCGAGGACTGACTCTAAAGTAACGAATAACCTTAAATTTTAATTAAAATAAAAATCTACAATTAAGGATTTTATTTATGGAAGCCAGTTGTACAACTTCAACCAAGTTACAACGGAAAACATTTACTATAGATTTCCACTTTACTATAGGTTTACTACTTTTACTGGTGGCCCGAGTCGTGGCTCAGTGGCAACGTGCACACCAGTTGAGTATTAGAGCTACTACTATTACTACACCACACCACACCATATCACTGTGCCGAGAGCTAAGTTGCCCCTATGTAGTTTGGGAATGATGTGGGTGAGAAGTCTGACTAGGTTCTGTGACGCTCTAAAGTCATATGATATAGGGACCAACAGCTTAAAATGGATTCCGAACCACTATAAAAATCAATGCCACCGCCATGTTTCGAACCTGAAGCACCAAAAGCCAGAGCACTAGACAATTGGCCATGAGGCCACTGTAGTGATTGGTTCGGAGTCCATTTTAAACAGTTGGTCTCTGCCTAATATGAATCTAAGCAATTGGGCGAAGGGACGACAAACCTACCCCGTAAAAAGAAATCATCCCCTGTAGTCAAATGTCCCTGACCCACCATGGGGATGTTGCGCAAATATAGAAGAAGAAGAATTTGATTTAAAAATTTTCCTATAATACGTAGAAATATCAATCGAAATCTAATAAAATGACATTTAAAAATATTCTTAAAATTACTTTCTACAGTATTGATTATAGTCGCATATATTAATAAATCTATAAATAGCTGATGAGTTCTAACCGAACTAAGAATTTCAAAAATCTTTAAAAAAGATAGATACTAGAAAAGAAAGAATCTTAGATCGCTTAAAAAGAAACGATCGATTATTTCGATTGTAGACAGCAACATCTACACAAAGTCCAAGAACCCTTAAATAAGTTTAAATATTGTTAACGATAACCACTGAGATTTCCATCTCAGGAAAGCACTATGTAAAAGCACGGTATCTACTCCGAAAACAGCCCAATCCAAGAGAGAATTCCTTCTCTCTTGGATTGGGCTTTTTTTTTCGTATTAGAAATACCACAAAAGCAAAATAAATGAACGAGAATTTTATAAACCAGAATGTTTTCCTATTGTGGTTGTGAGAATGATCAACAATTTTGTCCGATGTTTTAATTTAAAAACGTGAGAACAATGTCGCACCCTGTTTTAATTTTGAAGTCGGGTTAATGCTGAATTTGCTACGTGACAGGCTTTTCAGTGGCGAATTACCTTAAGTTTTAATATAAAAAAGCTACATTTAATGATTTTCTTTAAATAAAAAAAAAACTTCAAAACTTCAACCAGCATACACGGGAAATCTTTCAGCCGTTTTACTATAGAATTGCTACTTTTACTGGTTGCCCGACCCATGGCTCAGTAAAGTAACCAATAAAAGTAGCAATAACAGTGCTACCTCTATTGGCAGCACTGCTAGTTTTACTGGCTCTCAGTGGCAGCTGGTGAGCATTAGAACTACTGCTACTACTATACCACACGACATAACTCTGCCTAGAGCTGAGTTGCCCTTATACAGTTTGGGAATGCTGTGGTCGAGAAATCTGACTTGGTTATGTAATGCTCTACAGTCATATGAGGCAGGTACCTACAGCTTAAATTAGATTCCGAACAAACTGACAAACATCCATGCCTCCGCCAGGATTTGAACCTGAAGCCTGTGGTACCAAACACCAGACCTGTAGCTTATTAGCCATCTAGCCACTGTAGAGTACCAGAGTTATTTTTAAATCGTAAGTCCCTGTCTAATATGACTGCCGAGCGTTGAATGTAGAGACGATACCCCTACTCTGTAAAAAGGAACAATCTTCTGTCTCGAAATCTACCACTAGCCATACGTCCTTGGACCACCATGGGGCTGGTGCGGCAATGAAAAAGTAGAAGAATTTAATTTATAATTTATTCCACAATACATAGACATATCAATCGAAATCTATTAAAATGCGGCTTTCTATTTTATACTGGTTACCATCAAATTTATCAAAAAATCTATAACGAGACGATGAGTTCGTAACATACTAAGAATTTCAAAATGCTTTTAGAAAAAGATAGATACTTGAAACGAAAGATTCTTAAATCTCTTAAAAAGAAACGATCGATTCTTTCGGAAAGACACAATTCTATATCTTCACCTGGAAGTTCAATTATTTAGAAAGTAACACAATTTCTTCGTTTTAGAACTAACGACTCAGCTCTGTTCGAACAAATAATTGCCTTTTATTTGTGTGAGTGTTTTGCCCCTAAATGCGAAGCGATTTTGCGAGACAAGAAAATCCATAATAATTAAAACTCACTCTCGAAACAATTGGATTGCGAGTCAACTTCGACGTCTTACCCTGTGGCGTATAATACTTTCCGAGACGCCAGTGATAAGATTTGAATTTGCCTTGAAGGTGTCGACATAATACGTGCGATGTATCGAGAATCGATCGCTGTTTGTTTCAAGTAACATTTCACGCTGGAATTTGAAGGAATCTTTAATTTTCGGAAGGTTTATGACGCTAATGAGTTCATTATTACATACTTGTATACTTTAATAAGCTTAAAATTGTTAGTGACAACTAAAGTTGGAATCCTCTCTTGGATTGTGCTTTTATTTTCACATTGGAAATACCACATAACCGAACGAGAAATTTGTAAAGCGGAATGTTATCCTATTGGCCTCGTAGGATGATTAGTTTTCAACAATTTTGTCCGATGTTACAATTAAAAAATGTGCGAACAATTTTGCACAAAGTTACCGTAAGAAACTCTGGGTATCGCTGAAATTACTACATGAGTGGTTTAGTGGAGAATTTATTTTTAGAGTCTTTAAATTTTAATTTAAAAAAAGCTATATTTAATGATTTGTGTGTCCCTCTACTGTCATCTTGTGCACACAAGGGCTAAACAGACTGGGACCTGCACTTCAACTACACTACCTTCACTTCGACCTACACTCACAAACATTCATTCCACTGCCAGGATTCAAACCTGAAGCCTGTGATACCAAACGCCAGAGCGTTAGCCAATTGGCTATTATTTGCCTTTAAGGTGTCGACATAATACGTGCGCTGTATCGTGGATCGATCGCCCTTTGTTTCAAGATTCATTCCATTGCTAAAATTTGAAGGGTTCTTTGAATTTTGGAAGGTTTAGGATGCTAATGAGTTCATTAATGCATATTTTTATACTTTAATAAGTTTAAAAATTGTTAATAAGGAGCTTTAATCCTTTTTTTTAGTTGTGCTTTTGCTTCCATACTAGAAATTCCGCAAATAGAAGAAGAATTTTAAGTCTGTGAACCAGAATGAACAATATGAAAACAAAGAATGAACAAAGAATTATGTGAACAATATGAATGAACAAAGAATTCTGTGAACCCGAATGAACCAGAATCGAAGAAGTCAGTGAAAGAGAATTAGCTCCTGAAAAAGATTAATTTTCAACAATTTTGTCCGATGTTTCAATTAAAAAATACCAGAACAAAACTGCACCCAGTTCCCGGTATGAACTCTGGGTAACGCTGAATTTGCTACACGACTGGACTCTCTAGAGGCAAATTAACTCAAATGATATTTTTAAAAAGTTACATGTAATTATTTTATTTAGAGAAATATTTTAAACTTCAACCAACCTACACGAAAACACTTTGAGACATTTTACTATAGGATTGCTACTATTACTGGTCTTCCGACTCGTGGCTTAGTGGAAAGCACACAGCTGATGAGCATTAGGACTGTTATCTCTATTACACCACACCACATCACTGTGCCTAGAGCTGAGTTGCCCCTACACAGTTTGGGAATGATGTGGGTGACTTTGGGTGAATGTTTGATGGACTCTGTGATACTCTACAGTCATATGAAGCAGGGATCTACGGCCTAAAGTGGATTACTAACCACTATAAACATCCATGACACCGCCAGGACTCGAACAAGAAACATGTGGCACCGAGCATCAGAGTGCTAGACACTCGCGTTAGGCCGCGCGGGAGGCCCCGAGTGTTAGGGATGAGGTTCAATGCACTGGCGGCTTTTGTTAGACAATATTTCAAAAAACGAGGAGTCTCGATGGCGTTTTGTATGTTCAGCCACCTGCTTCGTGAGTTAGACTACCTGATGGGAGTTTTTCTGGTTTTCTCCCATATGATACGCAAATGCGGATAGTTTCTCCTACAAGACCTCCCGGAAGGCACTGCCGTCCTTCTGTTGCGACATCTAGCTAAGTCAGATTTCTATCTACGGGCATTCCATCACAACAGAAGTTGCGCCCTTTTCCTCCGTCCACAAGTAGAATACTCATGGGATGTCCTTCCCGCACTGTAGGACACTGAGGGTGAGATACCCACAACTATTACTGGTTAGTTGTGGTACCTGGTCCCATCGTAATTTTCAATGAAATTTACATGCTCTTTCTACATTTTTCTGCATGAAATCCATTGGGAAATTCTACGGTTTATCGATTCATTTTCATTCTCCTACTTTTGTTTTATTTAGTTTGTTGCTCTATGGTCATATTTTGCCCACTTTAGGCTAATGAGACCGGAACGTGGATTTCGAATCACTAAAACATCCATGCCACTTCCAGGAATCGAACATGAAAGCTTCTGGGTAACAAAGGTCAGAGCGCAGAGCCAGCTGGTCATCCGGCCGCAATCCCTTTTGCTTACCTTGACAAGCTTAAAAATGTACTTCAAAATCTAGCACATTAGATATTAAATTAATATAGACCTATATTTAACAATAAATTTATAGAACTAGAAGTAAAGTACTATTATTCAATTTCGAAAATAAATACATTGCATTTCTTTCAATATTCTTTACATTCCATTTATATCACTCATAAAGAAATTATTCCTATTTTAATTTAAACAATCATGCAGCATACACTCTTTAGTTATATCATAATAAATAAATTTCCAAAAAGCAAAAAATTTAAATGAAAGTGGTGGAACACATACAAAGAGATATTAAATATTTAATTAAGATTAATGCATCAGATTGAGACATAAATTCTGTTTCGAACAATTTAATAAATTCTATTAAAAATAATAACTCAAAATCACAAACACAACAACAACAAAACTTAAAAAAAAATATAAAAAAAAGAAAGAAAGAAAGAAAACCTACATTAAATTTAAGAAAAAATTATTTTACCGAATTCCTAAAAATGCCCACCTCAATACAAGGTTGTCAAGTTCTTTTTCGAACAAACTTCTAGCATTTTAGTAACCTTTGTGCCTTTATTCCGCTTTTCTTGACGAAAACCAAATTAAGGACTTGCAGGGGGCGGACGGGAGGGCGGACGGCACCGAAAATAAGAAAAAGTAAGAAAAAAAGAACATTAAAATAAAAAGAATTTCCAATTCTTTGGACTCTACTTTATCTTTTTCTTCTCTGTTTTCTCTACGTCTGTCTCGCGCCCTCCTTCCTCTCCCGATCTATCTCTCGAATTTTAAAACTCTCAGGGAGGATTTTTAATTGGTTCTCGCGACCTGTGACGTAGAGACCCGAGCCGTCGACTGTGAAATTAAATCCTAGGAGGGTGTATAGATATATATATTTTGTGAACCCGGTGACAACTCCTTTTTATTTCCGAATGTGTGTGGGTTCCAGGGATTATGTATCCATTAGACAGATTTTTCTTCCTGAAAATGGAACTCTGCGGGGTGTTCTCAGAACAAAGCAAAAATCCATCCAGGCTAAGAGCGTGTTCTTAATACGAATTTTCGTTCCAAGATAGAACAATGCCCGCCATAATTTCACGCTCAACAGAGTGATACTTGGAGAGGCATCTCTTTCAGGACTTATTCCTTTTGTAATGGAGTCGTTTAAAAATGACATTTTATATTAAAGTAATTTAAACGTAAGGAGCTCAAAAAAAGAGTTTTTTTGCGAATTAGAAAATGGGAGTCGGCATTACTGAATTTCAGAGAGATGCAAGTAATTTAATGCATTACAAAATGTAAAATAAAAATAAATCTCGATAAAATAATACATTTCCATTCATGTTTTTGTTTCTTTTTAATGAAAATATAGGATTTCTGATAAAAGGAAACAGAAACCGTTTGCCTTATATTTAAATAATTAAAATTAATAATAAAAATAAAATAATATTACAGGATTTCCACTTTATTTTATCAAATATTATAACCACTTTTTTATCAAATATGACATAAAAATAAATTTTGGATAAAATAATACATTTTAATTTTTCTTTTAATGCAATTATAGAGTTTTTGATAAAAGGAACAGAAATCGTTTGCCATTATATTTAAAAAAATGAAATAAATAATAAAAAAAATAAAATAAATAAATAACAGAAATAAATATTTAAAAAAAAAATTAAATATTTAGATTAAGATTTCGAACAATTTAATAAATTATATTAGAATTAAATCATAATCGTTTGTATTATAGTTAAATAATTTAAATTAATAAAACAATAAAATATTATAAAACAAATAAATAAATAAAAGTGGATTATATTTTATTTTACATTTATTTTTAGCTATTTATACCAAATATAAAAAATGTTAATTATTTTGACTAAGCTAAATGCAAGAAATGGACACAATTTTTTTTTAAATTTCTTCTTATATATATATATTTTTTTAGTTTCAAGATTCGAGACGCGAAAAAAAGACAATTTTTTAAGTAAAATAATACTAGAAAAGAAAATTAAAAAATAATGTAGTATGACGATTATATATGAATGCTTTGGTATGATGTATGCAATTGTATGATGACATGTATGCTATTGTAGGATATCACGCATACTAGTGTATGATGTCATTTATGTTATTGTATGATATCCCGTATATTTATATAATTCATGAAATATTGAATGCTCATAACACCTTATTTTTTTTCCTCTTTCTTATAAAAGAGTGTTAAAACTGAATTTTGTTTTATATGCGATCTAATTCATGAAAAGTTCTTATTTTGCTGACTGTTAACAATATATAAATTAAAATAAAAATAAAAATATTAACTCTCATTCGCAAAACAACAAGAACCAAAACAAAACTTTGTAAAATAAACAAATTTAGAAAACCTACATTAAGTTCAAGGAATAACTATTTCATTACGTTCTTAAAAAACACTCACACCGATACAAACTTATCAAGTTCTTTTTCGAACAAACTTCTGGCATTTTAGTAACCCTTGCGCATTTATTCCGCTTTTCTTGACGAAAACCAAGTTAAGGACTTGAAGGGGTGAACGGGAGGGCGGACGGCACCGAAAATAAGAAAAAGAAGAAAAAAAGAACATTAAAATAAAAAGAATTTCCAATTCTTTGGATTTTACTTTATCCTTTCTTCTCTGTCTTCTCTGCGTCTGTCTCGCGCCCTCCTTCCTCTTCCGATCTATCTCTCGAATTTTAAAACTCTCAGGGAGGATTTTGATTATTTCTCCTGGCTGTGACGTAGAGGCCCGAGCTCGTCGACTGTGAAATTAAATCCTAGTAGGGTATATAGATATACACTGCGTAAAAAAAGTAGAAGGACAGTGTTTTTTTGCCAATTAATCTCTCTTATTTTCTCCTAACTACCAGATATTTATGCAGATTTAGTTTAATGACCCTTTTTTTTCATTTTAGGCAAAAATTAAACATCTACTACTAATATTAATAATAAAATTAGTAGATATAATTTCCGGTGCGTAAAAAAAGTAGAAGGACACTTGCTAATATATTTAATTTAGTGAGTTGTTCTTTAGTTAAATAGTGATTTTGTACTTTGTTTTATCCTTTTCGGTCAAAAAAATCTAATTTGTTTAAAAGTTACGCTGTTTCTCCGTTATCAGAAAGGCCTAAAGGAATACCTTTGAACGATTTTCAAAAAGGCCAAATTTCCGCATGTCAAAATGATGGTAAAGGTGTCAGAGAGTTTGCTCGATTGTTGCAGGTGAGCCCCAATATAGTTTCAAACTTTATCAGAAATCCTTATAAAAATGGAAAGAAAAAGAAGACTGGTAGACCGAAAAAGTTAACACCACCTGATGAATGAAAACTTGTTCGTGTGCTTAAGAAGAACAAAGGAAGTGTTTCAAAGGCAAGAAATCAAGCAGAACGTAATCATGTGACGAAACAAAGAAGTTTACAACTATATTAAAAGATCTAAAAAATTCATTTTCAAAAAACTGAAACATCATCCTAAATGGACACAAGCTCACATTGATAACCGTTTAGTGTGGGCTAAGGAGCACATGTCCTGGACTACAGAATGGACTTCTGTGATATTTTCCGATGAAAAGAAATTTAACTTAGACGGTCCAGACGAATATCAGCACTACTGTCATTGTCTGGGGAATGAAGACGAATACTATTCAACACGACAAATGGGAGGAGAGAGTTTAATGGTTTGGTTGGCTGTTGGATAAGGAGGAAGGACAAGTCTGGCTTTCTTAAATGGTAGGCAAAAACATACAGACTACATTCAAGTGCTGAATTCGAGCTTCTTCCTTATGGCTCTGACTTGGGGGTGAAGAGGGGAAGTTTCAGCAAGACGAAGCTTCCATTCACACCGTGACTGGAGTCAAAAATTGGTTCCTAACAAATAATGTGGATGTTTTACCATGGCCAGCCAAAAGTCGTGACCTTAATATAGTGGAAAACATCTGGGCAATGCTAGTTCACCGAGTTTATGCTGATGGAAGGCAATTTGATTCACTAACTCAGCTTCGAGAAGCATTGAATGACTTGTGGGACAATTTTTGTCAAACAGAAGTTCAATCTCTATAAAATTCACTTCCAAACAGAATATTTGAAGTTATAAAGGCCAATGGGAAGATCATTCCGTATTAAAATCACTATTTTTTCATTCATTATAATGCTGTCCTTCTACTTTTTTTACAAAGTTTCAAAAAAGAGAAACTGTTTTTGTTGCCATTAATATTTTATGTTTGAATATCATAATTCTGATGTTAAAATTGTATTTTTAAAATATTTGTAAAATGTTTCTAATAAAATATTTTAGTAAAAATAAAATATTTTTCGGTTATTGTTACAAAATCAAGTGTCCTTCTACTTTTTTTACGCAGTGTATATATTTGGTGCACCCGGTGACAACTCCTTTTTATTTCCGAATGTGTGTGAATTCCGGGGATTATGTATCCATTAGACAGATTTTTCTTCCCTAAAAATGGAACTCTGGGGGGTGTTCTCAGAACAAAGCAAAAATTCATCCGGACCGAGATCGTGTCTTAATACGGATTTTCGTTCCAAGATAGAACAATGGTCGGCCATAATTTCATGCTCAGCAGAGTGATACTTGGATACGAATCTCTTTCAGGCCTGTTCCTTTTGTAATGGAGTCGTTTAAAAATGACATTTTATATTAAAGTAATTTAAATGTAAGGGGCTCAGTAAAAGGTTTTTGGGAAAATAGAAAATGAGAGTTGGCATTACTGAATTTCAAAGCAATGCAAGTAATTTAATGAATTATAAAACATAAAATAAAAATAAAATTCGGTAAAATAATGCAATTCAATTTTTTTTTCAAAGATAGAATTACTGATAAATAGTAGCATATATCGTCTGCTTTATATTTAAATAAATGAATTAAATAATAAAATAAAACAATAAAAAATAAATAAATAACAGGGACAAATATTAAAAAAATATTAGATATTTAGATTAAGATTTCGAACAATTTAATAAATTCTATTAGAATTAAATCATAATCGTTTGTCAAAGAAATCGTTTTACTAAAACATTTGTAACGAATGCTTTTTTGTATACAAAGGCAAAATTTCTGATAAAAGGAAACAGAATTCGTTTGCCTTATTTTTAAATAATTCAAACTAATGATAAAAATAAAATAAATAAATAAATAAAAGTGATAAAATAAATAAATAAAAAATTTAATATTTTGACTAAAGTAAATGCATGAGATGAAGAATAAATTCTTTTTGGAACAACTTAATAAATTCTATTTAAGTTAAATCATAATCATTTGACTTATATTTAAATAGTTCTAATTAATAATACAAATAAAATATTATAAAAAAAATAAACAAATGTGGTAAAACAAATATGAAAAAATATTAAATATTTTGATTAAGGTAAATACTTGAGAAGTAGACATAAATTCGATTAAAATTAAATCATAACCGTTTGCCTTATATTTAAATAATTTTAATTCATATTATAAATAAAATAAATAAATAAAAATGGTAAAATAAATATGAAAAAATATTTAATATTTTGATTAAACTAAATGCAAGAGATTGTATAAAATCATTTTGCACCATTTATTAAATTCTATTAAAATCAAATCAAAATCGTTTGTCTTGTATTTAAATAATTAAAATTCATATTAAAAATAAAATAACTAAATGAAAAAGGTAAAATAAATATAAAAAATATTAAATATTTGGTTAAGATAAATGAATCAGATTGAGACATAAATTCGTTTTCGGACAACTCAATAAATTCTATTAAATTTAAATCATTATCGTTTGCCTTATATATAAATCTCAAATCAATTATAAAAATAAAATAATATAAATAAAATAAATAAATAAAAGTGGTAAAACAATTATAAAAAAAAATACTATATATTTTGATAAGATAAAAGAATGAGACTGAGACATAAATTTTTTTTCGAACAATTTAATAAATTATATTATCATTAAATCATAATAGTTTGTCAGAGAATCATTTTACTAAACATTTGTTAATAAATTATATCTCGTTTGATTAAAATACCCAATAAAAAATTCACACTTGTTTTTGTAACGAATTTTGATATTTTATATTTAATCTGCTAATGATTTGTATTATGATATAAAATCAATCAATCTCTTGCATTTCGTTTAATCAAAATATTTAACATATATTTCATATTTGTTTTATCACTTTTAATTATTTATTTTATTTATATAATTTTATTTTTATTATTAATTTGAATTATTTACATATAAGGCAAACGATTTCTGTTTCCTTTTATCAGAAATTTTATCTTTGTGTACAAAAAATTCATTCGTTACAAATGTTTTAGTAAAGCGATTTCTTTGACAAACGATTATGATTTAATTCTAATAGAATTTATTAAATTCTTCGAAATTTTTATCTTTATCAAAATATTTAATATTTTTTAATATTTGTCGCTTTTGTGTCTTTATTTTTATGTATTTATTTATTTTATATTATTTTAATTCGTTTATTTATATTATTTATATAAATTATTTAAATATAATGCAAACGTTTTATATTTCCTTTTTTCAGAAATTCTATCTTTCGTTGAATCTTTGAATTTTTTCACATTCTAAATTGAAATGTATTATTTTAACGAAATTTATTTTTATTTCATGTTTTATGGCAATGCATTAAATTACTTGCATCGCTTCGAAATTCAGTAATGCCAACTCCTATTTTCTATTTCGCAAAAACCCTTTATATTGAGCCTCTTACATTTAAATTACTTTAATACAAAATCTCAGTTTTAAACGACTCCATTACAAAAGGAACAACTCCTGAAAGAGATGTATCTACAAGTATCACTCTGTCGAGCGTGAAATTATGGCGGGCATTGTTCTATCTTGGAACGAAAATCCGTATTAAAAACACGCTCTCGATCTGGATGGATTTTTGCTGATTTTTTGCTGGATTTTTTTGTTCTCAGAACATCCCCGGAGTTCCATTTTCAGGAAGAAAAATCTATCTAATGGATACATAATCCCCAGAACCCGCACACACATTCGGAAATAAAAAGGAGTTGTCACCGGGTTCACAAAATATATATATCTATAGACACCCTACTAGGATTTAATTTCACAGTCGACGGCTCGGGTCTCTAGTGTCACAGGCGCGAGAGCCAATCAAAATCCACCCTAAGAGTTTTAAAATTCGAGAGATAGATCGGGAGAGGAAGGAGGGCATGAGACAGACGCAGAGAAGAAAAGATAAAGTAAAGTCCAAAGAATTGAAATTTCTTTTTATTTTAGTGTTCTTTTTTTTCTTCTTATTTTCAGTGCCCCCTTCTCCCCGTCCACCCCCCTGCAAGAGTCCTTAATTTGGTTTTCGTCAAGAAAAGCAAAATAAATGCGCAAGGGTTACTAAATTGCTAGAAGTTTGTTCCAAAAAGAACTTGACAAGTTTGTATTGAGGTGCGCATGCTTTTAAGAGCATGGTGAAATAGTTTTTTCTTGTACTTAATGTAGGGTTCTTTTGTGTGTTTATTTTTCAATGTTTTGTTGTTGTGCTGGTGGTTATTTTTTATGAATTAGAGTTATTATTTTAATTTATATGCTGTTAACATTCAGTAAAGTAACTGTAGACATGTTCATTTATTAGTCCACATCTAAATTAAAATTCCTTTTAACACTATTTTATAAGAAAGAAATTAGAATATATTGTATTATATGATTTTCGCGTTACATGAAATATATAAACGTACATGTTATCATACAATATTATACATGACACCATACATAAGCATGTTATCATACAATAACATGACATCATACATAAGGATGTTATTGTACAATAACATACAGGACATCATATATAAACATGACATAAATGTTATGTAATGATGTCATTTTTGTGACATCATCTTACATGTCATCATGCTCGTCTATAAAAGTCAGACTACAATTTCGTTAATTTAATTTTATTGTTTTACTTAATAAAAAATTGTCGTTTTCATTACGTTTCTAATCTTAAAATTAAAAAAAAAGGAAAATAAAAAATACTTATAAAAAGGAATAATTATTATTATAATTTTTTTTTTTGCTAAGGCTGAAAAAATATTTTGGATTAATATATAAAATGTAACAGTGACAAATTAAGAAAAAAAAATATTATTTAGTTATTAAACTATTATGCCGAATTCTTGCAAAATTCTCTACAATGCCAATTGTATATTAAAAAAATTAATCAGTTTATACATTAATGAAAGTTTGGTCCGTCTGTATATTTTCGAAAATGAGGCAAATGATTATGACTTGATTTTTACAGAATTTATTAAATTCTTAGAAACACAATTTATGTCCCAATCTCTTGCATTTTGCTTAAACAAAATATATAATATTACTCTCATATTTGATATAAATAATTATAACTAAAAATAAAATATAACCCACTTTTATTTATTTATTTATTTTATAATATTTTATTTTTATTATTAATTTTAGTTACTTCACCATAAGGCAAACGATTTCTGTCCCTTTTATAAGAAATTCTGTGTTTTCATTAAAAAACAAAACCCGAAATGGAAATGTAATATTTTACAGAAATTTATTTTTATTTTACATTTTATTATAACGCATTAAATTACTTGCATTTCTCTCAAATTCAATAATGCCAACTCCTATTTTCTATTTCACAGAACCCCTTTTTATTTGAGCCTCTAACATTTAAATTACTTTAATGCAAAATCTCATTTTTAAACGACTGCATTACAAAAGGAAGAAGTTCCCAAAAGAGATGCGTCTCCTGTATCACTCTGTTGAGCGTGAAATGATGGCGGGCATTGTTCTATCTTGGAACGAATAATCCGTATTAAGACACGCTCTCGGTCTGGATGGATTTTTGCTTTGTTCTGAGAATACCCCACAGTGTTCCATTTTCAGGAAGAAAAATCTGTCTAATGGATACATAATCCCCGAAACCCACACACACATCTGAAATAAAAAGGAGTTGTCACCGGGTTCACAAAATATATATACCCTACTAGGATTTAATTTCACAGTCGACGGATCGGGTGTCTACGTAAGAGCCAACGAGAACTTTTATTTACTTAAAATGTTTTACTTTTATTTCCTCTTAAATCTTAAAATTTTAAAAAAAGAAATTATAAATTTTAATAAAACAATGAATATTTTATTTCTTAAGGCTGAAAAAATAGTTTTGATTATTATATAAAATGTAACAGTGCCTTAGTAAAAAAAAAAATATTATTTAGTTATTAAGCTATTATGCCAAATTCTGGCAAAGTTCTCTACAAAGGTAATTGTACACTAAAAAAAATTAATCAGTTATTAACTGCATATGGTCTGTCTGCATATTTTGAAGGCAAACAATTATGATTTACTTTTAATAGAATTTATATCATTGTTCGAAATAGAATTTATGCCTCCTTCTCATGCATTTACTATAATCGAAAATTTCATATTTGTTTTACAACTTTATTTATTTATTTTATTTTTATTATTAATTTGAATTAATTAAAAATAAGGCAAACGATTATAAGTTAATTTTAATAGAATTTATTTCTCAATCTCTTACATTTAACTTAATCAAAATATTTATCATTGTTTTCATATTTGTTTTACCCCTTTTGATTATTTATTAATTTTTATTATTAATTTCAATTATTTAAATATAGGTCAAACGATTATGATTTACTTTAATAGAACTTATTAAATAGTTCGAGACATAATTTATGTTCCAAACTCTTGCATTTAATTTAATCGAAATATTTAACATTGTTTCATATTTGTTTTACCACTTTTGATTATTTATTAATTTTTATTATTAATTTCAAATTATTTAAATATAGGTCAAACGATTATGATTTACTTTTTAATAGAACTTATTAAATAGTTCAGGACACATAATTTATGTTCCAAACTCTTGCATTTAATTTAATCGAAATATTTAACATTGTTTTCATATTTGTTTTACCACTTTTGATTATTTATTAATTTTTATTATTAATTTCAATTATTTAAATATAGGTCAAACGATTATGATTTACTTTTAATAGAACTTATTAAATAGTTCGAGACATAATTTATGTTCCAAACTCTTGCATTTAATTTAATCGAAATATTTAACATTGTTTTCATATTTGTTTTAGCCCTTTTTGATTATTTATTAATTTTTATTATTAATTTCAATTATTTAAAATATAGGTCAAACGATTATGATTTACTTTTTAATAGAACTTATTAAATAGTTCGAGACATAATTTATGTCCCAAACTCTTGCATTTAATTTAATCGAAATATTTAACATTGTTTTCAACCACTTTTGATTATTTATTAATTTTTATTATTAATTTCAATTATTTAAATATAGGTCAAACGATTATATTTACTTTTAGAACTTATTAAATAGTTCGAGACATAATTTATTTCCAAACTCTTGCATTTAATTTAATCGAAATATTTAACATTGTTTTCATATTTGTTTTAGCCCTTTTGATTATTTATTAATTTTTATTATTAATTTCAATTATTTAAATATAGGTCAAACGATTATGATTTACTTTTAATAGAACTTTAAATAGTTCGAGACATAATTTATGTCCCAAACTCTTGCATTTAATTTAATCGAAATATTTAACATTGTTTTCATATTTGTTTTACCCCTTTTGATTATTTATTAATTTTTATTATTAATTTCAATTATTTAAATATAGGTCAAACGATTATGATTTACTTTTAATAGAACTTATTAAATAGTTCGAGACATAATTTATGTTCCAAACTCTTGCATTTAATTTATTTGAAATATTTAACATTGTTTTCATATTTGTTTTACCACTTTTGATTATTTATTAATTTTTATTATTAATTTCAATTATTTAAATATAGGTCAAACGATTATGATTTACTTTTAATAGAACTTATTAAATAGTTCGAGACATAATTTATGTTTAAACTCTTGCATTTAATTTAATCGAAATATTTAACATTGTTTTCATATTTTGTTTTGCCCTTTTGATTATTTATTAATTTTTATTATTAATTTCAATTATTTAAATATAGGTCAAACGATTATGATTTACTTTTAATAGAACTTATTAAATAGTTCGAGACATAATTTATGTCCCAAACTCTTGCATTTAATTTAATCGAAATATTTAACATTGTTTTCATATTTGTTTTAGCCCTTTTGATTATTTATTAATTTTTATTATTAATTTCAATTATTTAAATATAGGTCAAACGATTATGATTTACTTTTAATAGAACTTATTAAATAGTTCGAGACATAATTTATGTTCCAAACTCTTGCATTTAATTTAATCGAAATATTTAACATTGTTTTCATATTTGTTTTAGCCCTTTTTGATTATTTATTAATTTTTTATTATTAATTTCAATTATTTAAATATAGGTCAAACGATTATGATTTACTTTTAATAGAACTTTATTAAAATAGTTCGAGACATAATTTATGTTCCAAACTCTTGCATTTAATTTAATCGAAATATTTAACATTGTTTTCATATTTGTTTTAGCCCTTTTGATTATTTATTAATTTTTATTATTAATTTCAATTATTTAAATATAGGTCAAACGATTATGATTTACTTTTAATAGAACTTATTAAATAGTTCGAAACATAATTTATGTTCCAAACTCTTGCATTTAATTTAATCGAAATATTTAACATTGTTTTCATATTTGTTTTACCACTTTTTGATTATTTATTAATTTTATTATTAATTTCAATTATTTAAATATAGGTCAAACGATTATGATTTACTTTTAATAGAACTTATTAAATAGTTCGAGACATAATTTATGTTCCAAACTCTTGCATTTAATTTAATCAGGAAATATTTAACATTGTTTTCATATTTGTTTTACCACTTTTGATTATTTATTAATTTTTTATTATTAATTTCAATTATTTAAATATAGGTCAAACGATTATGATTTACTTTTAATAGAACTTATTAAATAGTTCGAGACATAATTTATGTTCCAAACTCTTGCATTTAATTTAATCGAAATATTTAACATTGTTTTCATATTTGTTTTAGCCCTTTTGATTATTTATTAATTTTTATTATTAATTTCAATTATTTAAATATAAGTCAAACGATTATGATTTACTTTTAAGACTTATTAAATAGTTCGAGACATAATTTATGTCCCAAACTCTTGCATTTAATTTAATCGAAATATTTAACATTGTTTTCATATTTGTTTTTAGCCCTTTTGATTATTTATTAATTTTATTACATTAATTTCAATTATTTAAATATAGGTCAAACGATTATGATTTACTTTTAATAGAACTTATTAAATAGTTCGAGACATAATTTATGTTCCAAACTCTTGCATTTAATTTAATCGAAATATTTAACATTGTTTTCATATTTGTTTTAGCCCTTTTGATTATTTATTAATTTTTATTATTAATTTCAATTATTTAAATATAGGTCAAACGATTATTATTTACTTTTAATAGAACTTATTAAATAGTTCGAGATATAATTTATGTTCCAAACTCTGGCATTTAACTTAATCAAAAATATTTAATACTTTTTTACATTTGTTTACTACTTTCATTTATTTATTTTATTTATAATATTATATTTTATCATTCATTTGCATTATTAAATATTTAACATATGATTCTTTTTATCAGAAAATTCTATTTTTGCATTAAAAGAAAAATTGAAATGTACTATTTTACCGAAATTTATTTTTATTTTATGTTTTATTATAATGCATTGAATTACTTGCATCGCTTTGAAATTCAATAATGCCAACTCCTATTTTCTATTTCACAAAAACCCTTTTTATTTGCGCCCCTTACATTTAAATTACTTTAATACAAAATCTCATTTCTAAACGACTGCATTACAAAAGGAACAGTCCTGATAGAGATGCCTCTCCAAGTATCAGTCTGTTAAGCGTGAAATGATGGAAGACCACTGTTCTTCTATCTTCGAACGAAAATCCGTACTAAGACACGCTCTAGGTCTGGATGGATTTTTGCTTTGTTCTGCGAACACCACCAGCATTGCATTTTTAGGAAGAAAAATCTCTCTAATGGATACAGAATCCCCAGAACCCACACACACATCAGGAAATAAAAAGGAGTTGTCACCGGGGTTCACAAAATATATATATCTATATACCCAACTAGGATTTAATTTCACAGTCGACGGCTCGGGTCTCTATGGCACAGTCCGCGAGAACCAATCAAAATACTCCCTGAGAGCTTTAAAACTCGAGAGATAGATCGGGAGAGGAAGGAGGATGCGAGACAGACGCAGAGAAAACAGAGAAGAAAAAGATAAAGTAAAGTCCAAAGAATTGGAAATTCTTTTTTATTTTAATGTTCTTTTTTTCTCCTTTTTCTTATTTTTGATGCCATCCCCCCTCCCGTCCACCCCTGCGAGTCCTTAATTTGGATTTCGTCAAGAAAAGCGGAATAAATGCGCAAGGGTTACTGAAAGGCCAGAAGTTTGTTCCAAAAAGAACTTGACAAGTTTGTATCGAGGTGGGCATTTTTTAAGAACGTGGTGAAATAGTTTTTCCTTGAACTTATTGTAGGGTTCCTTTGTTTTCTTTTTCGAAAGTTTTGTTGTTGTTGCTTTTGTGAATTAGAATTATTATATTTATTTTTATTTTAATTTAAATGCTGTTATCATTCAGCAAAGTAACTCTGGACATATTCATGAATTAGTTCATATCTAAACTAAAATTCAGTTTTTAGCACTCTTTTATAAGAAAGAGGACAACAAATAATGTGTTATAAGCGTTCAATTTTCCATGGATTACATAAATATACATGGCATCATACAATAACATGCATGACATCATGTATAAACCCCATGCTACATTTTTAAAATTTTCTTTTATTTTTTATTTTACTTTAAAAAGATTGCCCTTTTTATTATGTCTTGAATCCTAAAATTAAAAAAAAACGAATTAAAAAATACTTATAAAAGGAATGAAGCTTTTTTCCTAAGGTTGATAAAATATTTTTGATTAATATATAAAATTTAATTGTGATTTATTAAGAAAAAATATTATTAACATATATGACATCTTTACATAAATGCTATAAATGTGTAATGATGTCATGTTTATGACATGCTCATACACGACATTATATATAAGTGCCATAATATATTTTTTTGATTTTCTTTTCTTTTAGTATTTTACTTTAAAAAATTGTCGTTTTTATTATGTCTTTAATCCTAAAATTTAAAAAAAAAAAAAAAGAAATTTTAAGAAAAATGTTTCAATTTCTGGCATTTAGTTTAATAAAAATATTTAGCAGTTTTTTATATTTGATATAAATAGTTATAAATAAAAAAAAAAATTAAAAAATATATTCCACTTTTATTTATTTATTTCATAATATTGTATTTTTATTATTTATTTGAATTATTTAAATATAAGACAAGAGATTATGACTTAATTCTTATAGAATTTTTTAAATTGTTCGAAACCTTAATATAAATATTAATTTTTTTTTTAATATTTGTCTGCGTTATTTATTTATTTTATAATATTTTATTTTTATTATCTTTTTGAATTTTTTACATGCAATTCAAACGATTTCTATATCTTCTTATCAGAAATTCTATCTGTGAATTAAAACAAAAATGGAAATGTATTATTTTACAGGAATTTATTTTACATTATATATTATTATAATGCATTACATTACTTGCAACGCTTTGAAATTCAGTAATGTCAACTCCCATTTTCTATTTCCCCAAAACCCTTTTTTTCTCAGACCCTTAAATTTAAATTACTTTAATACAAAATATCATCCTTAAAGCGACTTCATTACAAAAGGAACAGACCTGAAAGAGATGCGTCTCCTGTATCACTCGGTTGAGCGTGAAATTATGGCGACTACTGTTCTACCTTCGAACGAAAATCCGTATTAAGAACACGCTCTCGGTCTGAATGAATTTTTTCTTCGTTCTGAGAACACCCCCAGTGTTCCATTTTTAGGAAGAAAAATCTCTCTAATGGATACATAATCCCCAGAACCCACACACACATCAGGAAATAAAAAGGAGTTGTCACCGGGGTTCACGTACTATATATATCTATATACCCAACTAGGATTTAATTTCACAGTCGAAGGCTCGGGTCTCTACGTCACAGTCCGCGAGAACCAATCAAAATCCTCCCTGAGAGTTTTAAAATTCGAGAGATAGACTGGGAGAGGAAGGAGGGCGCGAGACAGACGCAGAGAAAACTGAGAAGAAAAAGATAAAGTAAAGTCTAAAGAATTGGAAATTCTTTTGATTTTAAGGTTCTTTTTCTTTTTGTTTTTCTTATTTTCGGTGCCATCCCCACCCTCCGTCCACCCCCTGCAAGAGTCCTCAATTTGGTTTTCGTCAAGAAAAGCGGAATAAATGCGCAAAGGGTTACTAAAATGCTGGAAGTTTATTCGAAAAAGTGTATATTGAGGTAGGCATTTTTTAAGAATTCGGTGAAATAATTTTTACATTGAATTTAATGCAGGGTTTCTTTGTTTGTTTATTTTTCAATGTTTTGTTGTCGTTGTTTTTTTGGGGGAATTAGAGTTACTATTTTTATTTTTATTTTAATTAATATGATTTTAACATTCAGCAAAGTAACTCTGGAAATTTTCATGAATTAGTTCGCATCTAAATTAAAATTCAGTTTTAACACTCTTTATAAGAAAGAGGAAAGAAAATAAGATGTTTAAGCGTTCAATATTTTATGGATTACATAAACATGCATTGCAGCAAATAATAACATAGATGACATCATGCAATAAAATGCGTGATATCATACATAAGAATACATTATATCCTACATTAACATGCATGACACTATAGTTAGATATAATATCATGTTATGCCTGATGATGCCATACCTATGATATCATATATAAACGTCATACTACTTTATTTTTTTTTTTTTTTATTGTTTTACTTAAAAAAATTATTCTTTTTATTGCGTCTCTAATCCTAAAATTTTCATGAATTAGTTCGCATCTAAATTAAAATTCAGGTTTAACACTATTTTATAAGAAAGAGGAAAGAAAATAAGATGTTATAAGCGTGCAATATGTCATGGATTAGATAAACATGCATGATATTATACAATAACATACATGACATCATACAATTGCATGCGTGATATCAAACAATAACAGACATGTCATCATACTATTGCATACATGACATCATACATTAACATGCACGATATCATACAAAACATACATGACATCATACATTAAGATGCACGATATCATACAAAACATATATGACAACATACAATAACATGCATGACATTATAGATATACATGACATAATGATATGCATAATGGTACCATGTCATCATCATACATGGCATCATATATAAACTTCATACTATATATTATTTTTAAATTTTATAATATAATAAATAAAACATAATCTTCATTTTATTCATTTTTTATTTTATAATATTTTATTTTTATTATTAATTTGAATTATTTAAACATAAAACAAACGATTATGATTTAATTCTAACAGAATTTATTAAATTGTTCGAAATCTTAATCTAAATATTTAACATTTCTTAATATTTGTCTCCGTCATTTATTTTTTTATATTAATTTATTTTTATTATTTATTTCAATTATGTAAATATAAGGCAAACGACTTCTGTTTCATTTTATCAGAAATACTGTTTTTCTTATTAAATAAAATTAAAAAAATGGAAATGTACTATTTTATAGAAATTTATTTTTATTTTACATTTCATTATAATGCATTAAAATACTTGCATCGCTTTCGAATTCAGTAATGCCAACTCCTATTTTCTATTTCACAAAAACCCTTTTTCCTGAGCTCCTCACATTTAAATTACTTTAATATAAAATCTCATTTTAAACGGCTCCATTACAAAAGGAATAAGTTCTGAAAGAGATGCCTCTCCAAGTATTACTCCGTTGGGCGTGATATTATGGCAGGCATTGTTCTATCTTGGAACGAAAATCCGTATTAAGAACATTCTCTCGGTCTGGGATGGATTTCTGCTTTGTTCTGAGAACACCCCCAGAGTTTCATTTTCAGGAAGAAAAATCTGTCTAATGGGTACATAATCCCTAGAACCCACACACATCAGGAAATAAAAAGGAGTTGTCACCGGGGCTCACAAAAAATTTATATCTATAGACACTCAACTAGGATTTAATTTCACAGTCGACGGCTCGGGTCTCTACGTCACAGGTCGCGAGAACCAATTAAAAATCCTCCCTGAGAGTTTTAGAATTCGAGAGATAGATCGGGAGGGGAAGGAGGCCGCGAGACAGACGCAGAGAAAACAGAGAAGAAAAAGATAAAGTAAAGTCCAAAGAATTGGAAATTCTTTTTTATTTTAATGTTCTTTTTTTCTTCTTCTTATTTTCGGTGCCATCCCCATCCTCTTCCATCCCTAAAGTGTCCTTAATTTAGTTTTCGTCAAGAAAAGCGGAATAAATGCGCAAAGGTTACTAGAATGTTCCAAAAAGAACTTGACAAGTTTGTATTGTGGTGGGGATTTTTTAAGAACACTTTCAATTAGTTTTTCCTTGAACTTAATGTGGGGTTCCTTTGTTTGTTTATTTTTAAAGTTTCGTTGTTCTTGTTGTTGTGTTTGTGAAGAGTTATTATTTTTATTTTTATTTTTATTTATATGCTTTTGACATTCAGTGGAATAACTGTGGAAATTTTCATGAATCAGTTCGCATCTGAATTAAAATTTATTTGTAACACTTTATTATAAGAAAGATTAAAGAAAATGACGTGTTATGAACTTTCAATATTTCATGGATTACATAAACATACATGACATCATATTATCTTCATATATCATCATATATCATCATATTATCTTACATGATATTATACACTAACATATATGACATTACAGATAAACATGACATCATACATGGTATGTATGGTGGTGCTATACTTATGACATCATATATAAACGTCACAAAACAATATTTTTGATTTTAATTCTTATTATTTTTATACTTATTGCGTCTCTAATCCTAAAATTAAACAAAAAACCAGAAATTAAAACAATTTGTCTCAATGTCTTGCATTTAGCATTTTTTTTATTTGATATCAATAGTTATTTATAAAAATGAAATATAATGAAATAAATAAAATATGATCCACTTTCATTAATTTATTTATTTTATAATATATTATTTCCATTATTAACTTAAATTATTTCAATAGAAGGCAAACGTTTTCTGTTTTCTTTTGTCAGAAATTCTTTTGATTAAAAGAAAAATTGAAATGTATTATTTTAACATTTATTTTAATTTTACATTTCATTATAATGCATCAAATTACTTGCATCGCTTTGAAATTCGGTAATGCCAACTCCCATTTTCTATTTCACAAAAACCCTTTTTTCTGAGCCCCTTACATTTAAATTACTTTAATATAAAATCACATTTTTAAAGGACTGCATTACAAAAGGAACAGTCCTGAAAGAGATGCCTCTCCGAGTAGATGTTGAGCGTGAAATTATGGCCGACCATTGTTCTATCTTGGAACGAAAATCCGTGTTAAGAACACGCTCTTGGTCTGGGATAGATTTTTCTTTGTTCTGAGAACACCCCCAGAGTTCCATTTTTAGGAAGAAAAATCTGTCTAATGGATACATAATCCGTAGAACCCACACACATTCAGAAATAAAAAGGAGTTGTCACCGGGTTCACAATATATATATATATCTATACACCCTACCAGGATTTAATTTCACAGTCGACTGTTCGGCCCTCTACGTCACAGCCCACGAGAACCAATCAAAATCCTTCCTAAGAGTTTTAAAATTCGAGAGATAGATCGGGAAAGGAAGGAGGTCCAAAGAATTGGAATGGTTTTTTTTTATTTTAATATTTTTTTTATTAATTTTCTGATTTATTTTTAAATTTTTAAATTTCTTTTAAGTTCTTTTTTCATATTTTCGGTGCCATCCCTCCCCCACCCCCTACAAGAGTCCTTATTTTGGTTTTCGTCAAGAAAAGTGGAATAAATGCTCAAAGGTTACTAAGATGCCAGAAGTTTGTTCGAATAAGAACTTGACAAGTCTGTATTGGGGTGGGCATTTGCTGAGAATGCGGTGAAATAGTTTTCCCATGTTCCCAGGGTTTTTTGTTTGTTTAATTTTGAATATTTTGTTGTTGTTGTGTTTATGAATTAGAGTTATTATTTTTATTAGAATTCATTAAATTGTTCCAAACAGAATTTATGTCTCTATCTCATGCATTTACCTTAACCAAAATATTTAATATTTTTTTCATATTTTTTATATTTAATATTTAATATTACATATTTTTTGTATTTAATATTTTTTGAATATTTTTAATTTTTCACATTTTTTATTTTAATATTTTTTTCATACTTCAGGTATCCTCCTGAATAATTACGAGGTGATTATCCCTAAAAGTATTTCTGTAAGACAACATGATAAACGTTTTGCATTCGTCAGAGTGTTTGGTAGTCGTTTTCCTGGTCTTCTCCTATATCCCACCAAAAGAGGGGTGATTATCCCTAAAAGTCCTCCTGTAAGATATTGCGGCAACATGTTTAAACATTTCGCATTGATAGCCAGGTGGTTTGGTGGTAGGTTTCCAGGTCTCTTCCCATACCACACCAAAAGAGAGATGGTTATACCTAAAAATTCTCTATAAAACAATGCCCTTGGGGATGTCTGGTGAGTTGTTTGTAACATATATTGTACATGGGGTCAACCAATTTTCACCAAACGATGAGAAAAAATAATCATCTGCTAAATATTAAAGAACAGAAAATGAATACGACACTGATTCTGGTTATTTTTTTTTTATCTACCAAACAAAGTGCACTTATTTTCCACAAAAATCTACTACAAAGTAGTTTTCTCAGCGACTACAGGAAGATTATTCCTTAGAGACTATCATAGTGTTTCATAAATGCCAATAATATCAGTGTGTGTGCTAAGAGATAGAAGATAGTCCACTGAGAATTAGTGCTAAAACAGCACATTGCAGATCTAAGGAAATGATACTTAAACAGAGGCTCACGAAAACTTTCCGAAGTGATTACGAGATTTCTATAGTAAACTACTGAATTTTTATAAATTAACGTTTTGCAAAGATACTCATTGAATGGATGCAAATGATAAAAGAACTTAATTGTATAATAAAAAACAAATATATTCAAGCATATTCAGTATATACTATATATGTAATCAGTACATATAATGTATAAGCATTCATATTTAAGTATAATCAGTGAATGAATTAATGCGTAAGAATATTCTTGAAATATTTATGAGAAGATTAACAATATTTTTTAAATGAAGACATATAATCTTAATGTGCAATAAACTGAATTGTATTAAAAATATTCTATTTTTTCATTTACTGTCTGTTCATGATCCAAGGCACTACAAAGTTATTGATAGTGTTACGGTGGGCAATGTCCGCCTGGTATACTTACTTATCATATATTAAAATATAAAAATATAAAGCCTGTCTCTCGGAAGAAGCTCAAAAGGTACCAAAAACGCATTTATGTATCGCATTACAGAGAATGAAGAAAATTTAAACCAGGAATTCCAATTCCAATTATCAACTAGAGATATTATAATATTCTACAGATAGTTTATATGGGTTTTTTTTTTTTTTTTAAAGTATTCATTTTAATTTTATTAATCCAACACCAACTTTACGTTGATGTGGAATTAGTGTTGATGAAATGAAACATCCTCTAAAAATTATAAAAACATTTATAAAATTATAAAAAAGAACAAAGAAATTGAAATAAAGTATGCTTTTTTTTAGAATAAATAATAATACATTTAAAAAACTTAATTTTTTTTAATGAAACCCACTAAAACAGTTGCATTGGATTAAAGTTATTTATGTAAGAAATCTGTTAATAAAATGGCGAAGACTTTTGCTTCAAAAAGAAAGCATGCGTTAAGATTTAGCCGAAAATAAAGAAGAACGTTAAGGATTTTTTTTAACATTAAGCTAAGTATTTAAATTTTGCTCTAAATTCATTTGCAACAAAGATTTTAACTTACATTATTCAGATTATTCAACAGCAAAAAAAAAAAAATGTTATTTGAATGAGAAACATACTTAAGAAAAATAATCAAATGTAATTCTAATGAAAAAGGCCAAATTTGCCTTTTACGAATTCAAAAGGTGTTCTAATAATCTAAAGCATTATTTATTCGGGCATTCATTTGCATCTAACTTTTAAAAAAGTGAACAAATGTATGGTTTGATTAAAATGATTAAGTGAGTTTGGGATTTTCTTCAAATGTATCACAAATATGACAGAGTTCATTTTTAAGAAACTCAGAAAGATATCATATCAAAGAAATAACAATTAGTATCTTCAAAGAGTAACATCGGGCGATATATATATATATATATATATACATATCGACCGATATTATATATATATATATATATGTGTGTGTGTGTGTGTGTATGTAGTCCGACCTACAATTAGCAAATTCAATTGTAGCACAATATATATCCCATATTTTCATAAAACAACTACTGTCTTTTTCTACTAATCAATGAATTAACAATCCACTCCCTCGGTGGAGCCTGTAACCCCTATTGGGCGCGTCCCCAGGTGGCTAATCGTCGGATGCCTCCATCTGTCTCCGATGGGTGGTAGGAGGGAAATGGCAGTTGCCAAAAATCGACTCATTCCTCATTACTTTAAGAAGCCACTAATTACGGACTTCAACTGCCCTAGGAAGTTGACATCAGTTATTAGCAGACTCGGAAATAATCATTACAGATGGAGGAAGATTCTCCCAGACAAGACCCGAGAATACATCCCCTGTAGAAATTGCCCCAACGCTTTCCTTACACCTAAGCACATTCTAGAATGCCCAGTACTCACTCCCCATGCATTGCAATTGGGTATGGTGTCTATCGAAGCCAACTTAAGAGAAGCCCTGTATAGTGAAGCGACGCCATTGCTAGCGGCCGCGATCGTGAAGACTTTTGACTTGATCTAACTTCGATAATTATATTATATTTTAAATCCATGGACACGATAACAACAACAACCCACTTCTCTATCCTTTGCTTGATTTCCCATACTCTGTAATTAAGCTAACTAAAATAATTTTAATGATTAGTTATGACTGCTCCTTTTTTTGACTGTGAGATGTCCATCACGTATCGCTTAATTCCGACATGCGTATTGCTTGTATCTTCTATGACTTTGCAGAGATGCAACTTATACACATTATGAGGATACATATAACGTATAACGTAGTATGAAGGCACGTGCTAACTGTAATTATTGAACCTGGAGAATCCAGTTGCTGATCGAATCCAGTTGCTATGCAGTCACTTTGGCAGCAGAAGTTTTCTTTTTAGATATTACAATCCGGTTCAATAAACGTCGGTCTCTTTCACTCAGCTTCTCCTTCTATACACTAGTTTGACTTGCCGAGTTTGTCTTGAAGAGCTGTGTGTATGCTGTCATGAATTTAGACACTATACGTCTAGAACACCTACACACTGGCATGTTTCGGTCACAGTTGCTCCAGCCAGTCGAGCTCCTACAATTTGGTCTCTTTCAAAGTCTGTGAGCTCTGACATTTTACGCTTTTGACAAAAATCTAAGACGTATACAATTTCACTAAAGCTACCTCATTCTACCATGATTTATACTTAAAAAAAAAACTGGTAGCTAAGATAAAATTTAATACTTACGAAGCCCATTATTAATGTCACTTTTATTTTCAGGTGCTTCCATTATTTTGATAATCCCCTGTGCATGATATGCTACGAAAACGTTCCGCAATAGTTATTATAGGGAAGTAGCTATGATTATTATTGAAATGCTGTTGGTAAAACGACTTGCGATTATTCTCTTTTTTGCCGAATTTACTCGAATTCTGACTATACCTTGTAGTTGTTGCTCCAGGCTACACACATACAAATTATATATATAAATATAAATTTGTGTGTGTGAATGTGTCTGATAAAATTGGACATTCCTTATTGTCCTATATTGATTTTGTTTATTGACTATTTGATCTAATAATTTATGTTTGAGCTTTATCTAATCACAAAATCCAAATGCTTGTTAAGTAAATTTATTTGACGATTTAATTTAAAGTACTTATGAACAACAACTAAATATTTTTTTTTGAGTGCTTAAGATGAATATCTCCGCCCAAATCCCTAAAAAATAATTTTATTAGTTAATCTGTTTGAACACTTTACCGAACATTGAAAACAAATGAACATCTTAAAAATAGACCCTAATTGAGAAATAAACATCATTCTCTTAAACGAGGAAACATCACTTTTTACTTCAAGGAAAATAGTTCCGATAAAAGAACAAAAAAAATACTTTATTCGAACATTTCCATGAAACCTTTCAAAGGAAACAAACACACACACACAAAAAAAAACCCCTCATATATGTTTAAAAATTGCAAAGTAAAGATTTCAGCTTAAAATCTAATTACTGAACCGAAGTTTAATCCTTTCTGATGTATAAAAAGCCGGTTTTCCACCATCTTTGCGGCATTGTTTACTTTTACTGGCTGGTTTTAGATGAAGAAACAATAAAAATCAAACGCCATTTGTATCCCCAAGAACTTTCTCCTATTACGAATTTTACTTTCTTTATCGTTTCACTTGGAAAACAAACGCTCCGTTGCCAAATCTTTATTTAAACCAATTATAGGGATAAAAGGTATTAGGCTTTCAAAAAGCCGTTGTTGCTTCAAAACCCAAAGCAAAACAAGGCCGTTGTTTTTGTTTGGATCCTACCCGAGTTAAAAGTAATAAAACACGGGGATCTCTCTAGCGGAGTTAAAAGCAAACCATTAAAAGTTTTAATCCCGAATGCACTTGGCGTAAAATCGTTTGGTAAATGCAAGTCGAAGATTCAATTTTTAATTTTTGTTTTTAGATTGGTTCGAAATTTGAAAGAAAAACAATAAGATTTAAAATTCTAATTATCGCCATTACTTATTGAATGTTGAAAGACGTGAGTTATTTTTTTAAAATAGTATGTTTACTCGTTAAATGTATTGTTCCAACTTTTTTTTATTCTTAAAGATCATGGGCAGGGTTAATTTGACATTTGCGCGTTATTAATTACGCGCAATTTTATTAATTTTATTAATTAATTAAATAAATTTAATTAATAACGCGTTAATTTTATTATTATTTTAATATTACCCACTAAAGAATACAAAATTCTTAACAGAAAAATGTTAATTTGTATCTGACAATCATGTGACTAAATATTAGATTCAGTGATAACTTTTTTTTAAAATTTTTTGATTAGCATCAATTTTGTTGGAATCATAACTACTTCGCTATAAGAACAATCGCGGAAAGTTCTTGTAGCATCTAATGTAAAGGTGGATAAATAATACAAATACATGTAAATAAATGTGGCATTTAATAATACGCTTAAACCTTAAAATGTTATCTTAGCTACCAAGGTTTTTTAATATAAAAAGGATATATATCATGATAGCATGAGGTAGCTTTAGCGAAATTGTATATGTCTTGGAATTTTTGTCAAAGCGTAAAATGTCAGACCACATATACTTTCAAATGGGCCCGAGTAGCTGAAGCAACTGTGATCGAAACATCCCAGCTTTTAGGCGTTTCTAGAGGTACGGTGTCTAAAGTCATGACAGCGCGGCAAGACAAGCTCAGAAAAGTAAAATTGGGGACGGAGAAAGAAGCTGAGTGAAAGAGACCGACGTGTATTGAAGTGGATTGTAATGTCTAAAAAGAAAACAACTACAGCCAAAGGGACAGCAGAGCTCAATTAGCATCTGGAGTCTCCTGTGTCAATAATTATAGTAAAGAGGCATCTTTATAAACAGGACATTTACGGCAGAGCAGCAATTTCCAAGCCACTTGGAACAGATGCTGATGACAAACGTCATCTATAGTGGTGCCACAAAAGTGGAAGACAGTTATGTAGTCAGACGAATCTTTTTTCACACTTCCTTTCACAACAGAACAGGTGAACGTTTCTAGGACACCTGCGCAAATGGACGATTATGATTGTTTCCCTCCAACTTTCAAGCATGGAAGAGGATCTGTCATGTTAGGGAAGCTGCTGGCCCAATCCTCACCCTGAAAGGAACGATCACTGTGGAGAAATATACAGAAATTTTAGCTGACTAGGTCCATCCTATGATGCAAACTTTATTTCCTGCAAGAGATGGAATTTTCCACGGTGATAAAGTTCTTACTCATGCAGCGGGACCTGTCCAATCATGGTTTGATGAACACGAGGAAGAAGTGAAACATTTAAATGGCCTGCACAAACCCCCAACCTCAGTATCATCGAACCTTTAGGGTCTATTTTAGAGCTATTGATCCGGAATTGACATCATCCACCGGCATCTCTTCCAGAACTTTCACAATATCTCCATGAAGAATGGTTTAGTGTTCCTTTAAACACTATTCATCACTTGTATGAATCGATTCCCTTGTGAATCCAAGCTATATTATATGTCAAAGACAGTCATACGTCATATTAGTAAAGGATTCCTTATAACTCTAGGGTGTTTTCATTATTTTATAATCATCTGTATATTGTACGTATTACTAATATGGAAATGTTCTTAGCCAGAGGTTTTACCTTGGCCTCTGGTAATTAAGAACAAGGTAAAATTATTTTAAATCAGATAAAAAATATTATAGTCACTCTGTAGTTAAAGTTAGCCTTTTTCACATAAATGTAGTTAAGCAATTATAGCAATTTCAATTGTATTTGTTAAAGCATGCATAAATAATAGAATTTCTGTTACATAATAGTTTTATTTCAAATGAACAACAATTTTTAATAATAAAATTATGATTTATCCTGTACTTCATAGATTATTTTCTTCTTATTTAATATTATACTGAAAAAGGAGCATGCATATTATATTACGACATTTTAGTCTTTCATATAGTTGACCTACTATGACTTTGGATCACATATATTTTTAAAGTATTTTAGAAGAGGTTACCGTGATCATTTTCTTTCTGGGATAAAGAAATATATGTATATGTATATATATATATATATATATATATATATATATATATATATGTATATGTATATATATATATATGTATATGTATATGTATATATATATATATATGTATATGTATATGTATATATATATATATATGTATATGTATATGTATATATATATATATATATATATATATATATATATATATATATATATATATATATATATATATATATATATATATATATATATATATATATATACATGACTATTTACAAAAAAAAATGAAAATTAAAAATAATAAGTTCAGTTCCCACCAAGGATAGAGATTTTCAGATTTCTCTAATCTAAGACGAATCTAATGTACTGGCCAGCTACAGAGCTTAATCATCATACGGCGTGATACATGAAACTACCAAAGGTTCAATTTGTAAACAAACGGAATCTCCGGCCGGTTCAGACAATTTCGAGAAAAAAAAGAAAAACAAAACTTCTAGTCGACTCATCGCAGAACTCTCTTTCTTCTTCACCAAAAATATTTCTTTTAAAATTCTAATCCACCAAGACAGGGGAGGGTCAGCTTCCCTCACTTCTCATTGTATTAGACATTTCTCAGCTCATGGTCTATCACCAATCACGATTGAACAAATCATGGCATAGTTCATATTCAATCTGTAGTTGTTTCGACCTGTGAAAGTCGCACGGACATTCGGTAAATTCCCGATTCTCATTATACATGACACCAAATATGTGCTATCAGATTTGAGTGGCAGATTATTCTCATTAGTACAAAACACTAATTGCATGCAATATAACTACCCCCAATACAGGTCTGCTGTCAAATTTGAGTGACGGTTTGTTATATATTTCTCAAATAACATACAGTCTTCTCATCTGGGAATGTCAAAACTCTTTTCGTGAGAAAAAAAAATGCTACAAAACCAATAAAATATTCACTCACTTAATACTTTGAAGAATACTTAATTAATATCCTCAAGAAAGGAATTATATTAAAAATAGCAAGCTCTTTAATCAACATTCAGTGTGACTGACAAAATGTACAACTGAAATAGTTTAATTAAATAATTTTTGTTAAGACTTAATTGAACCCTTTTCTTAACGAAATCATTGAGACATTGCAAATTTAAAACTGGTCCAATTCCGACTGACATCAATTTGGGCATTAAATAAATCCGCATTGTTCAAATAGCCGAAATGAACTCGTTAAGATCTAGTAAACGCTTATTCAAGTCTTTTACAGTTACGTTAACAGAAAAACATATCACTCATGAAGCTAATTTGGGAGCTAATTCTGAATAGCCAACTTAATCACTATTTCAATTATTCCTGTAAATGAAGCGAAAGGAATCCTTTAGAAATGTACTTGGGAAATCTTGCTGCTCCAATTTTTATTGCAGAAGAGAAAGTCTCGGCTATTCAAACGAAAAAATAGCCTTGGCTAAGGAACCGAACTTAATGACTCTTTGAATGCATTTTAGTGTTACGGAAGGAACAGCCGAAATTAATTTGAAAGTGCACAGTTAATTAAAGGTTAATTCAGAATCCCTTGGGAGTTGGTTCTGATCTCAAGTTTTAAATTAAAGGGCTATCTGCATTCATGGCATTCAAAAGCATCACTTGAAGATGTATTTCACGTGAACAAGTATTTTTATAAAAATGTTTTGGTCAAATATTTAACTTCGTGTTCGTTAAGAGGCAAATCAGACAACTGGAATTTTGTAATTCATTGTCGATTGATTGTGAAAGAAATCTTGAAATTTATCTCAAGTTTATCGCCAAAATTTACAAATGAAATGTATTCAAAGTCTAATTGAAGTTTTGTATTAATGGAAAATAAAAATTAGTGATGAATGTGAATAAAATATACGTTTTGAAATTTTTTTAAATTCCATTTAGCTTTTGTTTAGGGTGCTAATAGAGAGCACACAAATGATTATGTAAAGGGACAAATTAGACAATTGGAATTTTTTAATTCGTTGGTGATTGATTATAAAAAAAAAAAAAATCTTTAATCTATTGTGAAATTTATCTCAAGATAATCACCAAAATTTACACATGAAATGTATGCAAAGTTTAGTTGAATTTTTTTATGAATGGAAAAAAAAATAGTGAGGACTGTAAATAATACATTTGTTTTGAAATTCAATTAATTAATTATTAGATTTATATTAAAACTAAAGAATTTATATTATCATACTTACAGTTTTTGATGTGATATGAAAGGCGGTTTATAATATTTATGATCAAATTAGCTTTTGTTTAAGGTGGTAATAGAGGACATTCAAATGATTTTGTTGTTGCTGCCGTATCCCTCATGGAATATGGGCTGATGGAGCACCATTCGGGTAGAAATCTGCCGCCTTTCGGGAGGACTTTTAGGTTCGTTTTGTAGATCTACGGTTATTTCATGCTAACTTTGTGTTAATTAGACTGGGACCTACAGTGTAGCGGGGATTCCTAACCACTAGCAAACATCCATGCCATCGCCAGGATTCCAACCTGAAGCCTGTGTTACTAAAAGCTAGAGCGCTAGTCAATTGGCCAAAAAGCTGCGGAGTACTTTTAGGGGGAAATACCACGTACCATTTGCGTATCGTGTAGGAGAAACGCCTGAATACTCTCACCAGGCAGCTCTACTAACGAGGCAATATGTTAAACACCACAAATGCCATCAAGTTTCCTCGTTTTTTGATACAGTGACTATAACATAGGAGCCAGCGGATTGAACCTCCACCCTAACGCTCACCAGCGGCGCATGTTGTTACTGACTCAGGAGTCAGGCTGATTTTGTAAAGGCCCAAATTGGACAATAGAAATTTTGCAATTCGTTGGAGATTAAGTGTAAAAAAATCTATTACCGATTGTAAAATTTATCTCCAATCTGTCACCAAAATTTACATAAATGTATCGAAAGTTTTTTTTTTAGTATTAATGGGAAAGAAAAATTATCGATGAATATGCGAATAATGCATTTGTTTTTGAAAATATTATTTTAATTTAATTAATTTTATATATAAATTAAAATTAAATGAATTATATTACCCTACTTGCACTTTTTGAAGCCATATTAAAGAATGAAAGATATGGTGTATAATATTTATCTTTAAATTAGCTTTTATTTAGAATGCTAATAGATAGCATTCAAATGATTTTGTAAAAGGGTAAATTAGAAAACTGGAATTTTATAATTCATTGGCGACTGATTGTAAAAAAAAAAAGAAAATTTGTGTGCTTCTGTAGTGCTCCATCAACAACAGAAGCTGCCCCCCCCTTTCCCTCCATCCATCCATGAGTAAACTACACCTGAGGTGTCAATTTTGCACTACCGGACACCGATGATTAGTCACAATATAAAATATATAATCGATATTCTAAAATGGTACTTTTGGTTCCGCTCCAAAATATTAATTTAACTTTTCTTTTAAAAACAAATTTTTCCGATCTTATAACAACACACTTTGCATTTTTTATTTAAATTTCATGTTTCATTTTCCTTAAAATGCATTTTTATTGATAAATATAACGTCTTAATGTTAGCCAAGTTTTAATTCGCTTTTATGAAATAAAGTACAACACATTACGAATCGGTTTTTAAAATTCCGCAAACATCCCCGAGACTTAAATCGTATGTACGTGACTTTTGCTCGAATTAGCCATTTTATCTCTTTGCCTGAAGAACATTCTGTGATTTCAAAATGCAAATTGGAATGTAGAACTTATGATTATTTGGCGGGAAAAAAACATCTCCATTAATTATTGTGCTTGAAAACGAATCTCATTCCGCCATGTTAATTTCCTTTGAATTATTTCTCATAAGTTTCAGAATGTCCAAATTATTTTTTATAATGGAACATAGAACTTCGTTTAATGTATTCTGTCTGTTTTCATCTTAAACAAAAGCCAACTTTAACCGTAACGTTAATTATATACGCTTTACTTCCTTATTATATTATATTAAAGTTGTATTGAAGGAATTTGGTTTGGTAATAAATGTAATGATAATTATTTAAATTTTTGTAAAAAAAGCTACTAGTATAGTATTGAATTGGATATATGTGGATAAATATTTTAATTGTGAATTTTTTATAAAAACATTAACAACTAATTTTAAATTATTTTGCCGACTTTCAGGCTGTGTGTGCGTTAAATGCAAATATGAAATTAAAATTCTTTGTTAATATAATTATATGGATTATATAATATCATTATTTCAAGGTATACTAAACATTTAATTTAATCAGCATTAAATCAGCATCAGCAAATAGTTTATCTATTTAACCTCTTGACACTCTAGGTCATATGTAAGGTAATTTATTTTTTTAATTAAAATTATTATAAAAAGAACAAAAATTTGATAATAAATTATTCACTGCAGAATTTCAGTAAAAAATTACAAATATTACGGTTTGGCTGCAACATAGCAGTATTTATGGTATACAGTCAGGAATATAAAAATAGCGTAAGATAATATTTCGACTGTTAAAGCTGTTCAAATATTCGATCGAATCGTTAATATATGATAAAAATAATACCAGATATGTTCGATATAATTTAGTTTTAAAAATTAATGACCAGAATAATAATGAATAATTTATGCCCGGATATTATGACTTATAAATTACTATTAACATGATATCAAAATTATTATTGCATATAGTAATATTAACTATAGTAGATTGCTATTACGAATTACTGTTTACTGTTAAAATTACTATTACATTTTACTTATAAATTAATATTACATTTTATTTATAAAATACTATTTACAATCAGCGGCCACAAATGTAGACGTTTTTTTTCCCCCACATTTTTATCCTTTTTGAATTGAATTCATTTTACAATGAGTTCCGATCAATATAAAATGAATGTATCGAAATAAAATAAACAACAAAAATTAAGTCTTCGTTTTCTTACTATAAAAAAATCCTCCCAGAAAAGATTACATGATAATTAAACAACCAATTATGTAGATAATCCCCCCCTGGTTTCTTGTGCTTTAATTATAATAACTGTTTTCATTCAATAAAAAATGATACATTGAATACAAAGACATCTTTAGAAAACATTTCACTAAAAAAATAAATAAATAATTTCAAATTTGTTGACTTTATACAACAATCACATCATATCAAAAGTGTACAAAAACCTGCTTTGTAAATATATACCTCGAGCAACAAAATAAATAAACAAATGGCAGATTGCTAAACTTCTTTGTTTATATTTCTGTCTAATCTCATTCCCTTCTGCTTCTTTCTCGTCGCTGAGAATTCTGTTTCCCATTTGATCTGTTGCCAAAGGGGAAAAAACAAATAAACGTGGAGAAAATAAGCATCCAGAGGAACTCCACGGGCCGGATGGATAAGTAAAGATCCTTCGAAACACTCGATAATTCAACGTAGCATTGTATTCCGGAACGTACAACATATGTCATAGGCAGATAAAAGCTTCAGAAAACTAAGGTGGAACGACAAAGAGGGGTTTTTTTTCATTCAATTCTTTGTTACGTTTTATTGGTAGTTTCTTTCATTTCAGTTGTTCCACGAATCTGGACAGATTCAATTCCTAGAAGAATGGGGATTGTACGTAAGAAATTAATTAAGTTCCCTCCAGTTTTCTTTTTTGTGGCGATGCAGGTATCAAGGGATGTTGAAGAATGTTTTGGGGCATATTGTGGTTACATGGCTTGACTAATGTTTGTTGCCAGAGATGTCTGATTTGATGTAGCAATTAGAGGTACTAGAAAGAAAGGTTTTCATGGACAATTGTCTGTGATTTGGTTTGATCAACAATTGTTACTGGTTTTGAAGGTTTTAAATATTGATATGAGAATTTCCTTTGATTGTTTAATATTTTTGTATTTAAGTCTTGTAATTATTATTTTTCTTTAATGAATTGCAAAACTGTAAATTAAAGGCAATGATAAATATCGTAATTATGCTATTGCTAACAAATTGCAATTAAAAATTACAATTACTATTACTATAAAGTATAACCAATTTCTAATAGAAATTTCTATTGACTATTATTACTATCTATGACAAATTGCTATTAAATATTACTATTGTTAACTATAACAAAATGATATTATAAATTACAATTACTATTGCTATTAACAATAACAAATTGCTGGTAGAAATTACTGTTAACATATTATTAATAAAGTATTTTAACTGTTAAAATTACTATTACATTTTATTTATAAAATACTATTAATATATAGCGGCCAAATATGTAGTCCTATCAATATAAAATGAATGAATAGAAACAAAGAAAAGTCCTCTTTTTCTCACTATAAAAATATCGTTCATGAAGAAGTTAACTATTAAGTTAAAGGTTGAAGTTAAATCGACAATTGTACAGATAAAATGTTAAAATGACCCCATCCCCCAATAACTTCATGTGCTTTAATTATAATAACAGTTTCCATTTTATAAAAAGTGAAAAACTAATGACACATTGAATACAAAGAAACGTTTAGCAAATATTTCACTCAAAAAAAATAATAAATAAATAAATAAGTAATTTCAAATTCGTTGACTTAATACAACAATCATATCACATCAAAAGGGTACAAAAACATGAGTTGCAAATATGTGCCGCGAGCAACAAAATAAATACACAAATGCCAGATTTCTTAACTTTTTTGTTTATATTTCTGTCTAATTTCATTCCCTTCTGCTTCTTTCTCGTCCCGGGAATTCTGTTTACCATTTGATCTGTTGCCAAAGGGGGGAAACAAATAAACGTGAAGAAAATAAGCATCCGAAAGAACTCCATGGGCCGGATGGATAAATAAAGATCCTTCGAAACACTCGATAATTCATCGTAGCATTGTATTCCGGAACGTACAATATATGTCATAGGCAGCTAAAAGCTTCAGCAAACTAAGGTGGAACGACAAAGACCTTATTTTTTTCCAATTCTTTGTTACGTTCTATTGGTAGTACCATTCATTTCAGTTGTTCCACGAATCTGGTCCGATTCAATTCCTAGAAGAATGGGGATTGTACGTAAGAAATTAATTAAGTTCTCTCCAGTCTTTTCTTCTTTGTGGCGATGCAGGTATCAAGGGATAATGAAGATGGAGTATATTGTGGTTAAATGGCTTGACTAATGTTTGTTGCCAAAGATGTCTGATTTGATATAGCAATTAGAGATACTAGAAAGAAAGGTTTTCATGGACAATTGTCTCCGATTTCGATTAATAAACAGTTGTTATGGTTTTTGAAGGTTTTAAGCATTGGTCTGTGAATGTTCTTTGATTGTTTAATATTTAAAATTTTGATTTTTATAATTATTATCTTGCTATAATGAATTGCAAAATTGTAAATGAAAGACAAGGATAAATATCCTTTTTATGCTATTGCTAACAAATCGTTATTACAAATTATAATTACTATTGCTATAAACTATAACAAATTGCTATTAACTATTACCTATATCAAAAGGCTATTATTAATTGTTTACCATAAACTATAACATATTGCTAATAATTATTACTATTTCTATTAACTATAACAAATTGCAATTAGTAATTACTATTAACTATAATAATTTCCTGTTGAAATTACTACTAACTATTAAATTTACTGTTAACCTGCTAATAATTATTTTTAACTCTTAGAATTACTATTACATTTTGTTATAAATTACTGTTAACACTCAGCTGCCACAAAAGTTGACTATGATTTTGTGTGTATTTTTATTTTTTATTTTTATTTTTTTTACTTTTTCATTTTATTTTTATTTTTTTATTTTTTTTCATTATTTTTTTTTGTGTGATTTTGTGTGTTTTTTTCTCCATTTGTTTGTACTTTTTTTGTATTGAATTCATATCAACATAAAAAGAATGAATCGAAATAAAACAAACGAAAAATTAAGTCCTCTTTTTCTCACTATGAAAAAATCGTCCGTAAAAAATTTACGTGATAATTAAATAAACAATTGTACAGATAAAATGTTGAAATTCCCTCTCCCCCGATGCTTTCATGTGCTTTAATTATATAATAATAATTGTTTTTACTTTATAAAAAGTAAATAAACTTATGACACATTGAATATAAAGAAGAAATCTTTTACAAATATATCACTCAAAAAATAATTTCAAATTTGTTGACTTTATATAGCAACCATATCAAAAGTGTGCAGAAACCTGCGCTGTTAATATGTACCTCGAGCAACAAAATAAATAAACAAATGCCAGATTACTAAACTTTGTTGTTTATATTTCTGTCTAATCTCATTTCCTTCTGCTTCTTTCTCGTCCCGTGAATTCTGTTTACCATTTGATCTGTTGCCAAAGGGGGGAAACAAATAAACGTGAAGAAAATAAGCATCCGAAAGAACTCCATGGGCCGGATGGATAAATAAAGATCCTTCGAAACACTCGATAATTCATCATAGCATTGTATTCCGGAACGTACAACATATGTCATAGGCAGATAGAAGCTTCAGCAAACTAAGGTTGAACGACAAAGACCTTATTTTTTTTTCCAATTCTTTGTTACGTTCTATTAGTAGTTCCATTCATTTCAGTTGTTCCACGAATCTGGTCCGATTGAATTCCTAGACGAATGGGGATTGTACGTAAGAAATGAATTAAGTTCTCTCCAGTCTTTTCTTCTTTGTGGCGATGCAGGTATCAAGGGATAATGAAGAGTTCTTTTGGAGTATATTGCGGTTAAATGGCTTGACTAATGTTTGTTGCCAAAGGTGTCTGATTTCATATAGCAATTAGAGATACTAGAAAGAAAGGTTCTCATGGACAATTGTCTCTGATTTCGATTAATAAACAGTTGTTATGGTTTTTGAAGGTTTTAAGCATTGGTCTGTGAGTGTTCTTTGATTGTTTAATATTTAAAATTTTGATTTCTATAATTATTATCTTGCTATAATGAATTGCAAAACTGTAAATGAAAGACAAGGATAAATATCCTTTTTATGCTATTGCTAACAAATCGTTATTACAAATTATAATTACTATTGCTATAAACTATAACAAATTGCTATTAACTATTACCTATATCAAAAGGCTATTATTAATTGTTTACCATAAACTATAACAAATTGCTAATAATTATTACTATTTCTATTAACTATAACAAATTGCTAATAATTATTACTATTTCTATTAACTATAACAAATTGCAATTAGTAATTACTATTAACTATAATAATTTGCTGTTAGAAATTGCTATTAACTATTAAATTTACTATTAACCGGCTAATAATTATTTTTAACTCTTAGAATTACTATTACATTTTATTATAAATTACTGTTAACACTCAGCTGCCACAAAAGTTGACGTTATGATTTTGTGTGTATTTTTATTTTTTTTTACTTTTTCATTTTATTTTTATTTTTTTATTTTTTTCATTATTTTTTTTGTGTGATTTTGTGTGTTTTTCTCTCCATTTGTTTGTACTTTTTTTGTATTGAATTCATATCAACATAAAAAGAATGAATCGAAATAAAACAAACGAAAAATTAAGTCCTCTTTTTCTCACTATGAAAAAATCGTCCGTAAAAAATTTACGTGATAATTAAATAAACAATTGTACAGATAAAATGTTGAAATTCCCTCTCCCCCGATGCTTTCATGGGCTTTACTTATATAATAATAACTATCTTTAATTTATAAAAAGTAAATAAACTTATGGCACATTGAATATAAAGAAATCTTTTACAAATATATCACTCAAAAAATAATTTCAAATTTGTTGACTTTATATAACAATCATATCATATCAAAATTGTACAGAAACCTGTGTTGTAAATATGTGCCTCGTGCAACAAAATAAATAAACAAATTCCAGATTGCTAAACTTCTTTGTTTATATTTCTGTCTAATCTCATTCCCTTCTGCTTCTTTCTCGTCCCCGGGAATTCTATTTACCATTTGATCTGTTGCCAAAGGGGAAAAAACAAATAAACGTGGAGAAAATAAGCATCCGAAAGAACTCCATGGGCCGGATGGATAAATAAAGATCTTTCGAAACACTCGATAATTCATCGTAGCATTGTATTCTGAAACGTACAGCATATGTCATAGGCAGATAAAAGCTTCAGCAAACTAAGGTGGAAAGACAAAGAGGTTTTTTTTTTTCTCAATTCTTTGTTACATTTTATTGGTAGTTACTTTTATTTCAGTTGTTCCACGAATCTGGACAGATTCAATTCCTAGAAGAATGGGGATTGTACGTAAGAAATTAATTAAGTTCCCTCCAGTTTTCTTTTTTGTGGCGATGCAGGTATCAAGGGATGTTGAAGGATGTTTTGGGGCATATTGTGGTTACATGGCTTGACTAATGTTTGTTGCCAGAGATGTCTGATTTGATGTAGCAATTAGAGGTACTAGAAAGAAAGGGTTCCATGGACAATTGTCTCTTTGATTTCGTTTGATTAACAGTTGTTAAAGTTTTGAGGATTTTTAGCATTTGTCTGAGAATTTCCTTTGATTGTTTAATAATTTGAATTTAATTTTTATAATTATTATTTTGCTATGATGAATTGCAAAACTGTTAATAAAAAGAAAAGATAAATATTCTAATTATGCTATTAGTAAATTAATATTAATATGAAATATGATAAATTGGTATTAGAAATAGCTACTGACTATTACTAGGACTATTAAGTATAACTGCTATTAGAAATTGCTATTAACTATTACTATTAGTAAGAACTATAAGAAATTGCTATTAAGTATTATTATTATTATTATTATTAACTATTAGAATCACTATTAACATAATATTAATAAATTACTATTAACTGGTAAAATTATTAGTTGTATTCTTACATTTTAGTTAGAAAGGGTTGTTATATTTTATTTGTAATATACTATTAACACTTAACAACCACAAATGTAGACATAATGGTTTTTTCGTGTATTTCTAATTTTTTTCCTGTGTTTTTATGATTTTTGAATTGAATTCATTTTACATTGAGTTCCCACTAACATAAAATGCATCGAAATAAAGCAAAAAAAGGAAGTTTTTTTTTATCACTATCAAACAAATAATCCATGTAAAAGTTATATGATAATTAAATAAACAATTGTACAGATAAAA